>OZ010699.1:10907097-11380792 GCA_963932265.1 Thymelicus lineola
TCTATCTCGCTTTTCGTGGAACCATCAGGACTTATCCAAGTCCACTTGCGTTGCGGCTTCTTTCTGAAGAAGGAGTTCATCATGAAGAGGACCTTCCTTCTCCAAGAAGTTAGCCAGCAAGTGTCCTCGATGGTTCCGTCGTCCAATTCCGTAGGGACCCACTATCATCTCGGCGCCGCTTTGCGTGCCCAGTCTCGCGTTGAAGTCTCCCATTACAACATTGAAATGAGCTTTAGAGGTATGTATGGCTCTGCTTATGTCCACATACATAACCTCAACCTCATCGTTGGGATGTGTCGAAGTCGGCGCATATACCTGTACAACCTTCAACGAATACCGTTTGGATATTCTGAGTGTAAGGTACGCTACCCTGGACGACACGCTCCCAACTTGCACAATATTGTTGACGAGGGACTTGTGAACGAGAAACCCGACACCACCTTGGGACTGATGTTCGCCCTCCTGGTGATAGAACACGTTGCTGGATTTGAGATAAACTCTTCGGATCTTCAGACAATACTCCAGTTTAACTTGTCTATCTCTTCTTCCAGCTCGTTTACCTTGTCGTCGGTCCTCAGTGTCCTGGTGTTGTATGTTGCCAGGTGCAGAAGTCGTTTTTTAGATTGGTAGCCCGAACTCTGCCGGCGATTCTTAGCACCCCCTGACCCGCCGTTACCATAGCCGCTACCGTAACTAGGAATAGCGGGCTGCCGGGGACTGGGGGCCGAGGCTTAGTTGTGGCAATCATGGAGGTTGTAGCCGGTAGTCACCACGCTTGGCCAGTGTGTGTTGGTGACCGCAGTAGATGTTTTTAGTCCGAAGGGAGACGCTGCTGCCCGTCTCCTGGAGTATCCTATTAGTGACTAACTTTTACGACATCCCAGGAAAAAGTAGGAGTGGTGCTATTCTACAAAGTGGACCCGGCACCACACGGGGAATAAATAATAAGTACACTTACTTATCTAACCTTTATTGATTACTGGTCAAATAACAAAGTTAATTAAAAAAGAAAGTTCCTTTAACTATGTTTGCTTTACAAGTTTTTATTTTATATTTTATCGTGATTTAACTAAACTTGATCATGACATTGTTTTATTTAAAAAGTCGCATCACTAAAGTTTTTTAAAATATTTTATTAAATTAAAGTTTGTGAAGAAATTTTTGATTTTTTTATAGCCATTTTGTTGTATAAATTGAGTAGAAGGTATAGTAGTGGTACACCGGCTTTTATATTATTGTTTTCGAACTACGCTGTAATAAAACACTGATTTATATTTTTTTTTCTTTTAATTAATTTAAAAAGGCCAATATTTAGTTTATTCATGATCTGCTAAATTGAATAAAAAGACCCAATCTTTGAATATGATTAACTTATTAAATCATATATAGACTAAATACAAAATTAGTCATTATAAATATAAAATAATTTAAAATGATACTAACTAATAACTTAATAGTACACTTTCATTAAAAAAAATTAAGTTACTTTTCATAAGAAACTGACCCAAGTTAGAATCGTGTTTAAAAAAACATTTTTCTTTTTTAAATATAAATTATTTTCAGCGTTTTGCTTACTCAGATCTTATCAATACTTCTTCATAAGTTCAAAATACAAGCATTTGTGGTACTTTCTTAAACAGTATTAATTTTAAGCGTCAATAAGTAGTATGAGTCCTCATAGCAAGATCTTCTTTTGCGATTTCCCAAAACTTGATATTTTTTAGTTAAGTCAGTTTTCCATTAAGCATGCGATTTGAATTCTCATACTTCGGTTGGATGGGAGCGGTGTCGTATAAGTCAGCTACGACCTTTAGGATCTTTGATTCACGTCAAATTATAAAAGTTTAAGTGCAATTTTACGCTTTTCTAACGTCCCTACTCAGAGTCATTAACGGTTACTTAAATCGCTCCTTAGTACAGAATTAGTATGGTGATTCTTTAGTAAGGAGCGATTAAGGTAACCGTTAATGAATCGTTAAACAAGATAAAATCTTAAGTAAGAAAGGGGAGGGGGAGCCTGACACATCTTATGTGCGCTTACTTGGGCTAGGGGGGGTCAAAAATGGCCAAAATTGTCCTTGCGTAATTGATGAATGACCCCTAAGGTGTTACAGATGTCGATGGGCGAAGATGACTACTTTACCGTCAGGTCACAGTAGTGGCTCGTCTGGCTAATTACATAAATTCTATGTATTCCACCTTCTCGATCAGCTATACGTTCTAAAAGTTCGACTCACATGTGTGTAACGATATATAATAAAATCCCTGAAAACATAAAAATCTTAACATTCAATAAATTTAAAATAGAGTTACATAAATGGTTGATTAACAAATGTTACTACACAATTAAAGAATTTGTATAACGATCCTAATAAACATATTTATCCCTTGACATTTAATTGCTAATTAGTAATGTAATAATAATTAATACTATATAATAATACTAAAATAAATAATAATAATATACTGAAACAATTTGTACGCCATAATATGGCAAATGTGAGATTCTTTGTGTGATATTTGACCAACTATATAACCACATTTTTACAAATAAAGATATTTCATAAAACAGCACGCTGCTTCTATGTGGATTGATGGAGACTTGTAGAGGTTAATGGTATTTGATTGTTCTAATTCTAGTTCTAATGCATTCAGCGATGAGTGAATAAGATGCCATCAAAAACATAACTTTTTTTATGGAAATAGCCTGCAAACGAGCTGACGATCCACCTGATGGTAAGCGGTTATCGTCGCCCATGAACATCAGCAACACCAAAGGCATCACTGATGCGTTGCTGGCCAAGAAAGAGAGAAGAAAAAGAAAGAAAGAACTGGCTCTCAAGCTCCCAGCCGGAACACGACGAATCGTTTGGCGGCTGACTCATGCTCAAGTCACAGTCATGACTTGTAAAAAAACCAAGTCTCGCCACTCAGTTCTTCTACCGTAAAAATTTGGGAGATTCATGTAATACCAAGTCGGTTAATTTATTCAGTTCCTACTTAATGTCCTTCTGTCTTAAATTATTACGTAGGGGAGACCGGGGGCAAAAGTACCACGGGGCAATAGTAACGTTGGTGATATTTTGGTTGGTAAGCAACGCTGAAGAGTGTGCGGCCGAGGGGGCATAGGCCGTAACGTGCTCGGGTAGGCTAACCACTGAGCAATGTGCTCCGAGCAGCGTGGACGTGTGTAATTGACTATTGCCATTTGGACAGCCCCGAAGTAATTTTTCGTACTTTGAAAAATCAATAATTACTCTTTAATTTACAAAGTATAAGTAAATTAACAACAAATATTAGAATCTATATATATCACACAATACAAACCTTAACGCAAAGGTAAAATAGTGTTCAGAGTTTCTGATTTATTTTTGTTTTTAAATAAAACAGTCTTCAGGAACAATTGTACCATTTTTTTCGGGGTAAATAGTAACGTTACTATTGACCCCTTGCTACAAATGACCCCGAGGTGAAAATAATTGTTTTACCTAATTTATATGTTTTGAGCCATTAAGAAATCTTTAGTATTTTCATACTACTTAGTGGACACCCACCCGCAGCTTCACTCGAGTGAATTAGAAAATGCGGTTTTCGAAAAGTTTCGTTTACACATATATCTTAGTTGCTATCCTCTTCGTGGGAAAATCTCTACCCAGTGACACCTAACCTTAACCCGAATAAAATAATATATCAATAAATCTTCACGTGATGGCTGGGCAATCATTACGTCATTTCTATCTAGTCAGAACTGTATCCTTTTTTGTTTTTCTAATATCATTGTGCCGTCACCTCTTCAACGTGTTTTAGGTTGAAAATACAAAATCGCTTAATTTGTATTGGAGATCACATATTAAACATCATATTTTATTAAATCTTAAGTGATCTTTATTAATAATTAAAGTGTCATCAATCGCAAATCTAGGACAAAAACGTTCGTCCGGAAGCGCATTTTGGAAATCTTAAATATCTACATTTATTTGCCTTTTTTTCTTTTATTTTTACACTAGCTATTGCCCGCCGCTTCGCACATGGAAATTCATCCATTCCTTCTTTGGGCTGGAGCACCGACTACTCAAGTGGATCCCCTTAACCGGATTTAGAGATGGACTGTTCGTATTGTTGGTTCGTGTGGTGCTTGTAATCTTTTTGTTCGCAGAAATATGACAGGGGTTAAATGTAACAGGGGGTTGTTAGTAACACAAACGTTTTCATACAAATTTGTTGTTGTTGATTATTGTTGAATTCATCAAAGAAATATACGTATTAAATGTTATTTAATGAGGTAGTGCTTATAAATTGTCTAAAATTGTAATTTTAGACAGTAATATATTCGCTTTTGATCTGTTATAAAGAGAAGTGTATACTTTTTTGTTTCGAAGCGGCTTGAAGAGGTAAAAGCATTTATTTTAGTTACCAATTAAAAGACTGATTGTATTTAAGATTATGATTATTTTTAAAATTATAATATGGCTAAATTCATTAACATTGTCATTTTATTGTTCATCAAAACATTGTTACAAACAACCCCGCATTATGGGTCAATTGTAACACTCGACACTCCTTTTTAAAAGTGGGATTGCAACATAATTACGATTAGTACTCTAACGTTGACTACACAAGTTGGTAGACACTTAAACTAAGTTTCTTGGAGAATAACAGGATTTTGTGAGATATCAACAGTTTTGGCACAATCGGCCACGAACTAAAAACTGTTACTTTTGCCCCCGGTCTCCCCTAATTAGCTAACCTAACAACATGTAAGATGTTGAGTGACCATATCACACGGCCACGGTAGTGCCCCCAGATAGTCTAAGGACTACTCAAAGCAGTCAAATATTCTAAGGACTATTTTATTTACTTATCGTTGAATATCTATTTTATTTAGTCATACTCATTTTTAGTTTTAGTAACAACTCAAAAAAGGCAGTCAGATTTACGATGATTACGAAAGTTTTGATAGTGTTCGATTAACTCAACGGAAATGCTAGGAAACGGACCTGCAATTCCAATTTCCATTTGGATTAAGCATTTCCCTATCTGATATGTCCGATCCGAAGTAACTCGTTCAATTTCAGTATCATGGGATCTTGAGGTTTCTAAGTCGTTGCATCTATGCGAGCATGTTTACCATGAATAAAGTTGATTTTATTATTGATAAAACTAAATTTAAATTTTATGATATTTTGTTTATCCTTGTTTTCTTATTAATTCATATAAACTTTCCAATATCACTTCACTCTATTAAACTGATGTCTATGGTTAATGACGTCCATGGGCTAAGCGCATAAATTCCTCATCAATTTCCACATTCAAAATGGTGTCTGCTCTGCATTTTTCAGCGATTTAAAAAATTGAAATATGGCAGTCATGTCCTTAAATCATTCTCTTTTTCTATAATGGAATAGTAGGACCATTCTCACAAAATGTGCGGATAATAGGATATCTATTATAAAGGAGGGATAAAAAAGAAGGTTTCCAATCACACAAATTTATTACAAATACAAATACCGATTTGTTATTGTATAAAAAATAATTAACTATGCTTAGGAATATGCCTCAGATAAAATTTATCCTTAAATTAGAGAGCCGTATTAAAACTTACTTTAAGCTTAAAAAAGAGGTTAAAATACATTACAATAATTAAATTATTAAATTAATATAAATAGATGATACAAAAAGATATGTGTAAAACAGACTCTAAATAGCAATTTATCAACAGTTGTTAAAATAGGATGTAATAAGGAGCAGGAAGAATGTAGTTTCTTCAACAAAAATAATACTTATATCAGACTTTAAAGACCAGTATCTACCTACAACTTTAGAATATAACAATCATCTGTTGGTATTTTTAACAAAGTATTTACGAATGTTTCTCTGAAAATACAACTTAAGGCTTCTTTTAAAACCTTTATGCCACCAGGCATATATTAAAGGATTTAATATACTGTTCAGAAACGCCAAAACAGCTAAAGGCCCTGCCAGTAACATACGGATTTTCATACAAGCCGGGTTGGTTAGTTTTTCTTCGCAGAATACGAAGAAAATCACTGTTATAAAGAACGGCATCCACGTGGCTACAAAGCTGCCTAATGTTAGCATGACCACTGTTATAGCCCTCCATTTATTAGGTTCTTTATTAGGCTTGAATTTTTTCTTCCCTTCACTTTCAGCCGCGTTTACATCTTTTGATACACTCGTGTCAGACAAGTCAAGATCTACCGAAATGCTAGGGTCAGAAAATCTCGAACTGAGTGTACAGATGCTGAGTTTAGAATCAAAATTAACTCTTTTACTTTTAACTTTTTCAATGCCATCAAAACGGGATCGAGGGTCATTAGTATTAATGATGTCATCATCATTTTTGGATTTTTGCGCAAACATCGCGCTATCCTTACTTCCATCTTTATTATCGCAGCCTGCGTTGAACGAGAAACTCCTTTTAATTTTAATGGGGGTGCTTTTCGGGGGTGACTTGACTGATTGAGCATTCTTACCTAAATTGCCATTACCCCGATAAATTCTCATTTCAGGTTTTTCTCGTGTATTAGATTTGAGTGTTTTAACAGACGCTTTTATTTCCTTGACATTCCTAAGTGCGCGTACTAGAATGATAGAGTATAATATGGCTACTACTATTATCGGTATGATGCTTAGTAAAGAATTTAGTAAAATGAGTGCTCCAGGGAAGAGGGAGACGTAGTAACATCGGGTAAGCTTCAGTTCGTGGTTGATCCATCCGGTAGCGGGTAGGAAGCCAAGGACAATACCTGCAACAAGTTTTTATCATGAGAATGATGTTATATTATTTTATTATACACACTAAAATTTTATCAATTACGTTACATTTACGTATTGATGGATTGGAAATATTACACCACTAGGAAATCGCCCTCGCTTCGCTTCGGGAAAAATAGTACACAAAAATAAAATATAGCCTATGTCACTCGGGGATAGTGTAGCTTTCCAACAGTGAAAGAATTTTTCAAATCGGTTCGGTAGTTTCGGAGCCTATTCAATGCAAACAAACAATCAAATCTTTATATTAGTAAAGATTACGAATTGCATAAAATTGCATTTATGTGATGAAAGCGAGAGGAATGAATACGAAAGTCTTGGGAAGCCCAATGTGAGTCCCATAACTCCCATATTAAAATAGTAAGAAACTAGTAACATATCGTATCTAACCTAACATCCACATCAGAAGTATGCTGATCCTGACTTTTGTGGTGTTGAACCAGCGCTGGTAATGCAGTCCATGTAGGATGTAGATGTACCGGTCGACGGCAATCAAACCCACGCTGAATATAGACACCATTGCGGGACAAACCAGCATACCTGTAATTTTAAATAGGTACTTATCAATAAAAATAATTGAATCCTAAAAAAATTTTTTTTTTTAAACGCTTTTATTTCAATAATGTTTAGTTTATAAAATTAGCTACAAGTTGTGAAAATTTCAAGTCTCTACGTAAAATAGAACATAGAGAATTATGCGTCTAAAGTCTGAAAATCGTTTTTTTTTAATTTAACAACAAATAAACAATGAAAATTAGTTTAAAATATGATTTTCGTGTATTGTCATCGGAAATACACATGTCTGCCAAATTTCATCAATTTTCATTAAAGGGAAGTCATTCAAATTAACGTTACAAGATTTGATGCTCCGAAGTGAAGCTAAATAAAAGCGTTTAAAAATATATAATAACAATCTTATTTCAATTGTCATTTTAGTGTCTATGGTTCACATCTAGTTGACGATATTACATTACAAGACAAATATTCAACAGTCAACACCTTTTTTTCTCTGTTCATCAACAGGTTTTCTTTCTTTTCATTTTGGTAGTGGGTATAATTTCTTTGAGTCACGAAACGACGTGGTTAACAAATCTTTAATGAAAATTAATAAATCCTTCGACATTTCACCTTTCAAACAAAAAAAAACTAGTTCTAAATCTGTTCATCTGTTTGCGAGTAACGATGCCATAAACAGATATATACAGATCCACAGATACACGGACACGTCAAACTTACAATACCCAGGGGTATTTGCATCGGGGGTTAAAACCGCTGCGGTTTAACTTTATTCTGTGGTTTAACTGTGCGAGCCTTAGGCTTAGTGTTCCCAAATTCCCACGGTAATAGGTTCAAGCGTTTTGGATTAACTTATAATATTATAATATTATTTGGCAACTATTACCACACTGAAGCGTGGGTGGGTGTAGTTGGTTTAAATGTATCACAATTTAAAACAAACCTTACTGATGGAGTATTTCCATTAGCTCAAGATATAAATAGGTACTTCTAGTTGAATGATGTATTTGCTTGTATTTTAAGGTTGACTTTGAAACATACATTATCGTCGGTAATATTTTTTTTACTTATTACCAAGTAAATGTTGGCTTTCCCACATGGTTTTTCTTGTCATTTAAGAAGCCTGCGGGTATAGATAGGTTTATGAGTTAAAGGTTAGGTACTATCCAACGCCAGGTGTTTGGAGACCTAGATTATAGGAAATGGTCGTTTCATCATCATCATCCTGCCCATTTCCCAATCTTATTTGGGGTCGGCGCAATATCCTCGTCCCCTTCGTCTATCCATCTCATCATATTATAGGAAATGGTCGTTTTCCTAATAAACATTTGTAACTAGCTGAGACAAGGGCTACCCATCCAATTCGAAGTTGTGTCGAAAGTGCTTAACGATTAAAGAATTAAATAGTACCTAAATACCATCTGCAACTTACCGATCTGAAAAGTGCATAGAATGTTTGAGCTCATCGGATTCTCGATGCCGACGTTGAAGATGATCGACATACCAGCGATCATATCGGCCAGTGATACGTTTCCCAGCAACAGATAGGTGCTTTTCGGTTGTTGGCCTGCAAAACAAAAATAATAAATTTTTATACAAAACCGTTACCAATAATTTAAAAATTTAAAATATGTAATGTATAATATGACATTATGGTGGGAAAAAACATGTTTTATTTTATGAGTATTACAGCTATTTGATATTTTTTTGTGTGTATAAGGGGATCCGTACATATCTTTGTGTCTGAGCTAATCACTTTTGTCAATGAAGCACTCTGAGGAATAACGGACGTAGCAATGCTGCCACTTGCCAGGGCCTTTTTGTGGGGAGTTTGCTGGCTTTTCTATAAACTATAATAATCCCGATTAGATAATATCTCAACCTAATCCTACTTTTTAGGATCGACGACTTCGAGCCAATGTTTATAGAATAGTTTTTTTTTAATCTATTCATCTCACTAATACGAGTAATATCCTCTAATATTATAAATATTATCTAACTAAAGTTTGTGAGGATGTTTGTTACTCTTTCAAGCAAATCTATTGAACGATTTTTCATGAAAAACACATAGGTAGACTATGGTCCGGAATAGGATACAGGATTGTATAGGTTACTTCAACGCGGACAAAGTCGCGGGCTGTGGGCTAGTACATACCTGTTGATTTTTGTTTGTGAGTCGGATATTGTTTCGTTATATGTATTGCCCTCAATCATCCGAACTGCACAATTTGAGGGTCACTCTGAAAACCAGCGGCCGTGGTTCTTCCGCGACCATAATGCTGAGAGTGACCCCTTTTCACCTTACATTTAAGTTTTATATTGTTCACTTGTTTCATTTTTAGAATTTAAGGTGAAATAAACATTTCTTTCTTTCTTCTTTCTTTCTAATAACACAGCAGCACTCGCACAAAAATATGAATTCCTTTTCGCCCATACATTGTAATTTACAACTCCTCTTAACATCTCTAAAAGCATTGGGATCCTTGATGTCGGCATTTCTAATGAAGTTCAGTTTCGGGACCACTTGGTTAGTAAGGCCAAATTAGCTGCTAAGAAATTGGGAGTGCTCGATAGAGCTAAGCAGTACTTCACGTCCAAGCACATGTTGATGCTCTATATGGCGCAAATTCGACCATATATAGAGTACTGCTCTCACCTTTGGGCCGGAATCCCAGCTGGCCAAGTGGATCCGTTCAACCGAATTCAATGGCGAGTTATTTAATTCGTCTTGTAGACGATCCCAAGCTTACAGACGGACTAGAATCGCTCGAGTTGAGAGATGTAGGCTTTCTTTGCGTTTTTACTGTCTGTACAATGTGGAATGTTCTGAAGAACTGTACCTGCAGTTGATTTTTGTTACCGCACATCACGGTGTACCAGGTTCCACCAACACCACCTGGATACCTGGCATTCGTCCACAGTTCGGTTCTCACGTAATGTACTACCTCGTACCTACGTGGAAAATGTGGAACAAACTTCCTGCATCGGTGTTCCCTCTGAGCTATGACATGGGGTCCTTCAAGAAGCGGGTCTATCGTCATCTTCTTGCCCGGCATCGCGTTGGTGACGCCCCTGGTGTTGCTAATGTCCATGGGCGGCGGTGATCACTTACCATCAGGTGACCCGTCTGCTCGTTTGCCTGCTCAAAGCATAAAAAAACAATGAATATAATTATGCTATTCGTAGGCATGGTCGCTCACTAGCTAATTATGCTGTGGAGTGTTTGCTGCGTAACCACGGGAAAATGTAGTCTTTACGAGCCCAAATTAGCATTTTCAAGTAGGCCTATATTTGAAATTCTGATTACTCAGTGGCCTGGGTCACATGAGTAACCTATAGCCTATAGGCTAAACTTAGTGGACTACTTACTTTGTTGTTTTGTTTGCGTAGCGGTATTTCCCCGTACCTACCTACTTAGGAACTTATATTCGAAAATTGTACGTATTTTCAGTTTATCGATGGCGCCAAAAACTTCCACAATTTCACAAAAACAAAACTCTATCTAAAAACAAATGACTGAATTTTAAATTAAAATAACACGGCTTTCGAATAAAATTTTAATTACGAATTGCGCGCCAATCCACAGATAATTAAATCTGAAAATGCTGGTTATATCTACAATCTCCAATTTCATAGGTATAGTCCTATTAAGTGCGATAATGACTAATGAGACAAGTAAATGACTAGCCATCGCCAAAGCAAACATACGGTAATGTAAAACGTCACTAAGTTTAATAGGTCATTTAAACAGTCGTATGAAAATGAGGAAATTCACGATTTCGCGTTATGCGACATTGCGATATTGATCCAAACAAAAAATGTTTTATTAATCTTATCGTGATCTTATTGTAAAAGTAAATACGTACAAACTTGTTCACTGTGCGTAAGTAATCGATACACACTTTTTCAACATGTCATATAGCAATAGCTAGTATATCTTATAAAAGGTGATTCTTAGGCAAGAATTTTATTTTGGATAATCGCCTGATATAAAAAAAATTTCGACCTATTTTTATGGTAAAACTTACCGTTTGGCGAAAACTGTATTTGACTGAGACACTTGCGCAGCTATTTCAAACTCAAAAGCGCTAAACTGGTGGGTGCGCCAAAAGCATGAAAACCGAAGACAAACTAGTGAAAATCTTTCCGAAAAAAATATTTACTTCTTTTGCCAGATATTTGATATCTTTTATCTGTAATTACTTAATTAGGTTGTGTATTATATTTGTTTTAACCTCGCTGGTCACATTATATGATTATTTTCAAAACTGACACGGTGCCGCTCATCGCGTCGCATGGTGGACATAGCTGCTTACTAGCGAGTCTCTAATACAATAGAAGCGTGTATGAGACTTATGAGTTTTTGTTGATGTTGGTATTATTGCAAACCAGTTATTCAAATGTACCTATCATAAAATCGGATTGTGATTAACGCGTCCTAGTAAGATGATGAAATGTTTGTTCTAAAATTAGCCCCTACTACTTCCATTTAAATATCACTGGGAAACCCATTTACGTTTTTTTTATTTGTTTTATTTGTTGTAATTCCTAGACTTGATATTAGCATTTATTAAAACGATATCTTATGGTTTTAGATTTAAGTAAAGTATTTAATAACTATTTTTTATAAGACTAATGATTCGATAAAAAAGTCTAAACATACCTTTTGTTAATATGAGCCCACTAGAAATAACCACCGTCAAATTACTCAAAAAAATTAACGTGCCAAAAACATAAGCCACGGCTCTATAGGCCATCAGCTGAGATGACTCAGCACTTCTATACACTTCATAAATATCGATAAACTCTACAGTCTTCACTTCACTTTTGGTCACATTTAAATTTAAGAAATCACTTGTCACCTTTGCAAGCGTTTGATGAGATTCCGTGTAAGAAACGTTTAACTCCATTATCGTAAAATGACGGCTATATTTAACAAGTACACACGGACATTATTCAAAATAAACAATTGTTTATTTACGTTTATGTCAGCACATGTCAATGCCGTGGATCTTTGGCTAAGAATGAGATTAAGTTAAATACGCGCATCTTGAGGATAATTCCGACTGGGAGTTTCATTTATGTAATGGCTTTATTTACATTTTTATAGTTTCGTTATGGGATTCTTAGGCTACATGGTTTTGATCTAATGAGCAGTGGAGAGATTCAAGTAACAAGATCAGTAAGGAAATACTGACAATAATTATGTGAATTTGTTACAAGTGGTTTTAACGGTCTAGTCACGCAAACTTTATTTTCTTTATTTTCACATGCTTCTTCTTTTTTTTGGAACGAAGTTCCTTATCGCGCGTTATGAATTTTCTTACGAAAATTTGCCACGATACTTTTTGAAGTGATTCAGAGAGTTTTACAGAGATGGCGCTGTAAAACTTTCTGAATCACTTCAAAAAACAATACTTAAATCGAAAGGAACTTCGTTCCATCCGGGTGTCCCTTGACACCTCTCAATTTTTTTCTTTTTTTTATGGAAATATCTGATAAATGAGCTGACAATCCACCAGATGGTAAGTGGCTATTGTCGCCCATCAGCGACACTAATGGTATTACTAATAAAATTATGTTTCCGGCCAAGAAAAGGAAGAAGAAAAAAACGTGTGTGTAGGTACATAAAGGAACATTCCCTTATCAATCCGCCAAGAGGCCAGCATGGTAGATTGTTACTGTTACCGTGGACTGTACCCCTGACATTGTGACAGGAGATCCGAGCCCAGTTGTGGGACAACTGTGGGTTGTGACTTTGACTATTATCATGAACCATTAGTTTCTAATGAATCTTTATTAAAAAGGGCAAAGAAAAAGTCAATGACGTATGAATGTGGGAACGAACCATATTATTATTAATTATTGTTACAATTGTACGATCATTGAGAGAAAGACGATTTACTTCTTTATATTTTAGCTGACGATTCATTTGATGGTAAGTGGCTATCGTCGCCCATGGGCATCAGCGACACTAAGATATGCATCACTGATGCGTTGCCGGCCAAGAAGTAGAGAAGAAAAAGAAAGAAAGAATTGGTCCTCTAGCCACAGACGACGAGTCGTTTCGCGGCTGACTCAAATAAGAGGATGGTATCACTTCAAGGGGCCCTAGCCCCTACCACCAGCGGGCCGGATTTAGTCGCTTCTTACGACACCCATCCGGCGTGGGATTGGGGTTAGTATTCTAATAGCTGCCCCAATAGAGCACCAATCGGCATAATTCTTTATCTGAAAGATAAAGAGTTACTAAATACTTACATAAAACCCAAAAAAAACAAAAAAGTTTGAAATAAACACAAATTAAATAACAATGACACAATCATGGATATATAATCTTGTGCGAAGTTCCGAACGAAATGTCTAAATTGTCAATGTCTTGATGTCTATTGTCTTGTCACTCTTGACTTGACTTTGAGTCTTGTTAGTTGTCACTTGTCAAAAAATGTCAAATCGGTTCGTCTTCGTTTCAAGTTCTCAATCGGAAAAAATCTTTGTGAATTATTTAATTTACTTCTTGGATAAATAGATGTGATTATTTAATTATTATAGTGTTTGCTAGTGAACGAATTCAAAATGTTTAATTTATCGGTTTTGAGACAATTTTCCAAGTGAGTGTTTAACTACCAATGTAGGTAACCTCAATGAAGTAAAGTGGTTGTAATAAATTATTAATTTTGTTGCAGACTTACTGTAAATCCGGCAAGATCTGTAATATTAAATGCACGCAATATTTGTACAACTTCCGCTTTACAATTTAAGATATCAGATCAATTAAGGTAAGTGAAATTCAATAACAGTGATAACTATCACAACACAATCAGTGTTTCCTTACAGTTGTGTAATTAGAAGGACTGTAATGTAAGCCTTGGTTGGTTCATATCTGTTAACTTTGCTTTGAAGTTATTATATGCCAGTAATGTGACACCAAATTTATAAAATTTATTGTTTTATAATAAACTAGGAAAAAAGAGAATATATATATAATATAATAGCCTATGTCACCCGGGGATAGTGTAGCTTCCTAACAGCGAAATAATTTTTCAAACCGGTTTGGTAGTTGCGGAGCCTATTCAATGCAAACAAACAATCAAATCTTTCTTCTTTATAATATTAGTATAGATTAAGTAAATGATTTCTATAACAGACTTCAAAAAAAAGAGGAGGTTCTCAATTTGACTGTATTTTTTTTATGTTTGTTACCTCAGAACTTTGGACTGGGTAAACCAATTTGGATGATTCTTTTTTTTAATTGAAAGCTGGTGCTTGTCATGTGGTCCCACAAAAATTTGAGCGAGATCTGACAATGGCATCCATGTCAAAAGCATATAAGTCTTAAATTTGCATTAAGTATGTGCGCGATAAATGGACGAATAACTCAATATCGCGCCAACTGATTTCGATGACACTTTTTTATTGGATTTACTTCATTTGAAGTCGGTAATTTTTTTGTTAAAATGTTAGATTATTATTTGCACACTATTTCACTAGTACTATATTATTTGCTTTTATACTATACTATTTATTTATTTAAAACTTTATGCCCCATACATAAGTACAGATGACAAAGGCGGACTTAAGGCTAAAAGCATTCTCTCCCAGTCAGTCTTCAGGCAGTTCAAGGACAACAATATTATATTATTATACTTTTGTTGCTAATTTATTAAACAATATTATATTACTTCTGTTGCTAATTCAGGGCAGAACCTATGAAGAAAAAGAAAAAGATTGATCCTGCAATTGTCAAAGCCCGAGAGGAACGCAGAAGGAAGAAGATTGAAAAACAAATTAGAAGATTAGAGAAGAATGCAAGACAGTTGAAACCTATTGATGAGCTGGAAGTCTCTTTGGATTTATTAGACCAATTAAGGTAATTATTTTTCTCATAAAAACACAAAACTTTTAAATGTTGGCTAGAAAGTATTGCAAAGAACATACTATGCTACAAATTTGATCAATCATACAATTAATCCCCAATAATAAAATGGAAATAAAATTATTAGAAGTATATTTTTAAAGGTAAAAAATAAAAAAAATAAACACCAATATTTTCTTCTGATTGCAGCAAACGGCAGAGACCTCCAGTGCAGTTGTCTGCAGAACAGATAGAAGCACGAGCTATTCTAGAGAAAGAATGGTGTCGGTACAAGAGGGAGGAGTACATGGCCAACGTTGCTCAGATTGACAGGATAATGTCGGCACAGAAGAGAGCCTTAGACCAGCTTTATCAGGAGTCTGAGGAACTCTATGATGAGGCTGTTATGGTAAGAGTAATAATAGTCTCAGACATTAGAATTCAGCCATATCGCATTGTCATATTTGATGATGTAGAAATTTAAGTTAAAATTCAACTTAAATAATTCAATAACTCAGTTTGGTCCAATAATCATAAGACAGGTAGTTAATATATGCATTTATTGAAATTAAATAAAATAACCTCCATTTTATGATTCATTTTTTTGTGTTTAAAGTTTTTTAATAGAACAAAAGAAAGCACCTTTCTTAAGTCAGGTGTCCTGGAATATGTTCAACATCAATATTTAATAACCATAGTGTTATGATTTACAATTTACATTTGGCTTCAACCCATTAATGGGCCACTATTGAGGACGGTTCTTTGCACTTTAGGAGGCCTAGAGCATACTCCAGCACACTGCTCCAGTGCGGATTGGTGGAGGGGTTAATGGCCAACCCGAGTGTCGGAAGTTTTCAAACCGCCCGACGGCCTCCGACATGGCTTAACGACTTTTATCTTATGATAACAACCGGGACCGACGGCTTTACGTGCCGTCCGAAGCACGGAAACTCGAAAATTTTTGTAACTAGCGGTCACCAATCCAACTACCGACCACGCCCGCTGTTGCTTAACTTTGTCGATCACTTAGGATCGACACAAGCCGCCGGGCTATGAGCGCTTCCATTCAATTCAATTTACATTTACATCATGTGAAATATGTATAATATCATTTTCTGATCTACAATAACCTATATTGTTCTTGGATTTGTACAATGGTGTGTCCACACTGTATAAATAAATGTCTAAAAACATGATTCTAAACAAGTTACAAGTTAGTAAAGTATGTGTTTTCCAAGGAATTTGGAAAATAGAAACCAAAACATAAACTTCAGTGGTGGCCGATATTTCAAATTACTTTTGACAAGTCAAACTGCAAACTTGACAAGTACACTTGATCATGTATGGCCTCCATAATGTTGCAATAATTGTTTTGTTTCAATACACATTTTGTTTGATACTCAGATATTACAAACATCTTTGACTTGTATTGTGAGACTTGTGAGAATAACTAAATATTGACATTGTTTCATTTTGTTCCCAGCCTGACCTTCAGTTGATACCCTATACCATATCGGGCCCGGTAGCTACGCCTCCCATCAAGGATTATGATTCGCCTGATGGACAATACATTGATATATCCAAGAAATGGGACAACTAGTACTTTGTCCTTTTAGTATTGTGATTTCAACTATTTAAGAAATAGGTATTTGTTGATATAGTGTTAATAAATTTTTTAAATATGAAGTAATTGTTTTTTTTTTATGGAAACAGCCGGCAAACGAGCTGACGATCCACCTGATGGTAAGTGGCTATCGTCGCCCATGGACATCAGCAACACCAAAGGCATCACTGATGCGTTGCCGGCCAAGAAAGAAGAAAAAGAAAGAAAGAACTGGCTCTCAAGCCCCCAGCCGGAACACGAGTCGTTTGGCGGCTGACTCAGGCTCAAGGGTGGTAGCTATCCAGGCGAACCCCATGTAGAAATAATAACAGTAATAGTGTTATTAATTAAAAATTAAAATCAATATTACCAATATAATCCCTCCGAGGGCCCTACCATCAGCCGGCCGGATTTAGTCGCCTCTTACGACACCCAGCCGCCCCAATACGGCGAAAGATTTTATCTTTATTTAAGAAAGTTAAGTAGTTAAGTATTTAAGTTTTTATCCCAATACTAGATTCCTTTGTTTCGCCGGCGAAAGAGAAGTGTCACAAACATGTAGACGTCCAAATCCCACGGGGATGTACAATTGGAATAAAAATACCCTATTTTTTAAAATCTGGACATGGTCTGAATATTCGCCAAGATTCATCTTAATCTGTACATCGATAAGCGCGTGATGCAACGGCCAAACATCTTCACAAAATTTCGCATTTATGATATTAGTAGGATTTATTTGCTTGGTGCAAATCAAGTAAGTTTCTGTCTACTTTGGGCTTATAGGGTCCTACTTGCTGCAGGTAATGCATAAGTAGTTTTTGAAGTGAAACTTCTTTAGAATCGTTAGTGATTTGAAACCGGATGCAACGACAGGTAAGATAATATAACCGCTAATTTCGTCTTTCAATTTAACTTCTCCGTAGCTCAATGGTCAGGACGTAGATACACAATACCTGATGCGCAGGTTCGCGTCTTACAATATTTCTTTTTTTTTGGTTTTATTTTTTTTTGGTTTTATTTTTATACTGTTTTTAAATACTTTCAAATGCTCTTTTAAATATTTTCAAAGATTTTATCAACAAAAAATAAGAATTTCATTCTGTCGATCGACCGACCGATTATACAGACAGTAAAAATGGTAAGTTGTCAGTATTCATAGATGGCGCGAGGAATAAGATAGAACATTCGTTTTATTGCTAGATAGATTTTTAAAAAGCGCTAAGTTGTATTCATAGATGGCGCTTCGATTTATTGCTTTAAGATTCGAATTATTGCTTTTTCATCTCATTATCTTGAAACCAAAATTTTGGAAAGTTTCACTTCTACCACGTGTGAATTGCACACATTTTCTTTTTTTTTTGTTTCTAATTTATGTTACTTGCAACGGCAGATGCTAAAATTCTAGTTTCAGTAGTAGAACTAGTAGAGGCATCTAAAATGAGTAAACGATCTGATCACCGTCGCTCGTAGTCACGAGTAAACTGAAAAAAGAAAGAAGAGACCAGAAATAAAGAAATTACCTACTTTAGTATCAGGTTGGGTGGGATACAATAAATAGTAATTCATTTATGATATACTAACACCTACTTAAAAGAAAAAAATTTCCACCAATTGGCCCTTGAAATCTTCAAAAGTTCTTAATTTTACGAAAACCCTTATATCACACGAAGCCATCATTCAAGTTATAAAGTTAATGGGGAGCAAAATTCAATTTCATGCATGATTTGATCAAATTATTTTTTTATCACATTTCACTTAGCATGTTTCCTTATGCGAGCTTTAATCTTGTTTTGTAATAAGTTGCGTAAAATGTTTTGTTATGTCAAAGTTTTATTTCTTTAATCTGAGGTCAAAGTGAACACAATATCTTTTTTAAAATGAAAAAATATGCTTCATTGAAAGTAAGTAACTATGAAATGAGTACAGATTTTCCTCAGCTGATTTCGATATTTAGTTTTTGTTTACTTTTTATTTAACTTCACCACAGCCTTTAATTTTTCAGTGATCCTAATTTCAGGCATAGTAATGGTTTTAATTGATCGTGTCATATGTCGTATTTTTTTATCGCATGATACTGTTAACGAAGAAATAGCATATATAAACAATCCGATAGAGGCTGATCTTCCCGGTCATTGGATCCCAGTAAACATTGTGAAGAGAATTGTAGAGATGCGGGTACAAACTATATCGACAGAATCACCCCATAATTATGAAAAAATATTTCATAAAATAACGAAAAGTACCAATCAAAAGCTCAGATTTACGGTACCAAATAAGACTTTGAGGACAACAACATTACATACTACCCAACCCGTGGCTACAGATAATGTAAGACCGTTTAGTTCAGTTTACAGGACAACTCAGACATTAAATACAGTTGAGTCGAATCAGAATACACCTAAAAAAACAAAAAGAACCATTCCGACAATACAATCACTTGGATCTTCTAAAACTGTGGAAGTAACGCCTAGTAGTTTATCTGATGCCATTACAACAACCAAAATAATTAAAACCAGTTTATCTTCGGGTTCACCAACGTATCAGTCATCTGTTATAACAACAGCAACTTTATCACCAACAACAACTGAAGGGGTGAAGACCAATCTTACTATGTCTACCGCGGAGACGTTTACAACTGTACCTACTACGGCAACAGCTTCAAAGAAAATTACTCTTACTATTCCGACACCAATATCTTCTACGACATCAACATCTAAAACAACATCTATTTCTACAACAACAACATCTACTTCTACAACAACATCTACAACAAAAATCCCATCTACTTCTATAACGACACCATTAACTTCTCCGACGACAGCCTCTACTGCCACTGCTCCAACCACTACATCCATATTAATGGAAACAGATACTGGAGATCCCTTTTATTGAAATTAACATAATAATATAATACATATTGAATTAAATATTAGGTTATTTCGTAAAGTATTTTGAATCTTAGCTTTAAGACTGTTTGATTTAGAAAAAGTATTTTAGAAGCTGCTAACAGAAGCCTTGAAAAGCGTCACTGACAATTTTACACCCTCAGTAAAACCATAGGTAAAACGGAGTGATTATGTGGTCTACTTTGTGATCCTTAAGGCTTCAGCAGCTATTACATTGGAATCTAGTCCTCAGGCGGCGGTTACTTACCATTGGATAAACAGTCTGTCTGTCCTATTACACCAATGAACTATTATAATATTAATAACGTACAATTCGTTTACTGTATTACACGCATTACTATAATGATTCTCTCTTTGTAAACACCAACTACTAACAATATCCATCTAAATGTCGCGATGTCGTATCGACTCATGGAAATAATGATATCATGTTATGTAAGGGTTAGATTATTTGTGCGTGATCAAATGGAACACATTTGTTGTTCGAAGGGAGAACGATAGGTAAGCACTTACCGTTTATTTATCGCGACTCGAACACGACAGACATTGATGGGGTTGTTATGTTGTAGCAAGTCGCTAACTGACACTAAAAAGGTGTTTAAGATATCGTGTGATGTTCCTACGTTCAATTTGATATGATAGGCAATAACACCAAGTCTGATTCCATAAAAATAACAAGGAATTGATTGGGTTCGTTTCATTTTATATTATTGTCGACTGCAGCGTGAAGGTTTTTTTTTTATATAGAATAAGTTAATGCTTGACCACAAAACTCCTGATGGTAAACGGAAATAAAGTCGCTGATGGTAAAGCGCACTAGTTATCTTTGTAAAAGTCTATTCACTGTTGATTTGAAGAACCCACGCGGGCAATTTACGCATACTGAAAGACGAAGCAAAACGCGACGTCCGTATCGGGGGGATGTTGACAATGAAGGGATGAATACCCGCCGTGCGTCTGGATGTTCGATGGTGGAAAGGAGAGGGGGAATTAAGTCATGTAAGTAATTCGTGCGCACACTCTTTAAAATGTATCCTATTGATAGAATACTGAGTAGATTAGACCCTGTCGAGAGAGAAAATACATAGAAACGTATAAGATTTTTTATTTAAGATACTGTTTTAATAAATCTAGATACAATATGTCGATACAGCTACATCCCCACACAGATATGCTAAAAGTAGACCTGGCAGCGGCGCTCATGTAGGTACACCGTCGTCTTTTTTTGCCGCGACATTACCTATCTAATCTATAATGACACACTATAGGTCAGCCATTTCAAAGGGTTCAATTTAGCGAATAAAACAATTTTTTTAATTAATCAGCATCCCTATAAATATATTTGAGAACTTAGAAAGCCTTTTACCTGCAAAAACAGCATTAGATATACCTACTTATTTGTGATTAGACTATGTAATGGTGGCTCGTTCACAGATAGGTACATACATGTGTAAAGATTCATCTTAGGAGGCATCTTGTTTCTGCGTGTTTCTTGCATATTGCCAAAAGGCTTTAAAAATATTATAGGAAAGAAGTGGTCTCTGCTTACCCCTACGGGAAAAAGGCGTGATGATATGTATGTATGTATGTATAAACTAGGAAATAGCCCTCACTTCGCTTCGGGAAAAATTGTAAAAAAATAATATAGTATAGCCTATGTCACCCGGGGATAGTGTAGCTTCCCAAAACTGAAAGAATTTTTCAAATCAGTTCGGTAGTTTCGGAGCCTATTCAATGCAAACAAACAATCACATCTTTCCTCTTTATAATATTAGTAGATAAACAAGTGTGTGATAGACTACTACATACCTCGAAAGAAAACTAAAACTCCAGTCACCTAAATCCCTTTACCCCTTTCAGTTTCAGTCAGCTTTCACTGTAAGATACCGTTACCCACTTTTCAAAGACACATTTTCCGGTGACATAGGTTTCGTCATGCCGCCATCAATAGCACTCTTGACCCGTTAAACCAGGAACATTCACATCATACCCTGTATATCCCGACCAACTCAAAGGCAACTATAAAAGTTTTATGAATCCGGATGAGGTTGTAACGTGACGTTCCATGTTTTAAAATAGGCGCAATGTTTTTGACTTTTAAATTTTAGGTTATTTCAGTACCTAGCATTGTCTGTGTAATCTTAAATTTTAACAATAGGATTGGATATGTTATGGAAAAGTCGCTAGTTAATTGATTTAAATAATTATATCTACTGCCAACAATGTAAGAATCAGGTAGGTCATTGGTATACTAAGCATAATTTCAATTTATTTTCTCAGTGGAAATTCAAAGACAGGAAAAATCCTGTATTTAAATAAAAAAATGTGTTCTCTGTAAGCAATGCGTATAAAAGCTGTACGAAGAAGAGAAACGGGGGCTTTCTTTTGTTTATTATTTTACATACATTATACATCATAAAATAGTAAACCGTATTATCGAAGTGTTTCGTTTCAATTTCTGGGTTGATTATTTCTGAGACATACAGACACAAAAAATCTTAAGAGTTCCGTTTTTTCTCCGGATCTAAACTCTAAAATTGTATTTTTCACCGCAACGAAGGCACACAGTGGGCTTTTTCCACGAAAATAGTGATGCAATAATTTCTAGCAATATAATTGCGGATGAATACGGCCGCGCGTCCGCTAACTTGAAAAAGTTGAACGTTCAAATAACGTTTCACTCGCTGGAGCACTCTCCAGAGATCTGCCGAGCTTTAGTTTTAATTAAATGTATACCTACTATTATGATTGAAGTTAAGTTAGTTTCGAATAGAACGTAAGAACCGAGACTACTGAATTGCAAGATAAATACCTTTAAATTCGGTTAATTATTTACTGACACGATTTAATAACTACAAAAAACAATGAATATCGTGAGAACGTAGGTCGTCCGTTCGTCTTGGCAGAGATGGTGTACCTACTCCTGTCCATCTAGGTACAGTGACGGTCATAGTCCATTCGAAATTCCAATTCTCCTGATAGAAAGCTAAAGAAAATAAAAAAGGCATGGACAAAACTGGAGGAAAGCAAAAAAGTATACATATAAAGTATACATTATGACATTTAATGTGATTTTTTTTTTCGGACTTTGTTTATTATTCGGTAATTTAAAATTGCGAATGTCGGAAATAAACCATCGAAGTTGAGTTAAGGAAAAAAATTACAGGAGAGAAATATTTTGTACCTATACGTACGTGCCCCAATACAAATACAAATTCCTCCTCACACAATAACTGACCCTCCACCATAATTATGTCTCTTTTCCAATATTGTTGCACTGAGCGTACCACTCACCCGTTCATCTCCAAAATTTAATTCTTCTATCGTCTGGCTTCAGGCAAACCCAGAAATAATCTGAGAATAAAACTTGACTCCCGTCATTCCGATTGCGAGAAAAATTTACTCGAGGTACTCTATGGCCCGTGGTGAATTTATTCTGGCCGATTTCAGTCTCCTCACAATTTTTGTTTTTAAATGTTATCAAGCGGGATGAAAAATGATTAAACTACTAAAATGATTAAAAATATTAATGCCACATTCATTATAAATAAATAAAAAAAATGTCCAAAAATTAAAGAAAAAATGTTAGGTGTGGACAACCCTAATCACTTAGGGGTATGAAAAATAGATAGTAGCCGATTCTCAGACCTACTGAATATGCATATAAAATTTCATAAAAATCGGTCAAGCCGTTTCGGAGGAGTATGGTAACTAACATTGTGACACGAGAATTTTATATATAAGAATATATTAATTAAACTCCAGTTATGCGTCGGAGCTGATATGGAGCTGACACATACAATTTTTTATTCTCATCTTATGCGTTTATTATCTAAACTTAACTATTGAAACAAAGAACGCAAAATAAACATAGCCCTCATTCACAGATTAACAAAGTGATAAATAAATCCTTAATTTTACGCTTCACTCCTGGCGCGCGAAATTCAATTTTCTGCGGGCATAAGGAAATTGTAGCAAATTCCGAAGAATACCAGGACTTTTCTAAAGTAATTTAATTCGCTTTGATTGTGGCCCTACCTGAGGCTATTAATATGCGGAGGTCTCAAACACAAAAATAGCAAGACAATAATAATAGAATTCCTTACAAGGACGTAGTGTTTTATGAAATGAAATGAAATAATCTTTATTCATGTAGGTATCAGTGATACACTTATGCACGTCTTTTTTTAATCTACCAGCTTTCCGGAAAGGTGCTTTGTCATGAAGGAGAAGAAAAGTCGTAAAGAAACTCCTCAGCACATCTTTTAAAAATAAAACTAATATTTATTACAAAAATAGCCTATAATCTCTAACCTGAGTAGAACTGATTGCCTAGCTGGTCATTTCCATGCAGGTGATACGCACTCTGTCTACTCAAATTCAGTACGTGAATATTCTACAACATATAATATGTATATTGCGTTTAAATTAAGAAGATTTTTTTTGTTTTTGTAATTGAGCATTAAAATCGCATATTTTTATATTTCCATCTGATGTTTACATATTAATAAAAGGTCTTAAACAATTTAGAAACCGTAAAATTTAGCTGTCTTCACTCATTCGTTAGCGGGCTATTTTTATACTTAGAAAATACTAAAACAAAC
The DNA here is from genome assembly GCA_963932265.1 of Thymelicus lineola. NCBI lineage: Eukaryota > Metazoa > Arthropoda > Insecta > Lepidoptera > Hesperiidae > Thymelicus > Thymelicus lineola. The sequence goes on from OZ010699.1 coordinate 10,931,377, forward strand.
TTATTTGTCACTTATGTAGATGTTTGTTCCAGCAGAGATTCGAACCCGGGAAAGCCTTTCAGTCATATCATATTCTTAAAGGAACAAATTCGTTGCTATTTCTTAGGCATAGGAGTAGGTAGGTATTAATACACAAAATAGCTTTAATTGAATACCTACCTAGTTATTAAAAAATATCAATCAAATTAAAATTCATAAAAAATAATGTTACGTCATTTTCCAAAGAATTGTTACTGCCCTTTGCTTTTTCTAACTAAATATTATAGAATCATGTCAGGTAATTATACCATAAGGAAATTTAATTTTTAAATTTGAATAAGAAGTTCTATTGAAAATCACCCCACACAAGAACCTAAAAAAAGATAATGCTTTGCCACTTTAACAGATTGTTATAAGCGGAGATTAATAGCTGTACAGCAACGCAGTAATGCATATTCTGACATTGTTATTTTATTAATTTGAACCATTGAATCACGAGGGTGAATCTATGGAGAGGCGAATAGCTGTATTCTTTACTTTAAAAATTGTTTGAGCGTGATTGAGTATTTTTTCGCGGCAAACATGTAATCTCTTACAAGTTTGGCCAAGAATACCAAGTGACTTGCAAGTCTTGCAACTATAAACGTAAGACATACCTATTATTAATTAATAAAAAAGTTTGTGAGGGGCTATTCTTAAATTACGTAAGGACAATTTTGGCTATTTTAGACCCCCGCTACTGCCATGTAAGAGCACATAAGATTTCTCAGATTCCCCCTCCTCCTTCTTACGTAAGATATTTTCTGGTTTTAGAAAAGGATTTTCACAGAATAAATAATTGAAGATAAATTAATAATTTTAAGTCTTTAATATTAATATTTAGACTTGGAAAATATTACGTAAGAATGTCTTTACCCCCTCCCCACCTACAAGATAAGGGTATGTAGAGATTTTGAGGAATTCTCCCTTCTCCTCGGGATCTTTATATACCTAATTAATGAAGGGCCCCTGATTTAACAGATACTATAATGATTAAAATTTAAAAAACCTACGACAATTTTCTTAACACTAAATATAACTATGAACCATCTTGATCACGTCAACTTTCAAAGAAAAAAAACCGCATCATAATCGGTCCATTCGTTTAGCTACGATGCCACAGACAGACAAACAGACACGTCAAACTTATAGCACCCCTCGAGCAAGCGAGCTAATGAGCATACATACATAAGTACATACACACACCAACAGAATCTAGGGATATAATATTCCGAATTAGTCATGGCTTTATAGTTTAAAACCTTTTTATAATAGTTCCCATAAAAAGTTTATACACGGATCGAAATCTCTTTTATTCTATTTTCAAAATTTAAAACATAAATTTAAAAAAATAAGAAAAAAAACTAAATATGGCGGCATAATTCTTACTTGGTTACGAGGGGAAAATTGTTACTTTTTATTAAAAATTAATGAAAAGAGGCTAAAGAGCAATCGCGGTCGGCGGTTTTCGTGGGCTCGGGATCATTTGCCGTGGAGTAGCCAACAGTGGTCAATGACACTGTTTACTGATGAGTCCCGCTTTGGAGTTCATCCTGATTCAGGACGAACACGTGTTAGGAGAACTTCAGCCAGAGTCAGTCGTCTACGGCACCCTCAGGTCTCATACTGAGGCGGAACAATCAATGTGTGGGCAATACAGATTATTAGGAATTAGATTTAATAAGAATTTTTCTATTTACTTATTTTATAAGAAGAAACAAAGTTATATCCTTATTAATTTTCTAAGGCGATTGACTAATTCAGCACTTTTATTTAAAAAAAAACAAAGTCCGTGTTGTTTATTTATTATTAAACGCCATAAAATAACCTTCAATTCTTTCCATTTACTATATTAGCAAATTATTAACAGTTTTTTTAATAATCGACGAAATCTTAATATCCCTACATTCTGTTGGCAGTACCTACATTACCTATCCAATTTGTTCTACCTCGCCACTTCATCCGCTGAAGCATTATTCGCTTTATTCTACTTCACCACTAGATCGATTGCAGCAATTTTTACAACGGTAAAGCGATATAAAAATTCGGTATTGGTAAATAGGTATTTATTCATTTATTTAGTAAACACACAAAAATACTTTTTCCGCCCGACACTACTCGTTACTAATGAGAAATGTTTCTCTTTATTTTTATTTTTTGTGCGTATTGCAAGTTAATTATCACTTGCTACGTTTAAGAAAAACATCGTGAGGAAACTTGCACACCGGAGAGTTCTCCATAATGTTCTCAAAGGTGTGTGAAGTCTACCAATCTGCACTTGGCCATCGTGCTAGACTATATGGCCTGCACCCCTTTCAGTCGGGATAGTTTTCCTTTTAAATTGATGAATTTAATATATATATGATGATAATATATACCTACCTGCTGCTGCCGTGAATTTTTTCACACTTACAACACCTACCATTTTGCTGGCAAGGAAGAAGGGAAGGGGGATGTATCGAAATTCGATCAGTGTGAAAACACTCGTAGTAAATTGATGATGGTTATGATGAAGAACGGTAAGTGGTAAGTAAAGAATGAACTTGGACTTAATCGCAGACTCAAATCTAAGTTATATTTAAGTAAGTTACTCATAAGTCAGGTTTCCTTTAAATTTCCTTTCCGTTTATCCTTTCTCGGGTCTATGTATGGTATTATCGTTAAAAAACATTTTATGAAAGTTTCTCCTAAAATACTAGTTCAGAAAACGAAATGCAGCTGCACATCCCAATTTACTTTATGGGTGTAATTTAAAAGCATTCGCTCGTCTACTGTAAACAGACCTTTTCATATTCGGTTTGAATCCGCTCGCTTCCAAACATAATCGACGTTGTTTTTACCTGACTACGCCAGAAGGAGGGTTATTTATCGAGTGTATGTATGTGTATGTATGTATGTACATATTTCTTTGGTAAGCTCTGTAGCCTAAACGATTTGATCGACTTCAGCTTAGAACATGCCGCTAGATTCGTCTTAATTGTGCGAGTGACATTGGGTATATGAAAATTTAAAAAAAAAATTAATTGCAAATTTTGGGCGCACTATTAAGTCTTCAATTTTTCAAAATCTATCGAGTGGGGTATCGTTGAATAGGTATTCAAAAATGATTATTAGGTTCCTTTCATCATTTTTAATTTTAAGTAACAGTTTATGATATATAACGATTTAAAGTTGTTTAAACAACCATTCTCGCTAATTTATTAACTCCCATAAATAAAATGATAACATTGCAAATTTTTTCGTCTAATAAAGAAGTCAATGAATCCTAATTAAAAAGTGTAAAATAAAATTAATAAAAAAAAAAAAACAAAAAACCCGACTGCGTAAAAAAAAGAAAAAATAAGCCCAGTAATTTAGAATGTTGTTAAAAGTAATGGTTGGCTTCAACTCATTAATATAAACCTCGGACACTACAGTTGTTCTTCATTAATTAAATCATTTTGTTTAATTCCAACAGTAAATTACTGTTGGAATTAAACAAAATAAATACATGACGGAAGGAAGACGGTTGGAAGTAAATACATGACTGACTACTGACTATCTATTATTTCTATGCCACCGACGACTGTGGTTTTCGTTCCGATGATGTCCCGTCAGTCATTTAAAAAAACATGAGAGGTGTCAAGGGACACCCGGATGGAACGAAGTTCCTTTCGATTTAAGTATTGTTGAATCACGCTAGTAGCGCCATCTCTGTAAAACTCTCTGAATCACTTGAAAAAAAGTGTCGTCATTCGTAAGAATCAAAAAGTGTCGTATTTTTCTGTCTAACCCCCTTTTACAACGCGCGATAAGGAACTTCGTTCCAACAAGTGGATCACTTGAAGTGGTTGATGTGTGACTCGCTGAAAGCCATTGATGTTGCGGATTTTCATTAGCAGCAACTAATTACCATCTAGGTTATGTCTGATATTAGCATTGCTAGCACAAAATGGAGCAAGTGCGAAGACGTTGATTGACTGGATGTTGATTGCAACTGAAGTAGGTATGTACAAAATTTTCACGATATATTTTCACTCTATCCAATGATGTTTAAATAAATATAGATACGTTATGCCCTTACAAATCAACCAAAAAATCTGTTCCGATGTCCGCAAGGCACGCTTTATTGCTTTATCGCACGTCTTTATCGCTCTCGCGTCAAAACTACATCGCTATCTCTTTCTTCACCTGAATAAGAGTTCTCAATTGGGAACTTTTTGAGTCACACAACGCGCGCGCTTATGACATATCTGCCTCTTTTTAATGTATAATATCATTGACTCTATCCATATTTATACGGAACGGTGGATAGTCAGGATTGGCAGACAAACATCCTCATCCTTACAGGCTTATATTAGTATTGTTATTTCATTCCACGAGTACGTCTCACACGAGTATGTATATTACTATTTATTACTATTTATATTATGTACACAGACTTGAAAAAAGTACCACACGGATTGTCAGCAACAAATTCAGTAAAGCACACATATAATACAAACTCCTCTATACGTACAAGTATCACACGCACACATTGACACCATGCTGTTATCGGCCGCCATTACCGCGTCGGATTTGTCGGACAGCACTAAAAATTACGCACACATGGCAAGCGGGTGGCGTCACTCTCGATAAGACAAGGTGACGTCTAGTTCTTTTTTTCAAGTCTGTGATTATGTACTACCTATTATTTTTTATGTGGTTATATCAAGAACGCAGATACATTGCCCGTGCGTCATTCGTACGGTATTTCTCCGTATGTTTTCTCAGTAAGTGCAGCTTAGCTTACCGAGAAAGACGAATCGTGCAATAAGTGCCAAGTAAATGTTTTAATTAGAGTGTAGACTAGTGTTGATAAGATTTATGATCTACGCAAGGTCATAAAATGTCAAATAAATTGCACATCTACATACCTACATATAGGTACATACACGATCGAGTATACCTGTCAAGTTTGCAGCGGACTTGAAGCGGCATCCAGTAAAGACGGTGTATAGCCACGGTATGGCTATCTGGCTATATAGCTATTTCATGCAAACTGGATGCTGCATCAAGTCAAACTGCAAACTTGACAAGTAGGTACACTTGATCGTGCATGGTCAGCTTTACAAAGAATTAAAAAGTATCCAACAACATTGTAGTGGTTTCAATTTCGGTTAACTAGTCCAAGGACGTGGCTACGAATCCTGCACGTAACACTTAGAATATGCAACGTTTAAATTGATTTAAATATCACTTCTTTTTTTTTTTTTTTTAATCTTTATTATTAGAAAGGGGTTTTGTCACGCAGTGACTATGTCACCCCCGTATGGCCTAATTACATAATTGAAACAGCTATATAATATATTAAAACTATACCAGATATAAATAAAGTTGTAACAGCATTTTAGCAGCGTCTGATGATGGCGACGCCAAGATGCTGTTACAGCTTCCTATGTCGAGCCTGACTGGAATCTGTAACTCTTGTCTTAGTGCCTCGTTACGGACACATTCCGTCAACATGTGCTGAACATCTTCAATCATTTCACAATCCGGGCAGTTGGGTGAATCACTTAGACCCATCATAAATTTAAATTTATTTGAAGGAATGTGTCCACATCGAAGCCTCATCAATGTAATAGCGTCTCTTCTACTACACTTGTACCGGTCAAACCAAGGGAAACGAGGAGGTAGGCACTGGATAGTTTTGTACCATATACCTTTCGTAAGAGATCTTTCGTCATAATGCTCATGCCATAATCGTATACAAGCTACTTTAACTTCTCTTAGAGCCTCACTATGGAGGGGTACACAGTGGTATGGTATTCCGTCGCTGATAGCTTGTTTCGCTGCTTTATCGGCCTCCTCGTTTCCCTCTATGCCAACATGGGAGGGTATCCATTGGATAACGACCTCCTTATTTATTGCCCTTAACTTGCAAATGGATTCTAAAATTTTGTAGGCTATCGGATATCCTCGAATATTCGAGGGTAGTCGGGCCAAATGTAAGAGAGCGCTCTTAGAGTCAGATAATATCATAAATTTACTACACTCTAATGAAGTCGAATATAATAACGCCTCGGCTATTGCAACAAGTTCGCAATGCATTACAGATAGGTTAGCACTTATGTTAAATTTAGCTCTAGTATTCGTGTGTGGGTCGTAAAAAGCGGCCCCACATCCATTCTCGTCTTTTGATCCGTCGGTATAAAGTTTATAGAAGTCCTGAAAATTATTGCTCAGATATTCGTCACTTCTTAATCTCATGTCTACCTTATTACACTGCCTCACTGTTGAATCTATACCACTAACTAAAACTATAATATTTTCAGACAGATCGTATTTTGTTATCCAGTCAGAGTATATAATGGTAGTTTGGGTTGCGAATGTATAGGAAGGTGATTATATTTATTATGAGTTTCAATAAGTAACGGTATCTTTTTCCTTGCCCAACCAATATGCATTTTGGCATAAAATACTCAGTTCCTCTATAACTTGGATGGTAACATTATCAAGAAATGACTTAGATCTGAGCCAAAACTTTGCAGCCAAGTATTTCCTGCGGATATACAGAGGTTGGAGACATAATTCACTCTCCATAACATGTATTGGAGAACTTCTTATGAAACCACCGATCACTCTCATTGCCTGATTTTGTACTTTATCCAGCTTGTATAAATGACTTTTTGCACTATTGTCGAAAAGAAAACTGCCATAATCCAATCTAGAGCGTATTATAGCTATGTATAATCGTCTAAGATGAGAAGGATGAACGCCCCAGCTAGACCCAGCAAGCACTTTAAATACGTTTAGAAATTTTGTTGTTTTGACCCGCAATTCATTCACATGTTTACCCCATTTCAAATTTTTGTCCAACCACATACCCAAATATTTAACACTTTCAACTTGTTGAATAGTACTATTATTTATCCTTAAAGTTACGTTATGTCTATGTACGTTCCTAATGTGACCCCTAGCAAAAACGCATATTTTAGATTTCCTGTGCGATATATTTAAACCTAAATCCTGTATCATACTATTTAACATATTTAAGGCACTTTGAGCAGCAGTGACGGCATCATTTATGTTTTTATGACTGGTATAAAGTACAAAATCATCCGCATATTGCGATATGTACACATGTGTGATACTTTTACAAATATTAATAGTAGCTATGTTGAATAATATTGGAGACAAGGGGTCACCTTGGGCTATACCTATCCCTGATATTCGACTTATGAATTCATTATTATTAATACATATTGATAAACGTCGTGAGTGTAAGAATTGCCAAAGGTAATTGCATAGTGAACTGCCCACTCCAAAATTATCCAGAATGTTCAAGAGAGTCAATATATTAATATTGTTGTAAGCACTATCAATATCAATGAAACAGCCCACTGTAGTTAGTCCCTTGCTAAAGCCACTTTGGATTCGAGAAACCAACCTTGTCAGATTGTCCATGCAAGACCGCGATCTTCTGAAACCTAATGTTTCCGCAGAGAAACTATTGTTAGCTTCAAAAAACCATTCTAATCTACGAGCAATAATTGTATGGAATATCTTGCATGGACAAGACAGCAAAGCAATAGGACGTACATTTGAGTCTATACTATTGTTACCACCAGGTTTAGGGATGGGTACAATTTTTATATCCTTCCACTGACTCGGTACAATACCCGAGGATAAAAACCTATTATATAAATTCACCAATAGATGTTTAGCTGCTTCTGGTAAATTCTTAATCATCGAATATGAAATTCCATCGACGCCTGTTGCTGTATCAGTCTGTTTGATAGAATTAGAGAACTCTTCAATCGAAATTGGTGATGATAAATGTGTATTTTCACTGAGAAATGTAGGCATAGCTGGAACTGCATAATCAGGTGCTAGAGTACATATTAGAGATTCAGCTGTCTCATGGGTTATGCTACCGATCTGTTGTTTGTGACCCTTCAGCCATTTCATCTTCGTCCACATTTCTTTTGAAGATGACACACTACCAATGCTATTGCAAAATCCTTGCCAAGATTCACTTTTGCTATTACGGATTGCTGACTGTGCTAACCTAACCATATTGAGTAAAGATTCCAGATTATTCGGCGTAGGGTTTCTTCTGAAGACTGCGAGAGCCCTGCGTCTTTGAGCTACTATCTTAGATGTATTCTGGTTCCAATATGGTTTGGGCTTGAAATTTTGCTGACGTAAAGGATTATTACATACTTTAATATATGGAATGGAGTCGTCTGCTGCTTTATTGATTATATTTAAAAAATCATTGTAAGCTATAATTGGATCATCTGACATCGTAAAACCTAAAATATATCTTTCTATACTTTCTTTGTATTTTATCCAGTTTGCCTTCTTAAAATTACGTTTTTTCAAATAGGTGTTATTTACAGCAGCGTGAGTCTTCATTTTAATGATTAAGTGATCGCTTCCCAGATTTTCATTTACAACAGTCCAGTCAAATCTCAGCGCAATATCTACAGAAGCCAAAGATATATCGGGGGAAGATTTTTGAACCGTACCATTAACTATTTTAATTCTCGTGTGTGTGCCATCATTTAATGATACAAAAAAGTTCTCTAATAATGAATCTAGGATCTGTTCACCCCGAGAGTCTATTCTGGTGGACCAATTTGTATGATGGCCATTAAAATCTCCTGCTAATAATGTTTTTCTACCGGCTAGTGTGAATATTTGATCCCAATCCCTTGATTGAGTCCTAACGCTAGGTGGGCAATATAGAGAAACTACGTTTTCCAAGTGATCACAATTAAAAATTTTTACAAACAGCACCTCAATTTGGGGATTACTCAGATTGACACTGCATTGCTGTGCTTTAATCGATCTGTGCGTTATGACGGCTACACCACCATATCCATCAATACGGTCTGACCTGAAAATATTATAATCGTTTATTCGAAAAGTACTGCTGCTATCCAGCCAGGTCTCACTTATTATAGCGATATGAATTTTCTCCTGATGTAACAATGCTTCAAATTCCAAACGCTTAGGATGGATGCTTTGAGCATTCCATTGTAAAATATTTATTGGGAGGTGGAAGTTGTAGTCCATAATTGACTCATGAAATGCCAACAAGGCTGATCAGCAATAAATTGCTTTAAAAGTGATAACAACCCTTCAACAAAAATAGTAAAGCATCCCTTGATCTTCTCTTCCCATGAACTCGTCCCTTCTTCAAATAATTTAGCCTTTAGTCTCTTCCACAAAGACTGCCACGTCATTCGTTCTTTATTCTCTGATCTAGTCTCATCGTGCGGTTGTTCTTCATGTCTACTTTCACTTTCGCTTATTTCTGAGTAATAATAATATTCAAACGACATACTATCATTTTCCTCATTTCCTTTTTTGTTATTCTTTGGTCTCGCAACTTTTCTCTTCTTTCTTTTTTTCCTTCTTTCTTCTGTATTGTAGTTATTAGTCGGAGTAGTATGTGTTGGAGTATTTTTATCTTGTGGAGGGTCTTTTTCAGCTGCAGTTGGAGTCGGCAATGGTGGATCTTGGGATATATCAAATGACGGAGGCGTGGGTGGCACATACAAAGTAATAGCTCTTTTATAGGAACAATTAAATTCCGCCATCAACTCTCGTAAACGCTTTTCTTTTTTATAAACTGGGCATACTTTAGCCATTGCCATGTGTCTTCCAGCACAATTGTTACATACAAAGTTTGTTGTTTCGCAGTTTGAATGACTTTTAGTACACTTCGGGCAAATAGTTTTTAAAGAGGGACAATATCTAATAGAATGTCCGAATCGCCAGCAGCGAGAGCATTGAGTCACTGGGTAAGTGTATGGAGAAACAGCTACCCGAGTTTTAAGTACATATACATATGCAGGCAGTGACGAACCTTTGAAACATATTCTCACCGATTCACTCAACTCCCAATGGCCGTCGTTAGTATTTTTGCGCTTTAATCTTTTTACTCCCAATATAACTGTTTCACTACTAAGCCCTTCTAAAATTTCTTCTTCAGTTAAATGTAAATCAATATCTTTGATGACTCCGTAAGACTGGCTGACTTCTAAAGTTTTTTGACATTTAAAACCATTCTCACTAAATTTTTTGGATTGTAGAAATAATTCAGCGCTTTCTTCGTCGCTAAAATGCAACAAGACCTTGAATGAATTTATATATTTAATTTTAATAACATTTGTTATATTTTCATCACGTAATAATTTTGCTAATCCGAACTGCTTAGGTATTCTTTCCGTGCACGTCAAACAAATTTCAATTTTATCTTCTTGAATCCTAGACGAATCATCATGTCCCTCAGATCGTCCAAATTTTTTCGCCTTACGCACCACCGTTGTCCAAATTTCATCCTGATTTATTCCTCGATTTCTCTTTACCGGTCTCCTTGTCGGCTCCTCATTCACATTATTCTGCTCCATGCTACACAACAAATCTATATTCTCCGTACTCCGTGTCATCTCACCCTCGCTCACTCCCAACTCAATTGATTGCGCAATCATCGCGTCAGCGTTGCTATTCATTATTAAATAGCACACGACTCATGTTGTAAACAGATCACACGTAAACAAAACGTTAAGAACTTGAAATGAAAAAGAATCGAACAAAAAATCGCCGCGTCTAGCTTTAACGAGCGCCCGCGCGCGACTGAATATCACTTCTAATGTAGGGGTTGATTCCCAGTGAGGCGGAAATTTGAATAAGTTTGAATTTCTGTTCTCGGTATGGGTAGATGATTATGTGTTATCAATGGCATCCACGGCCACGACACAGGCCATCCTAGATGAGGCTGTGTGCGTTAAAAAAATAATTCTCTGTCTAATTTCATTGACTTGATCTATATTTCAATTCTCTAAATAATTCGTCCATCTGTCCGAAGCATTAAAGCACCGAGACCCTTAGTGCTAAAAAACTGTAATTTGGCATGCACATTATTGCATATACATATTTAATAAAACTCTAGAATCATAGAATAAAATATTGAAAAACATTTTTTTCCCTACAGGTAACGTGAGGATGAATGTTTTATTCGTCTCGTACCTTATAGTGTGTGGTATCGTTGAAAAGGTCTTTTAAAAATATTATGCATCTTCTCACACCATTTTTTAATTAGGAGTCCGCGAAATATTTGGCTTTAAAATGCTAATTTTGGTTAGAGTCAAGTGTCCCTCTCCTGCTGGCTTGGTTGGAGTTGGACAAGTGAAAAAATCTCAAAAGTAGGTAATATGATAAATTTACAAGGAAAACTATCATGGCTATGTTAGCGTAAGTAGTTATAGACGATAAACTTACTACTTCGGAACCCTACATTGGCCTGACACGCACTTGCCCGGTTTTAAAAAATATAAAATATTGTTGTTTTTAATCATTACCTAATATTATGTAGGTATTGTATAATACTATAATTTGTCATGTAGAAAAACCACATTGTATACATTCAATTATCCGATTGCCTAATGACAACAAAATAAAGTGTTACTGACTGTACATGAATTTGACAGTTTTATTTCCGACATTCTGAAACAAAGACATTTAGAAAATCAGTCATTTTGGGAAAAGGTGATTTTGATATTTGTTCATTATGAAATCAGTACAATATAGGAATCAGTCCTAACAGACCGGAGGCAACAATTAGTCCGGTTAATCGAATCTCTACTATAATTAATATGCCAACGTTGCAATTCATGAAAATAAAATTTGTCTTAATGAGAAATAAAGTTCTTTATGAAAGTTGCAGGCTAACAGAAGGCAATGAAAAAAAGATTTCTAATTTAAAACTTTCAAATTGAAACTATCCCACAGCATAACGTGAGTATTTTTTAGATTATGAGAGACATTGTTATAATAAATATTTGTACCTATATGGGTCTTTCCCAGTGTTGCCAATTTAGCCCTTTCGGGGCTAGATCTAGCCCTTTTTATGGTTTTTCAGCCCTTCAAATAATTATATTTAGCACCTAGCCCAATTTCTAGCCCCAAAACCATTTTCCGCCTTCTTAAAAAAAGGGATAAATTCAGGTTTTCCACGAACTTTTTGATGCAATCGATAGAAAATACCAATTTAGGTAGAGAAAGATATTGAAAAAATTACCATTATCACACTTGTAGAGCGTCTTAAGACCTTTGTTTTCGCGCTCACCTCTAATAATTAAGCAATAGCCCATATTTTCAATGTATTGGACGAATCTAACCTTTTTTCAAACTCTATTTAGCCCCAAAACCTGACACCGAGTTGGCAACACTGGTCTTTACACTGCCCTAATTTATACCTACTTAAGAATAAGTAGGTATATCAAAGATATTAATCTATATAAATTATATGGGAGTACTCCGTAAAAAAATTTACACAAGTGGGATGCTCAAACAGGTATTAAGTATGTGTATCTAAGTATAATGAAGTTACATAGAACATGGGGCAAGACCCTAGAGACTAAAACCACGCAAACAACATGACGTTCAGACTTCAGATTGTTAACCAAAGTGCCATGTCATTGAAGCAGGAACCCATTAATAAATATTCGGGGCAAGTATTGCGGCGATTATTCTACTATACGGGTAAGGAGTAATGAGTTTCTTTAGATATCTGGGTAAGAAATTGAAGGGTAAAATCTTGGTAAAATTATTAAAATTGAGATTCAATACAATAATAAAAATATTCTTTATGGTTAACCAATTTCAAAAAAATATAAACATAACATAAGCGGTCTTACATGAAAGTGAAGAAAAGTTTTCTAGTTTCGAGTTTGGTTTGTTATGTGCATATAGGAAAGAATTATTACTTGGTTTGATGAACGAAACCATCTGAGGATACGTCCTTAATCTAAGAGTACCGTAATGTACGTATACAACAATGGAACTCTCATGGCCTCATCATCGATCTAATTATCACATGGCCTGTGCCGCCAAATATGCCCCAATACACTTTTGCGCCATAAAGACTACTCTAGACGGGTTAATAATTTGATAAAATATTCTTTTATTTACAAATAAAGGAGACTCCCAAAATATAAATACAAGAGAAAGATGAAGTAACTTAGTTACGGTGTACTTCGCAGTATAATCCGAATATTTCTCCCAAAGTTTGTATTACGGCGGGAAACGACTAGGAATCCAACTTTTGACAAGTTCTGTGATGAGTACTTTATATTCGACGAACACGTTTCTGCCATTTTGATACTTTGAAAATTTAATATTTCTCAGTTAACTACGTTTGCTTTTTGCTTACTTAAAAATGTTTCTTAACTGCATATGATCCTTACGTTACATATCTAGCTGCGAAAACTTTTTGTTGAGTTTTACGAAAGTTCGGTGTTAATTACACGATACAATTAATGTTTTAAAGTTTAATTTAAAGGTAATTCATTTAAATTGTTTATAGAAATGTGAAAGAATTAATACTAAAAAGTTAATTAGATGTTCACTTCCTATGTGATCAATATCGACCGATTTTGATATATCACAGTTTATCGAAATAGGTTTCAGCTTTGAAACTATTGTAAATGATTTTATAAAATAAACTACTTATGTATAGTAAATTAAAAACTGACTCTTGTTAAGACTGTGTATATTATTATTATAATTTTATTTATTTATTTATTTATTACACTTTATTGCACACCAAATTTACAGAGACAGTAAAAGCTTTTCAATGTTAATATTACAAGTGCACAAAAGGCGATCTTATCGCTAAGTAGCGATCTCTTAAACCTTATAATTTACTTAGGGAGGTAGAGTACTATTGCATTCACGTAAAATATTTTGAGTTCAAAAACCTCAAACAAAACAATATTTTGAGAGAGGTAACCTCCGATGAACTTTAGTTGAAAAAAATATCTTTGTAAAAAATCCCAAACTTTCCGCAAAATATAAAATACAACACACTATGTATCTCAGTTTCCCGACCAAAACGCTTTGTACTGCCATCAAATAAAATACCTGAATATTTCGCAGCTCAGTTCGATGAAAATGGGATTTTTTGCAGGTGTCGTTACTATTTCACTGGGTTTTGTACGCGTTCTATGTCGGAACTGTATGCTGAACACGGATTCAGGTTTGCAATGTCTTCTAATGATCCTGTATAGTACCCATAATGCCTTGCGTGTAACTACTAGTATAAGGGTGCTTTTCCACCAGAGATGTGCTATGTTCATTGCTATAGATGCATTTGATATCCACCAATCATATTCATTGGTGGAAATCAATAAATTTATTGAATCAATCATATTTATTGGATTTCACATCTTCGCAGCATAGCTGCATAGCACATCTCTTGTGGAAAAGCACCCTAAGCTCCCTTCGCTATTATATAGTAGAATTTTTTTAGGATTTTTGTCTGTAATAGAGTAGGTTTAAACTAGAAAAAAATTTTCATTCATTAATTTTTAATATTCCATGATTAAAAAACTGTAAATGTACAGATATTGAAGATATTTGAGAAAAACATTTACTAGGGGTATGGGGTGTTAAATAATACCGTACATACATTTATTCGAGTGTGGGCTTACCGAAAGATTTACCGAATGGAAGCGAGGGCATTTACCAGTATAAATACGGCGATATTTATTTTGTAAGCCTTGTATCGTTTTCTTAATTTTTATGTTTTCCTATTTTTTCTTACCTCACAATGTTTATTGCTTCATAACATAAGGATAATAAATATCTATAATAATTAAATAAGGTGACATCTTAATGTGTACCTAGTCTAGCATCACAGAAATTTTAAATTAAGGAATATTACATTTTTGTCTCGTATCTTGTTTTTACATTCATTAAAGTAAGATTTAATTTCTGATTATTACTTGAAATTTATTTAATATTTATCAAAAAGGTTTTGTCTATTTGTTTATTAAATATTAGACTACCCTGTAGCCGAGTGTAACTCAGTGATCGTCTCTGCGGTTCCCGGATTCAATTCCGTCAGAGCAAAGTGTGACAGACTCACTGATAGACAAACCAGCACTAGGATTTCTCGTATCACTGGTGGCATGGACTATACAAATAAGACATCACTAACACCCAGGACCTGAAACCAAACATTTATCTATCCCTCAATATCTGCCCCAGCGGGAATTAAACCAAGAACCCTTCGCTTCACAGCCACCAATTTGGCTCATTAGCCGTCCGGCATTGGTCGTCCTCACATCACAGTATCGTATTGCCTTACATGTTTGCCGGCTATTTCCTTTAATGGTACTCCTACATCTTTGTAGTAGGCTTCCACATTTTATTCCAATACCTGCTTATATTCCTCAGAATTGGGTCACGAATTCATGAACGATTGCCTCCCCAGTCACGCGCCGGCCGTGGGGCCCTGCCCGAGATAATCTCATGAAATTGCCGATGCCTCTGCTAAATACAGCTACGATTGAATTCTAGTGAAACAGCTATGTTAATTTGTTTATTACGGTTAACGACATTGTTATGGGATGAGGCTGATAACTGGTAGAAGCAATACAAATTACTGAGAGTAATAGGGTACGATTCTATACATTTATATTTAAATCGGTGCAATATCATTGCCGAACTTAGTAGGAGTATCCTAATATCAGAAGACAACTAAGGGAACATACCAAAACTACGTGATCCATTTTTTCCAACTATTTACCCCCCTCCCCCCCCCCTTCGTGACTATCCGTAGTATATGAGAAGACCCCCCCCCTCCCCCTAGTTTGCACGTGGTAATTCATAAATACGGTTTTCAATTTTTTTTGCAAAAACAGAGGTAAAAAATTATAATTTTGCTTATATTTGACGACTTATGTGGCGCAATAGTTGCTAAAATATTGACTTCGTGACAAAAACCTAAACCCCCCCCTCCCCTCTGTGACCAATCGTGGTGTTTTGAAGACCCCCCTCCCCCCTCTAAATGGGTCACGTGGTTTTGGTATGTTCCCTAATTGGCTAGTCGAGCAGTGACTGATGTGGATGTTATATATCTTTATGTGCTATTTTATATACTTACATCCTATCCTTGAAGTATTTCCATAAATAATTTACTATATTTAAAAACAACTGTGTTCATACAAATCAATTTGAATCATGTTAAAATTTAAGGTTCAAATTATTGTTCACAGGTCTAGCAGACTATAATATTACCCGGAGCTAAGATTACGGAATAATCGAATAAAAGCAAATACGATGCAAACGCGGGCTATGGAAGCTATTTACAACCAGTTTTTATCACTTTGACCTGGAATAAGGATAATGGACCAACGTGTGTGTGTCTATATGAGGGTACAAACACAACGATATACTGCACGCCTAGCAAGTACTAGCTCAACAAGAAAAAGCACTAGGCATACAATGTTGGTGTTATAAAAATATGTAAATAAACAATAACACTAAAGTCATCTTTCATACGTTACATGTGTCCTGGGAATCCGTAGATATAATTTCTGGCCGGCACTGCGGCCGATACTTTAGCCGATATGTTACCATTAGTTTATCTATATTAATATTATAAAGAGGAAAGATTTGATTGTTTGTTTGCATTGAATAGGCTCCGAAACTACCGAACCGATTTGAAAAATTCTTTCACTGTTGGAAAGCTACATTAACCCCAGGTAACATAGGCTATATTATCTTTTTACTATTTTTCCCAAAGCGATGCGAGGGCGATTTCCTAGTTATATATAAGTTATTATTAAATTATAATAACGAATTTGCATGCATTTCAAGTGTTTAACAACTGTAACACATAGTTAATGTAGTTTTAGGAACTAATAGAAATATTGCTTAAAAAAAATAACAAACACCACCTTTTTATTTTAATTTAGTACTAGATAATTTTATTATGACAATCTAATCAAAACCTCACAAAACAAATCGTCCCACTAATTAATTCTACGAGTACGCAATCCGGCAGAGCTTCCGCACGCAAAAACGTTCAAGAGCAAAGGTGCCGGTTACTGCCCAGCGCACGTCTATTTATTGGCACTGCCCCCTCCACGCCATCATTTTCTTCGAGACTGCTAACAGTAGTATATGGCCACGACGAAAGAGTGTTTGTAATGGTAGCCTTATACAAGTCAAGCCTTGTCAAGTTTACAGTTTGACTTGATACGGCATCCAGTGTGTATGAGATAGCTATATGGCTAGATATCTATACCGTGGCCATACACCGTCAAGTTTACTGGATGCCGCATCAATGTGTATGAGATAGCTATATGGCTAAATATCTATACCGTGGCCATATACCAAGTGTGTCAAGTTTACTGAATGCCGCGTCAATTCCGCTGCAATCTTGACAAGTATACTTGATCATGTATGCTCTCCGTAATTTGAATATTACAGTTAGTGAACTACTGGTAGGTAGTCCAACACTACTCTGGTTTAAGTAATTTAATAATGGATTGTAACCGACCCAAGCATAATAGGATCGATTCTATTAAAGAGGATATCACGTAGCAGCACCTAATACAATTAGAATATGGATCTATACTCTCCTTACATTCAATCCCATTCAATATGCAAATGAATATTGAACCGCCTGATTCAATTTGCGCTTACTTAGTTCTGTTACGTGTGTCTTTCATACTATCCGATTACAATGTATAATGAGCTAGGAATATTCTCGAACTTTAACTATGCCTTGGCATTAAGGTTCTTTCTTCTTTGAAGCTGATCAGATAGAAGTTGTAATTTTAGCCCGTTGGATATGATGAAGCTATGGCGCCAAGTTCCTTAGGTTCCTAGGTATAAAAGGTCATCAGGGTCACCTGCTGTGATGGGTGTACCACCACAAGGCTCTATCTTGGGCCCTTTTCTTTTCCTGGTGTATATAAATGATTTACCACATTATCTAAAAAACCATGCGAACATTTGGTGTTTGCAGATTTAGTGTCAATTTCAATTTTATGTTCAAATTTTTATATTTCAGATAAAGCTATTTGTACAATAGTTTCATATTATTGGTTCCTTTTAGTGTCACCTTTATACCTGTATTTTTACTTTGCTATAGCTGCAGTAGTTTGCTGAAGAATACACATTAACTCAGTCTTGGCATGGGACGATCGACGCGATTAATTCCGAACCGCGTCGTATAGGTCGTTGCCGCCCCAACAAAGCGAATAAATAAAAAATAATAGTTTTAAAAAAACTAAAAAAACACAACTAAAAAAAATAGAAAATAAATTTGAATTAAGAATCGTGTAGTTGTAATAAAATCGTGGGGTGCATGGTGTCAATGAGTAAGGATTATCATTTTGATAATATCTTAAAAAGCATAGCAGAATCCAATAGCTAACTGCACCATAATTGTAAGCCAAGACAAGTCACTTTCGTCTTAAAGTCAAGTGCTAAGACCACACAGAACCAGCTGCTATTTCCATTCCTTTACTGTCCACGCTATGAAATTATGGAATTCCCTTCCCCTCAACATGAGAGTATTAGTCTCAGACAGCGGATAGGTCCTTCACGAATCTACATTGGAGCAGCGTGGTGGAGTATGCTACATGCCTCCTCACGAAGAGAGACCCGTGATCAGTAGTGGACCATTAATGGACCGAAGCCACAGCAGATAGGTCATCAGAGATCAACGCAGGCGTTTTCACCGAAAAATACTCGTAATTGATTTTTAAAAATATTCAGCGGAAATCAATTCATTATTACATTTTGTACGTTGAATATTCTACTAACGAACCGGACTGTAACTTCCATTATTGATAGGCCAGAATATTTTGTCAATGAAAAGTAATTAATTATTACAATAACGTACGTGCAAAATATGCAATTATGAAACTAAGCGCATTAAGCCGTTGGTCGCTGTTATAATGGAATTGCCCAGTATTTCCAAAACGTGTCTTAATCATATTTTTATCAAGTGCATTGAAAAAACGTAATCACGAGAAGAGAAGCGTGCAACATTGCGTCGCCTTTATTTTACCCATAAAGGAACTACAGCTATAGCTAACCATATTATCATGACCATGCTATACAAGAATCAGGCAATTAAAGCAACTCAATGCAGAGCATTATGTTATCTATGCCAACTAAAACGGATCGATTACGTTCTTTGCCCTTATCCTACCTACACATTTTTGTCGACAATTGTTGACGCTCTGTGCATGATACGCGTTGTGGTCGGTACGATCTAGTTGGAATAACGTCATACTTGCATGGTAACGGTATGACACGCTATTTCTCTCTATACCCGTACTAGTATTACACGAACTGCTACATAATTTACTATCAGTTACGGAACACAAAATATAGGAAAGCAGTTTCCAAAGTTGCCCCTAATGCCAGTTTCGTTTGGCAAACAGCACTTACGTGAAATGTACGTGAGGAATCACGGGATTATACTCGGCTGCTTTGTCTTCGTTCATTCGGCTCTTAAACCGAAACAGAACAGAGCACTAATGCATTGCATCATGACGTAGACACGAGTAGCACATTATTCTTTGCCATGATTTCTGTTACAATAGATGTATTTTTAAATGAATAGCTGATAAACGAGCAGTGCCGTTTTTAATACTACCAGCCCTCTAGGCAAGATTTCTACGGCGCCCCTATCTGTCATTGAAACCCATACAAACAGTGCTGGCGTTAGAGCCACTGACACCCCAGGCAAGAATATAAATCAAAATGGAGCCTTTTTGGTGGAAAAAGTTGAACTGAACCAATGGGAACGAAATAATTTACCTCGTCACCCGAAATGTGGCGCCCCTCCAAATTTGGCGCCCTAGGCCGTCGCCTAACCACGTCCCCCCCCTCCTAACGCCGGTAATGTAAACGAGCCATCTGATGATAAATGAATGTCGTGGATGACCACTTGACCATGGACATTTGTAACCAAGGGCATCATCGATGTGTTGCTGTTCAAGGATCAGGGAAATTATATTACTTCTGGCTCTGCTCATAAAATAACATTGCACTGAAATGTAGCACTTATAATGAAATATAGGCAGGTAAAAAACACTACCACCATATCGTATCGCGCGTCAAGATTCAATTGAGTGGTACAGTACTCAGAGACCGTTCGACAGAACTTTGCTTGTTGTTATATCAAAAATTGGGTATAATATCATACAGAATTAAATTCAAAACATATTTCCTAATCTACTTAATGAAAGCAAAGCGTGAAAGAATATAATATTATGAATATAAAAGGAGGATTTTATTCTTGAAAAGAAAAACAACTGAGGAAACATTTAACAAAATTATAAATGGGTTTATTGTACCTATTTGGTGTTTCGTATATTAACGAGATCTTTCTTTGGGTTTGGCTGATTTTCCGTATTTATCACTTTTATATAAAAAAGATAAAAGCCTGTAAATCGCTTACTCGAAACATTTTATTTAGCGTGTAACTTCTTTTCTTTGAATGCTTGAGCTTTTGTATGTAGTTGGAATAATTGAATCGAGTTTGGAACTTGAATTTGATAAGAATTTGGCTTTGTGGAAGTTTACAACAATTCGAATTACAGACAACTGAATGCAGATGTGTACCTGTTCAGAATCTACTCGAATATGATGATTGCATTGTCGGTACCAAAAATTTCCAATACATAGTTGTTACCTCCTTCGCTTGGAGAGACGAAATACAATAGGTGTTCCCATGTGAGTTGAGTATAATGTGGTGTATGTTGGGGTCAGTATTCTAGGGTCAGTATGCCAAAAAATCAACGTGTAAAAATTTTAGGTAACGTTTCTAAGATTACGCACGTAAACTGTTTGGTACAAAAAGTCTGATAATGCTCACAACGCGTTTTCGATTCTTAAGCGTAACAATGAATATAAATATAATAATTTATTTATTTATTTATTTAAGCTTTATTGAACCATACAAAATGTATTAGTACAAAAGGCGGACTTAATGCTAAAAGCATTCTCTGCCAGTCAACCTTAGGGCAGTTGGACAGCAATGAAGGCGGTTGCAAAGAAAAAATTATTAAAAATGCATAAACTTATAACAATAAGTAAAAAAAAAAGTAAAAAAAACATTAAGTAAACTAGGAAATTTAAAATATATACCTAAATATATACATATACTAATACATATATATATAATACATATACTAATATATATATATATATATATATATATATACATATAATTGGAGATGCGCCGAATAGTGGTTTAATAATCATGTAGTGTTGCTATTTTCGATAGCTCGAAGGCCCAATCAATGAAATGTTACATATGACTTAGGTCATACAATCAATAGGTTTTGTAAATATAACTATCAACAATAATCTATCAACTGAATGTGAAATTTCAATTTCACCGTGCATTCCACTTGGACCCGTTCCATCATAACATTTGTTTAATACCGATTTAACTTTGTTATAATGGCGTCCAGCGTTTTTATAATCCACTTGCAGGTAATCACCGTCGGCTATGAATATGTGCACAATCGATTTAAAATACAATATTAATACAAATTCAGGTCCTATAAAAATAGGGCTCTAACTTTCGATCTAACGCTATTGCGGTCACATCGCAGGCAGTTGGGACCAGACGCTCCTTTTTCTGGTACCAAAGAAAATATTCAAACTTAGGAGTAAAGGTCGTAGCTGACTTATACGACACCGCTCCCATCCAACCGAAGTATGAGAATTCAAATATAAACTTAAAATCGTGCTCTGTAGGTGCACTTTACAGTAACAACAAAAATTAGCAGCCCGCGCGCGGGAAGCAAGCTAACCGCAACCTTGCCACTCAATAGTTGTACCTACAGAGCACGATTTTAAGTTTATATTTGAATTCTCATACTTCGGTTGGATGGGAGCGGTGTCGTATAAAGGTCGTAGCTGACTTATACGACACCGCTCCCATCCAACCGAAGTATGAGAATTCAAATATAAACTTAAAATCGTGCTCTGTAGGTGCACTTTACAGTAACAACAAAAATTAGCAGCCCGCGTGCGGGAAGCAAGCTAACCGCAACCTTGCCACTCAATAGTTGTACCTACAGAGCACGATTTTAAGTTTATATTTGAATTCTCATACTTCGGTTGGATGGGAGCGGTGTCGTATAAGTCAGCTACGACCTTTAGTCAGCTACGACCTTTAGGGTGTTAGTAGAATTGTTATATGATATTCATATACTTAATGATATACTCCTATAGTATATCTACTAACGCATCGCACCTTGGTAATGAATGGGATTTAATCAATATAATGCCTTGTGTTTATTCTGAGGCTCCAATGTAGCGTATACACTATTAAGTATTGTATCGAGTACAAGACCACAAGATCAATCAAGTTGAATATAACTTTGAATAGTGTCACTGAAGCATTACCAACCGTGCAAGCTGTGATCTCATTATCTCTAGCTGTTTAGCGTTACATGGCTACAACCCATCAATGGCCCACTACTGGGCACGGGTCTCTCGTCTTGAGGAGACCTAAAGCATACTCCATCACACTGCTTTAGTGCGGATTGGTGGAGGGATTAGCGTTACATGGTAATTACTAATTGGTGTTACATGTGTCCATGGAAGGCGAAGACCAATTAAAAGGTTAATAAAAAACATATCTTCAAATTCAAATTCAAATTCAAATTCAAATCATTTATTTGCTTGAATGTGGGTATTTACAATAATACACAGTAATAGAATATAGATAAGTCCGCCACAATCCACCTTTCACGGCATGCAAAATGTATATACAAATAATAAAAATATTGGCATTTAAAATATCATTATGTCCAGACATTAATTATTAAATATTCAACTAATATTACACAATTATATCAATTATTTAATAAATACTTACAATCCATCCATGTAATAAAAATACAATTATACACATTTAATAATTTTCATAAAAAATTACAAACAATATTTTCAATTATAATCAACATAAACCAAATCAGTATCTAAAATATAATTCCTATACAATAATAATAAAATAATTTATAATTAAAGGATTCTTATTTCATTTCTTTAATAATTTTTTAATAAGTCATTTATAATATAAAAAAATAGTTAAATTCATTTCCTAAAAATTGCGATTAGACTAGCATAAATTGGTCACCTATTGTAGTAAAATTTAAAACTTCAAAATTCAAACAAATACGAGTATATGCCTATGCATTGAGCTGCATTATTCTTTTCTTACCTTCTCTGTTCATAGTTGGTTTGTGAAGTTCATGTGAAGTCTACGAAACTCCCAGAGAGACGTGTGCTAGGATAACGGCGAGGCAAAATACTTACGGAAAGGAAAGGTTGTAAAGTTGGAGACCAATCTTGTAATACTTACAACTTAAAAAGAATTCTACGTGGTTTGTCAGGAAGCTTTTCTAGTGCAGTTTAGTAAGATGGTAAGTTCTGAAAGGTTTGTTTTATGTTAAGTACATATGTGCTAAAGTAACCCGGTTTCAAAGTATTTGCGCTCGGGCAGCGGATAAGTCCACTACCAATCTGCACTGGAGCAGCGTGGTGTGCTCTGGGCTTTTTCAAGATGAGAGTGCTCAGTAGTGGGCCATTAATGGATTCACCAATAGACGGATAGTGGCAACTTTTCTTGAGAGTTCCAAGGGCACTTTAAATTCTCAGTATCTACATACAAAGGAAGAAAACATGTTTATTCCGTTACGATAACTTGATACCACGTAAGACTACGACTAACAATGGAATAAAATAAAATTGTATGTAACTTTAATTATTAATAATAAAAATAATTGTCAGTGAGTATAGATGAAACTATAATCTAACATTTTAACAAAAAAATAACCGACTTCAAATGAAGTACATTGTACTTTTGACATGGATATCATTGTCAGATCTCGCTCAAATTTATGTGGGACCACACGACAAGCACCAGCTTTCAATTAAAACAAAAATCATCCAAATCGGTTCACCCAGTCCAAAGTTCTGAGGTAACAAACATAAAAAAATACAGTCGAATTGAGAACCTCCTCCTTTTTTTGAAGTCGGTTAAAAATTAAACATTACTTTTAACAGTAACTAGGCACCAAGGATATACCATTTATAATGTTTTTGACGCAGTTTCCTGATGGACCAACTATTTACACACATATATGGTATGACACAACTAAGTGTTCCCATTAGCACAACTAAGCATAACTATTTTCTACAATCCATTCCTTGAAATACAACTATAGTAAAACCGGAAAGCTATGTTACATATTAAAATCGAAATGATAAACACCGCATACCATACCCTTCCAACGGATAACGATTTATATCGTAATCATTAAGTAATCATTAAGTTATCGAAGGTTAACTGACTGTACAAGATCTTCGACTGTTGTTTTAACTCCTTAAGGTCGTAGCTCATCTACACGACACCGCTCCTACCCAACCAAAGTATGAGAATTCAAATATAAACTTTAAGTCGTGCTCTGTAGATGCAACTATTGAGTGGCAAGGTTGCGGTAAGCTTGCT
This sequence comes from Thymelicus lineola, assembly GCA_963932265.1. NCBI lineage: Eukaryota > Metazoa > Arthropoda > Insecta > Lepidoptera > Hesperiidae > Thymelicus > Thymelicus lineola. Next base: position 10,955,711 of record OZ010699.1, read on the forward strand.
TCCCGCGGGCTGCTAATTTTTGTTGTTACTGTAAAGTGCACCTACAGAGCACGATTTAAAGTTTATATCTGAATTCTCATACTTTGGTTGGGTGGGAGCGGTGTCGTGTAGATGAGCTACGACCTTTACCCTTAACCATATCTATGCCCTTAACCTTAGTAAAATACGCATCACTGCGGCGGGCCTTTCTGAGTTGAAACCGTTATCCATTGTCCAATACCACAATATCCAATTATAAACAATACCTCATTTTACAGTTACGTTACGCATCTTGACTCATCCGGTCAATGGCACAAGATTAATCTTGAGATATTTATTAGAATGATAAATCACAGTAAACGGAAGATTTTTGATTTAGAATTCCCTCGTTTCTATGCCGATTCAGTAGTGCTATGCATGCTTCGATGCGCAAGTCTCGCTGTTAGTCACTTAGTTCGTGAGGCACCCACTTATCTATCTTTTTTATCTTTCCGATTTGATGCAAGTGCTTCAATGTTGTTTTGACACTAACTTCAAAGCCTACAATATGCTCAACAGTATATTGAGTTGAATCTGCTTCCACTATCGCCTTCAATTCGTCGTTGTCGACAATGGTTACCAGCCGACCGCGAGCCTCGTTCTTCAATTCAAAATTTCCAGATTTAAAACATTGAAGTATAATGACATAGAACAGACATCTCGAACAAAATGTGTGTCCCGAAACCGCGATGACGCGTTCTTTTTTCAAACTCTAGAAGGTGATTTACATAGAGTAACTTTGTATAAGACACTTGTCGAACCACGACAAACAGTCAACGACTCTAAATCTTTAGCTCTTCCAAATGTTTGATTTAATGTTTAATTGAATTCACTGAGTAATATAATACACATTATTTATTATTTACCAAAGAGTAGGTACTATAGTCGTGGTGTAGTAGTGGTGTAGGATATCAGTAGAGCCATACATACCTCTAAAGCTCATTTCACAGTTGTGATGGGGGACTTTAACGCGAGACTGGGCGCGCAAAATGGCGCCGAGAGGAAAGTGGGTCCCTTCGGAATTGGACGACGGAACCACCGAGGACACTTGCAGGCCTACTTTTTGGAGAAGGAAGATCTCTTTATGATGAACTCCTTCTTCAGAAAGAAGCCTCAACGCAGGTGGACTTGGATAAGTCCTGATGGTTCCACAAAAAGCGAGATAGACTTCATTCTGGCAGACAAACGGCACATATTTAATGATGTCTCTGTGATCAGCAGGTTCAAAACCGGAAGCGATCACCGTCTTGTAAGAGGCACATTAAATATCAACGTGAAGCTGGAACGGTCACGCCTGATGAAGTCTACGCTTCGCCCAACACCTGTCCAAATCCAGGGATCCGAAAACTTTCAACTTGAGCTGCAAAATCGTTTTGCGTGCCTAGAATCATGCACGTCGGTGGACGAGTTTAACACCAGGATGGTAGCAACTGTCCACGAGGTAGGGTCGAAGTATTTCAAGACCCACTCCAGTGGTAGATCTCAAGTTCTCTCAGAACAAACTCTCGGTCTTATGAGGGATCGACGAGAACTATGTGTGCAATCTCCAACCTCTATGGCGGAATACCGACGGCTCAATGAACAGATCTCCAAGAGCAGGCGACGCGATTTGCGCAAACACAACGCAAATCGTGTAAAAAACACAATAGAGCGAAACCAGGGCTCCAAAGTGTTCGCCAGAGATCTGTCTATTGGGCAAAGTCAGCTTACGAGGTTGAAGACCGAGTCCGGCACCATAGTTACGTCGAAACCTGAAGTTCTGAGAGAAACTGAGAGATACTACGGACGGTTGTATACCTCCTCTCAAGCTCCACCTCCCAGTGAGGAGAGCGACAAGAGAGCTAAATTAACCCGGCACTACACAGAGGATATCCCGGACGTCAGCCTGTATGAGATTAGAGAGGCCCTCAAACAGCTTAAAAACAACAAGGCACCGGGAGATGACGGTATCACCGCCGAGCTGCTAAGAGCTGGGGGGAAACCCCTCCTAGTGGCGCTCCAAAAACTGTTTGATACCGTCATCCATACTGGAACTACCCCGGAAGCGTGGAGCAGAAGTGTGGTGACTCTGTTTTTCAAAAAGGGCGATAAAGCCCTTTTGAAGAACTACAGGCCAATCGCACTTCTGAGCCACGTTTATAAGCTGTTTTCGAGGGTGCTCACAAATCGCATTGCACGCAGGCTTGACGACTTCCAGCCTCCCGAACAAGCAGGATTCCGGAAAGGCTACAGCACCATAGACCACATACACACACTGCGGCAGATTGTACAGAAGACCGAGGAGTATAATCTGCCGTTATGTGTCGCCTATGTGGACTATGAGAAAGCCTTTGATTCTATCGAGACCTGGGCAGTACTAAATTCTCTTCAGCGGTGCCGGATCGACTACCGGTATATCGAGGTGTTGAAGTATTTGTACTCATCAGCCACCATGTCCGTCAAAGTACACGACACAGCCACGAACCCCATCCAATTGCAGAGAGGTGTCAGGCAAGGGGACGTTATATCCCCAAAACTGTTCACCGCTGCATTGGAAGATGTGTTCAAGCTGATGGAGTGGAAACGACGTGGCATTAACATCAATGGCGAATACATCACACACCTGCGATATGCCGATGATATAGTCATCCTGGCAGGATCCCTGGAGGAACTAGGTACAATGCTCGGGGACTTGAACAGCGCCTCACAACGGGTGGGTCTTAAGATGAACATGGACAAGACGAAAATCATGTCGAATGTCCATGTCACACCCGTACCGGTTGTTGTTGACGGCGCTGCTCTCGAAGTTGTAGACGAATACAATTACCTGGGACAAGTGATCCAGATGGGTAAGTCCAACTTCGAGAAAGAAGTCACTCGTAGAATCCAACTCGGATGGGCTGCGTTCGGGAAACTGCGTCATATCTTGTCGTCCAAAACACTACCTCAGTGCCTGAAGTCGAAGGTGTTCGAGCAGTGTGTGTTGCCAGTGATGACATACGGATCCGAGACGTGGTGCTTCACTATTGGCCTAATCCACAAGCTCAGGGTAGCACAGCGGGCTATGGAGAGGGCTATGCTCGGTATTTCTCTACGTGATCGAATCAGAAATGAGGAGATCCGTAGACGAACAAGGGTGACCGACATAGCTCAAAGAATTAGCCGGCTGAAGTGGCAATGGGCTGGCCACATAGTGCGAAGGACCGATAACCGTTGGGGAAGAAAGGTCCTCGAATGGCGCCCGCGTCTCGGAAAGCGAAGTACAGGACGCCCCCCGACAAGATGGACCGACGACCTGAAGAAGACAGCGGGCATCCGCTGGATTCAGAAGGCTCAGGACCGGTCAGAGTGGCGCAAGTTAGGGGAGGCCTATGTCCAGCAGTGGACCTCCAAGGGCTGATGGATGGATGGATGGATGGAGGTACTATAGTCATTCTTATCGGGCTTATTTATTTGTCCATTAACACGCTTACTTGCCAAGTGTGTAAGCCCGACTCATGATTTTTTCAATTCAATTCAATTGACTGACCTGAACTGACTGAACTGACTTGAATTGATTCAAGTCAATTTATTTGCATTTCATTCAAAAATGGCGGGAACATTCCACAATAATTGAAATAAATTCGTTTTAGTTGATTTAAGTTAATATTTTGTTTTCTTACTGATGATAAGTAATACCATTTTCTTTTTTGTATTTTTTTACGTGCAATTGTGACAGGTTCTCATCACGCAAGACGGCATTTTTTCAGTTTGTTACTAAACAATTTTGGCATGCGGCCGCAATGAACGCAGGTGAGTGACAAGCAAGTGAGTGAATGAAGTGAGCCACCCTGGCCACAATGAATGCACCCGACTCAATGTTCGGGGTGTCTGTTCTATACGAAGTAATAGTACTTCAATGATTTAAAACGATTAAACCAATAATGGACCATGTTTATGCAAGCAGTGTTATGCTCGTATACGTCGTTAATGTTTCATGTTGTTTGCGCAGCGCACGGAACACAGAGACAAGAGGTGGAAGTGCGAAGTAGGTGGGGCACAGCGACTAACAGTAAGCGTAGCTCCGCTTACTTGCCCGCATAACATATCTGTCACTGAGCTGCGTCGGTTGTGCATTACATAAATTTAAATTTGACTTAAATTATAATAATATGACTTATTGTGCAATTTTGGATGCAAAAATGATAGCAGAGCTAAGCATTTATTTAATGGCAGTGTTTCATACCACAGCCACCCACAGCTAAGCCTAGTTTTATATTTATTTTGTATTAATTCAAATTCAAAACATAAAATTAAAGGAAATAATATATTTTTATGATCAAAAAGCTACTCTATTTACACGGCAATAAGGTTATTTTTATGTTTTAAATGGTATTGCTACTCGACTATTGTTTTCCATAACATTCTTTGAAAACATTCTTTGCTACTCGGGAAAGGATGGGAGAAATTTATCGATATCGGTGTGTTGTAATTTTATTTACGATGTAATATTATACGACCAAGACCCGACTGATTAGGGTTTAAATGGCTATTTATAGAGAAAATATCTTCATATACCTATAACCTATAGTTAATACATATAAATAGTTAATGCCAGTTGGCAATCTCAACAGACAACTTGGTCAATATTATAATATTATTATGAATAATTATAATAATTATTTGAATATTATACTTATTTTGGTTTCTATAGTTACTTCTTAGATTTCCTAAAGACGCATAGAGAAAAGAAGACTGGCTTAAAACTACTGGGCGGATCAATTGGTTCCCAGTAAAATCTAGTACCATGCTCAGAGCATTTTTTTACAAGAAGAATTCATAGTTTCAGTGACCGTCAATACGGTTTCCACCACGGCAGATCAGCTGGTGATCTTTTAGTATATCTTACTCATTGCTGGGCAGAAGCAAAAAGGCTGTAAGTTTGGATGTTGCAAGAAATTTTTGGACTAGCGGTCACCCATCCAACTACCGACCGCGCCCGCTGTTGCTTAACTTCTTCGATCGCTTAGGATCGACGCAATCCGCCGGGCCATGAGAGCTTCAAAGCTAGGAAATATAATTCCACGAAAATAAAGGTGTTTAAACTATTCCTTGGCGACACTAGATGGCGCAATTGGTTCTACTACTAAACGTTGTAGGTCGAACAAAAGGAGAATGCCCATTTAGTATGGAGAAATGACTGTACTGACTTTAACATTTTTGTGTCTTGATAAAAATACCTTTATTTGATTATGTTATCTTTATAAATTACACATACTAACTTTGTCAGTGTTAATAGTTGGAAATACGAGATTTTCAACAAAATTAGTTTGAATTTAGGTTATAGTAAACTCACAGTAATATGGAGCCTATGCCGGCGCATTAAAGTCGATTGCGTATGTAATGTCGTTCTTTTAAGTTTCAAATTCATTTGACAGTCCCAAAACGCCATGTAGTTTATAATGTATTATAATCACAGAACACTATTACTCCTGGCTGATTATAATAATTTTCTAATTCATTTGACAGTCCCCTTAAGTCATCTAGTTTGTTGTATCATAATCATAATAGAATCAATGCAACCTATTGGCCCGAAGGATCTTAAAATATTTCTGATTGGCCCTTATCCAAACATAAATGGCCCAATGGTTTTCTTTTGTAAAACGGAAGTAAAGTTACTTATTAATTTCAGAAAATTATTCTCAAAGAGGATTTTTTTAGGAAATACTGAAATATTTTAATTTAATTTTTTGTCCAAAAATCATGGTGAAACAATAATTTTTTTGAGAGTACTGGCTATGGGCATTCTTTTTTACCTTTTTTGTATAACGTTAAGGTTGAAATTCATCCTAATTCACATCATTGTTTTTATAGCTAAGCTACGTTGAGCTACATTGAAATTTCACTTATCGACATACTGTTTAGTTAGCTAACGTTAATAAAAAATCTACGGCCACGTCTACGCCTTGTAATAGATATAAGCTTTTAAAATTTTGAGCACGTTTAGGTTTTCACATAGACACACACAAGTTGTACAAGAACAAGTACCAACATTACCTTGTAGTATACCAGTTTCGATAAATATCGATAATTGTCGATAACGCGGTAAAAGCACCACGCACATCCCTAGGCCTAATTAACCAAAAATATAACTTACCGCTATACATTTAAGGTTGATATTAGATTCCAGTCACGACATCTAGCGTTCAGAAGACGGAATTATTTAATCATTTTCCAATAAGATTGACATTGTAATACAACCAAATGCAATTCAATGTCAACCTTATTACTATATGTTAAGTATAGAATTATTTATTACGTAGAATATTGCCATCTAGCGGTGTATAGCTGTGGTATAGCAGAACTTGAAAAGTATTATGATCTTAATTGATAAAGGTACTAAGTTCACTGAATATGACATTGATAAATAAGAATTAACATCAAATATTAAAGTGAATTTTCAAACATAAATAGCAGGTTTCTCGGACTATTCGTAGTTGACAACTAACAACCAATCAAAATTTAAGTTTCTTAGTTGTAAGTAATACGATTATCCATTTACTTGTGTTTTTTTGGCTAGAACGGTTCCCATACTAATCAACACTTATACCATTTCCACCTCTTGTCTCTGTGTTCCGTGGCGCAGCGGTATTTCCACGTAGTAACTCATATCGAAAATTGTACGAATTTTCAGTTTATCAATGGCGCCATAAACTACCACAATTTCATAAAAACAAAATATTATCTAAAAACAAATGAATGAATTTAAAATTGAAATAACACAGCTTTCGAATAAAATTTATTTGAATTTAAAATTGCGCGCCAAGCCACAGATAATTAAATCTGTAAATGATGGTTTTAAAATCTCCAATTTCATAGGTAAAAAACTATTATCCACACTGAAGATTGCACTACCAAATCCCTAGCAGCAGAAAATTTTTCGTTCAAAATTGCTTTGAATCAGTGCGTAAGGGCAATAAGACGTAATAATAATATAATTAAACTGTCGAGCAATTACGATTTATTTTAATTACGTTTAAAAGGAATTACAAATACATGTCTCTGTATAACAGGTTTATTTGACGTAAATTTGTACCAAACCAAAAAAATACATAATTACAGGTAAGTGACGCATTTATTAACATAAAAAATAAGAGCCATTAATTTAAGTCATTAAGGGGGATAATTATGATATACGACATGAATGAAGACAGTTTGAGCAAGCCAATTTTAAAAGGCAAGTAGTGATTATTCGTTGTCTTGCTAGGCGTGGAGCCTAAATAGTAGGTATTGTAATTCAATTTTTAGAATTTTCAATAAAAATATTAAAATCTACATTTTTCGGTGAATCCAGGATGAGTCGATAATAAAAATTTCTTGAGTGTTTCCGGGCTTCGAAGGACACGTGAAGCTGTTGGTCCTGATGGTTTTTATAAGATTGCGGCTATGCCATGCAGCTAAAGTGGCCTGCACTTTCCGACAATTCCGACACTTTGGATGGCTTCACTCCGCAAATCTGCACTGGAGCAGCACGGTGGAGTATACTCTAGAACTCTTCAAGAAACCCGTAGAAAACCTGTAGTTTCAGCTATACATACATGCTTTTTATTGTCATTTCAAATATTTTCCCTTCAGCTGAACATTTCGTTTAAAGTCAGATTCCCCTTCGTGCTCCTAGTGTGTAAATGACGCGCTTTCACAGCATTTACGGGTAAAAGCTTAAAAAGCTTTACAGGAACAATACTTTACATTTTATATTTTGCATTTTATCTAAATTGCATTGCTTTTTCGGCGTTGTGCAGCTGCTAAATGTGGTGAAGCTTTAGTGTACGAGCGAACGGCGGATTATTTAAAGGTGGGAAGATAATTGGTGAAAAGTAATAGCACTTTGGTGAAGTTTTGTAGGTACCATAATTATGGATATTCTCATTGCCAGGTGGGTAAGTCAGTCGTGTCCATTAACTCGGTTAGCGTCGGTAGTTTCGGAGATAAGGGGGGCATGATCGATTTTTGGCTTTAATTTTCATTCTTTCTTGAATAATTTTAAAACTATCTAGAACTTATAACAAATATATTTGAGATCCTTATAACAAGACCTTTCATTTGACATACCACCTAATACGGTTTGCCACAACAGTTCTTGTTTAATTTTGATATCGTTATTTTTTTAATTCTGTTGTTTACTTTATACCTTCGTCTTTGGGTGAAAAAAGTACGACTATCTAATTTATACTTTATCTTAGTAATACCTATTTTTGTAATAAATATAATTTTTAAAAGATGTGCTGAGGAGTTTCTTTACGGCTTTTCTTCTCTTCCATGACAAAGCACCGTTCCGAAAAGCTGGTAAATTAAAAAAAATGATGTTCATATGTGTATCATTGATACCTACATGAATAAAAGATGATTTCATTGCATATCATTTAATTTCGTTTTAATGTACTTATTATATTAGAATATTAATGGAAGTATAAAGCGAGAAAAATGATTTATTACATACTTATTTGAATCGAGTTCTTTGAACCTTCTCGAGAACAAGAATAGACAAGACAACAAATATCACAATGATCACAAAAAATATAATAACTTTACTTTACTTTTAATTGCTGATTTGAGGCTATCACAATAAACGACCCAAATCAAGGATTGATTTTCCTATTGAAATAGTCATAAACGCGTAAAAAACCTATTTTAGTTTTATCTTTATGGTTTTTTTACCGACTTCAAAAAAGGAGGAGGTGGGTACTATGTTCCACTGTATATATTTTTTTATAGAAGTGAAAGAAAACAAAACATTTTATAAGCCTTAAATTTTCAACGAATTCTTCGATTTTGAAAGGAGAACGGGGGCTCGATTTTTACTTAATATTTTTTTACATAATATTATACTTTAATGGATCTGACATTAAAAAAACCAGTTGTCAATAACTCAGTGTATAATATTAAGTTTAAAGTAAAAAAAAAATATCAAGTTAAGCAATTCCGCAAGACGATTGCCTTGACCGCGCAATATTTACAATGCGCCTACTAGAACAGTGCACCTTTTTACACCTACATAGGCCGTATCTACACTGTGCGTTCACACAAGGACCCTCGCGGAATTTGCACGCAAGGGTCATTGAAGTATAATATCATAGAACAGACATCTCGAACAAAATGGTGTACCTCCCGGGATGTTCGATTTTCAAAATTGAGTCCCGGTTCTCCTTTCAAAATCGAAGGAATCCATTGAAGATTAAAGCCATGTGGTGCCAATGCATTGGGGCATACATGGTGGTCGCGGTGTCGGTTCTACACGCTACTAATAATACTTCAATGGCAAGGGTTGAGATATTCGTTCTTATCCAAAGTTCGCACTTTGTTTATAGCTCCATGGAATTTAGTTCAGCTCAGCTGCTGTCAGCTTCAGTGCCACGGCATCTGCCGTAATCGGTGGACGTGTGATTTGTGTCCGTTGTCTCAGTGTCGTGAGTGAAATCACATTACGATGTTCAGTGCCAGTTGTTTTCGTGTTTTGTGAGTGTTAAGATTTTGTTCCAAAGGTTCTGGTCCAGTTCCAGTTTCTTCTGTAAACCCAATGCAAAATGTAAGTTTATTTGTAACTATCAGTCATTTAGAATTCTATGAATATTTTAATCATGTGTGGGTGCCTGTAAGTTTACGTATTTGTCTCATTTATGAATCATGATATAAAAAAATAATTATGAAAAATTGTCAAAGGTAAAAATAAATTCAGACGTCATTATAATTTGACAATATTAAATTATTGAATGAATAGTGCTAAAATAAAATAAAGTATCAGATATTTAAAATAAAGAAATTAGTAATAAATATTTATATACCCTCTAAATAGCCTAAGCGCATTTACGTTTGGCTCTATCTGTTTTTTGTTCCTTTCCCTCTGTTCATCTGTCTTACAATATTCCTTCATAAAACGTTCATTCAGATTATCTGTAGTACCTTGCTCTCTTATCATTTTGTTTCTTTTCAAAATATGACTATGGTCATTATTGATTTGAGAAAATCTTGAATTTACATGTTTTCAATATTTACTTTACTCTCATAAGTAAGTATTTTCTTTACTTGGAAATTGGAGCCTCGTCTTACTCTTGTACTTTTCTATTATAATAATTATGTACTTAGAATAAAAAACAGGCATACATACGTATATTATAATGTTTATTTATTATTAATAACACCTAAACAGCCACCAAAGAAGACAAAAATAAAAAGAAACATAAACAGAGGAGACGAAGGGTTAGGTATTATAACTGTTTCTTTCACTGTGACTGAAAGCCTATTTATAAGATACCTAAGTATCTCATAATACGTAAACACCTAAATATGTTGAATACAAATGAATGAAAGTAGGTTATTTAGATGAAGCAGAAATATTTATTACCTTATTTACAAGAGTTGTTTACCTTAAGAATATAACCTACAAAAGTTGATCGTATTATGTCGTATTAAAAGAAGTATAATAATTATTGATAAAAAAATAACCAACTTCAAAATTAGCTCTTAAAACTACTCCTCAGATCTCGCTCAAATTCAAGTGGGACTACATGACAAGCACCAGCTTTCGATTAAAAAAAGAATCTTCAAAATTGGTTCACCCAGTCGAAAGATCTGAAGTAACAAACATAAAAAAATAGTCGAATTAAATACCTCTTCCTTTTCTTGAAGTCGGTTCAAAATACTTCAAACTAGCATAAAAGTCTTCCAGTATAATGAGTTCTTTCCTGAATTAATTAAAATTAAAATTTTCTAATTCCATACTAATTAGCTGGGTATGGATATGGCGTTTCTTGCGTTACTCGACACCCTTTTGTTTTAATTTGGGTTTAAAATTGATTGGCTCAGAGGATTTAGTACCATACGGGAGAAAATATGATTTTGTTAAAGTAGATAATATTTTATGTTTTCTAAAAATCTACGGTTCTGATTGAACGAAATTTTAAAGAGATTTAGGTTTCGTTGCCTTATAATTGAATCACGATCTGAATATTTTTTCCCTCGATCTTAAAGATTTTAGGTAGTCATGACCTTAACTAGTAAACCTGTATATATTTTGATTAAAAATATTTAACTTATCTAATTAATTCATCATAATTTTCCCAGAACATCAAAAGATGTTTTTTTAATATATATTTATAACAAGATTTTTTTATTACAACTTATTAAACTCCAAAACAATCTATTCAGTCAAATGGTTTATGATAATGTTATTTACAATTGCATCTACGAAGGTAACACGTACTATTTATAAATAAAATGATTAAATCTGATTCGTCATTGTTTACTACGAGCGATCGAGTGTAATAACGGGTTGTATTGTAGTAGGTTCATGCATAGTCATACGTTTGCATAAAAGTCATACGTATGCAGCATGTAAGTAGCAGATAATTGCAATTATACTGTTACTTATTATTATAAACAAGGAGCATTTAATCACGTTAATAATATTTGGAATTTGCTTAAGTCCACGATTCTCTGCTATACACGTTATAAATTTCTACGAGTATATTGTTTATTCCAAAAAATCATGTAAAAGTCTCCACTAGTATAAAGCATTTTGGTTTATCAACTAAGAATAAAATTGATAGATATTGACTACACATAAAAAAATATTTGAATACGTTTATTAGAAAAATTGTGTTCACAAAATTCCTTTGTTTTTTCTAATCTCGTTATTTCTCACACTTGTTGCGAGTAGAATCTCACAAATCTTACCGACATTGACTAGGTTCTACAGTTTTTGTTTTTAATGTCATTGAACTGCCAAATAATGCGTTTTTGACATTGCGTTTCTTTTCCGCAATTAACAGATTATGAGAACAGAAAATACTAAAGTTTAACATAAAAGAGAATACGTAAGTACTCGACGAATCAAATTCTGTGAATACGATCTCAATTGTTCAAAACGACCATGATTGCAAATGATTGAATGAAGATACATAATAATTCATCCGTACCCTCAGGAAAAAATACAATGGGTAAAAATACAAAGATTTTACCCATTGTACCTTTTTAGACTTTCGTTATCTTTTTTTTTACCACGTTACGTTTCGCTTTTGGGATTTTCTTCTTTATTGTTAAAACTCTTCTCATTTATTGTGCAACACGTGTTGTATAACATGTTCTTCTAATATTTTTATTTTCTAAAGGTACCTTTACCCTATTCTTTTACTCTTTTTTACCCTCTTTATATGATCCATTTATTTAAGTAGCATTTTTGAATGTAGGTATGTTTGTATTTTACTCAGCATTATTTATGGATCTGTTTTTCACCCTTGATATTTTTTTACACCTTCCAACAATGGCATTAAAGCGATAAGGTCACTTTGTTCGCTTTGGCTTTTTTAAATTGTTTTTTGAACAAATAAAGTTCCTACACAAACAATAACTATATAAATTATTACCTAAATTACGCTACGTATGTAAATGAATGAGCATCAATGCAGACGTACATATCGACGGGTGCGACGCATAAGGTCTTAACGCCATTTTTATTGAAAATCCATATTTTACATTATCGTAATTACGAATATGAGTTTTATAAATTCCTGAAATCAGAATTTTAATATTACTTATAATTAACGAGTTTTAGAAACGCTTATGGTCGTATATTTTGAAAGTTACCACGCACATAGTTGCATTTCACGGTACGACGATATGCGTGGTGCTATTGGTTCGTGCGAGACCAATCAAGGGCAGTTACGGCCGTCGTATGTCACTGACGGAGCAGGCAATAAAGTATGACATTTATTTTGTAAATAATATGAATTCTGAAGTGTTTTACATTATGATATCAAGTGAGTTGTGATATGTTGATTGTATTACATTATTATAATCGAAATGAACCACTTACGATCATCAAGAATTTTAAATTTAGCACTTAACAGAAATGAAAAAAATACCTTTTAATGAATCCAGTCAAACTGGTAAGTTTTGGTTAATAATTGATTGTTTTTTATTAAATAGTTAGAAATAATATCGCAATACAAGCATATAAGATTAGATTTATTATTATATTTAAGTGTTTTTTTCGATATTTATAATTTTAATCTAGTTCCACGCATAACGTCGTAATGTTATAGTTACGACGTTATGCGTTGTTTTTTCATTGAAGGTAAGGGTCGTAACTACTACACGACTACATGCGTCGTTATTAAATAAAAATATCTGTGTTCTTATAGTCGTATGTAGAACATACAACGTTATGCTTGGAACTCAATATTAAATAAGACGTTATGCAATTTTTTATTTGCTAAAATCATAAATAAATTTAATATTCTGTGCTATTAATAAGTTGTGGTGGTTAATTAAATGATATTATATCTTTTTTAGAATCACCTGTTTAGCTGAAAACCGAGCATAACTGGAATTTGTACGAGTCAATGGTCGAGAAATCCCTGACTGGGAGCGGTAATTGTAATGATGTCAGAAAATTTCCCAAGAAGTACGACTAGCACTAAATAATTTATATGAAACTAGCTCATATCAAGACTTAATCCAACAATAGTACAAAGGCTGAATTTAGACGTTAGAAAACTTGGAAATATTCCTTAGCAAGAACAGAGCCTAATTCAGATAAACCTAATATTGTTTTGGTATGTAAAACGATGTTCCTCAATACTCTCTCTATAGGAGAGCGAACAGTTAATACGGCCATGTCGAAGTGGTTTTCAGGTAGGGAATCTATTTCCCCAGACCATCGTGGCGGTTCGAGAGGTGTTATCATAGATGAAAAGATTAAACCAGGAGTAATAAAGCATGTAAAAATATTTCTACCAGTTGAATCACACTATGTGCGCAAAAAGTCTACAAAACTTTACTTAAATAGCCGACTCAGGTTTGCAAATATGTTTTCTCTATATAATGAGTGGTGTAGTAGTGAAAATATAACAAAAAAAGCTAAATCAGCATGACAATATTGGGGTATTATAAATCAAAGATTAAATATTTTTTATTTTACAAACCCAAGCAGAATATTTGTAACGAATATTATGTTTACACGTAAATAAAAAATAATATGGCAGAAGAAGAAATTAATAAACAAAAAAAAACATATGATATCAAAAGAATTAGCAAGAAATTTAAAGGAAAAAGATAAAACTTTAAAAACAATTACAGCATGCTTCGATTTTCAATAAATTCAGAATTGTTCTCATGGAAATGTTGGTTTATTTTATTATAAAATAAAATTATCGGTCCCAAATGTTACAGTTTTTGATCTAGCCAGTAAAGAAGCATATTGTTGCATGTGGCCAGAGATTAAGTTGTCTGCTTAAACTTATTGAGACTAAAGTATAAGACGGCGTTAAGGAATTCATTTTTTTGTCAGGTAATTGTGCTGGGCAAAACCAAAATTCTATTGTGTTTTCATTTTATACTTATGCTCCTAAAAATATGGTGTAACAATAACTCATTTGTTCTTAGAGCGAGGACATACTCAAAATGAAGCAGATTCTGTTCATGCTTTAATAGAGCGAAATTAAAAAAATAAACTCATATATATGCCAGAACAATGGTATGCATTAGTAAGAAGGGCCAAAGTTAACACGCCTTATTATAATGTGATTGAGATGAGTATTACAGATTTTTATAATTTCAAAAAGTTATTGTATGGAAAAAACTGTATCAAAAACTCTAACAAACACAAAATAACTTGGACTAAAATCAAAGAAGTGGGAATAACTTCCAATGATCCGCATATATCGCTACAGCTTTGAAAATGAAGACTTATATATAACTTATACATTATATGACTTTATTAATTACCAGAAAAACCTAGTCATCACGAAGAATTAATAACCAAGAAAGTCTTAATAATTGAGATCGCTGTTATTTAGATTATTTGCCTATAACAACTGCAAAAATGAGGATTTACAAAGTCTGTGCCGTGCACGCATAATACCGAAAGAATATAATAAGTATTATGAAAACACACGCAATACGATGAACGAAGAAAATACGGATATCGATTCATCTAATAATTTGTAGATTAATTAATTCTCGCGACATGTTTATAATGTTCCTGTCTAGTTTATTTGTTATACTCACGCTTTGTTTACTGCAGAACTTTCTTGTTATCATATAAATAAGTTAGTTTTTTTAATATCGTTTTTTAATCGTATTTGTAAACCATTAAACCCCGAAGTAACCCGGCTAGGGCTTACTATCCGGATATTCGGATATTCGATTTATCCGGATATCCGCCGAATTTTAAATCCGGATAATGGGCTTGTTACTATCCGGATAATTCGAATAACATGGATAGTAAATTTATAGTTTTTTTATATGTTTTTTTTATTGAAATATATTTAAAGAACCAAGATGTAATATTTTAAACTTTATAATCACAAAATAGATAGTCTGTTAGCCTCCAATAATATAAAATACGACCAAATGCCAAAAAACAAATTAGTTAAAAACCCGCATATATATAATTTTTATGAGATAACTTACAAAATTCAAATAATGGCAGCTCGATATTTCTACAGAATACATGCAAGAAGCGTCCAAACCGTGTTCTAGTAACTTCCGCAATTTCAATAAAATTTTGGTAGGCCCTCAAGAATTGGTGAGGCATTTGCTATCTCCCTTGATGTCTCGAAGGCCTTCGATAATGTCTGGGACGCTAGCCTTCTAAGCAAGATTCCAGCTTACGGCATATCTCCTGGCTTTATCCACTGGGTAAAGGACTTCCTGAGCGACCGGTCTTTCCGCGTTGTAGTCGATGGTTGTTCATCGAGAACGATGGCTACAAATGCCGGAGTTCCTTAGGGGCCCATTCTCTGCGCCACTCTTTTTCTGCTGCATATAAATGACTTATTTATGCCCGGTATTTATGGGTACGCGGACGATAGCACAGTGGTAAAGAGATACCTACCAAGTTCCAGAGCCATTGGGGACGAAATTCAGTCTGAAAGAGAGGCCATGGTTGCTCGTATGAATCTCTCACACCACACGAGTGGGGCGAAGATAATCTTGTGAGAGTCAACGCCACTAAAACGCAGACGTATCTATTCACCGCCAAGAGGAGCCCACTTACCTTGGCTCCTACTTTTCCTACCTACTTACCTACAGAAAGGTGACAAATGTCACCTTTCTGCCTTGGACTCGATTGAGAGGCGTGCGAAGAGGCTGACTGGTAACCCAGATTTGGTTGAGACCAATCTGCAAAGCCTCGTGCACAGGCGCAGAGAAGCCAGCCTTTCGGTTTTCTACAGGGGACATTTCGGAGTGTGCACAGGAATTGTTTGATTTAATTCCTCCATCTCCATTTCTCAATTGAACGACGTGACGCACGGCAGCTATCCATCCTTTTGTCGTGAATAAAAGAGTGATTAGGCTTTTACTAAGTTAATGTACTCACCACCTTGGACCACATCTCCACTTACCATTAGGTGGGATTGTGGTCAAGCATTAACTTATTTGTGTTAAAAAAGTAACATTTCTACGACGGATTTAATAGAAAAAATTTACCAAAAAGACCGACTTCAAATGAAGTACATCTTTTCCAATAATAATAAAAAAGAATCATTGAAATCGGTTGGCGTGATATTGAGATATTCGACCATTTGATCCCATGAAAAGCACCAGCTTTTGATTAAAAAAAATCATCAAAATCGGTTCACCCAGTCAAAAGCTCCGAGGTAACAAACATAAAAAAATACAGTTGAAGAACCTCCTCCTTTTTTTGAAGTCGGTTAAAAAGGGATCGTTTGGGGCACTCGCTCGCGGTGCTCAGCCTAGCCCCTAAAGGAGAAATGGTTCTGGAGAATCCACATGCCGCTCTACAAGCACACTGTATTTACAGCATAGCTTAAAAATTTTGTTTAGAAATCGAGCAGTTCTATGGCAATCTTCCTTGCGTCGATGTTCACAGTGCTGAGCTTCATGACCTCCTCAACGGATCACTTTGTCCTTCCAGCACTATCTTGCACAAACGGAGCCTATACCCTGCAGCGTGGATGGCCTCGTGCATCCTGCTGTCAAGAGTGGTGTGGATTTGATCCGACTAGCGTATCGGAATTCGGACTGTGACCTGTCCCCTGGACTTTGCTGGTGATGACTAACTTCTCAAGATTGTCACCGTTCTTCCGGGCGATGTGGCCTAAAATACTCCAGTACTCATTCATGGCAGATGGTTGGAAAGCCTCTTGGTCTCCTAGGTTTCCTGCTTTTGGGCTTTTCTATGACAATAGAATACGGAAATTGAACAGCTTTGCAGATAGGGACGCTACCAACTAGGCTACAGTGTCGTCCTTGAGGATTCCTCCTTGAGGGTTCGCCATGATGCTGGTACCCAGGTCGAAAACCTTGAGGTGTGTTAGCTTTCAGGAGAAGACGGTACTAGTTCGATGTGATGTGGTTGAAAAATATACGTGTAGAAATTACCCTAAGAACATTGCTAATTAGTTTATGACTAGATGCGACTCTAGGATGAAGCTTAGCAGCGTGCTGATACATCTCACAAAAAGTATTGGGTTTTGAATTGAATTTTGAACGAGTTTCGTAATAAAAATATTGATTGTATTCATAAATTATTTGTATTTTACCTTATTATTCGAATTATTCGTATTATCCGAATATATCCGGATAATGATTAGGAACTATTCGAAATATCCGGATACTAAATTGAGCGGATAATTGCATGCTCTAAACCCGGCGTAACTTGAAGGTAAGGAAATTTTACTGTCGCACAACGTCGTAACTTGTCGTAACTCAATAACATAACTCTTGCATCCCTACGCATAAAGTCATAAGTATGTAATTTCAGTATTTTTCATTAAATTACAATTCATTTTCTATCAATGATATTTGTTTAAAGATGACTTTAGGCACTACTAATTAAAAGCTTGATTTAAATTCAAATTTCCTTCTCATTTTTGAGTAATGACAAAAGTAAACTTTAAATGCCCATACTGTAAAGTTGCCATATTCTGCATACGACCTTATGCGTAGGACCCGTCGATATGGCTAGATATCTAAAACACTTCCAATGAAGCTTGCTCTAAATTGGCGAATAATTTTTATTGTGATATTAAGAAGTAGAGAATGAAGAAAAAACATTTCAGGAGAAAACCAGTATTCATAAACGGTTAATAGTGTCAAAACGTTATAGAAGGGTTATGTAAGGGGTCTTTCAAAATTGTACTTTATATCAAAATTGTAAGACACGTCGAAGTCTTAAGAATTTTTCGAGAGTTTTTTACTTATTTATTTTGTACACACAAAAATATTTACAAGATAAATAATTTAAGAGACAGTTTGTACAAGGGCACTACTTATTCCTATTATGAAATCTCTTCCAGTAGGCCCATAAGTGGAATAGAGATGAGCCAACTCAGTGCGTACCACATAATTAAATACTATATATAAATACACATAGAATATACATAATATATAATATTTTTTCTCCTTCCTTCCTTTTTCCTTCAATGTGAAGTAATTGAAGTAAAATCTCTCTTTGGAAAATTGAATTATGAACACAGAGCTGCTGGTGTCGCTAGTACGAGTATAGATGTAAGTACACATCTGTAGTAACTACGATCATCTGTATAGAGGTTTACGACTTCAATATTATTATTATTAGTATTATTATTGTTCTAGTCTTTGTATTTTGAGCGACGAATAAAACAAAATTTTAACCAATAACAGTTCAGTGATATTTATATACGAAAATCCATCATGCATTCTATTACCTATTCACACCGTTTTGAATGAAATCACCATTATCTTGGGACCTTGGGTATAAGAGCCTTGAGTGCAAATTGCAACTACTGCAAGCGTACGTATATCGGTCAATGATTGCAATCCACTTGGCGAGATGCAATGCTTGCTTTGTTAACGCCATGAAATATCGTTTGAAACAAAAGGGTAATTGTACAGTAACTATTAATTTGTCCGCTGTGAAATTTATACTGGTGGTACGATATTCTTACTTGCCAATAGATCACGTCACGTTATAATTTAGTGTGAGAGGACAAAAGGGTAAATGGCAAAATGTAACACTGCTCTTTCGAAACATTTAAGACGTTAAAATAAATGACACCTAATTTTTGTTTCAACTTCGTACATAAAAAAAAAAACAAAATAAACAGCTAGTTTTCATTAGTTAGCAACCAAAAAACTAAACTTTAGAATAGTAACATAGGTATTACCTAACAAACTTAACGAGGATAATTATACAAATATACCACAGCCTACGTAGGTACGTGAAAACAAAGCAAGTCAAATGTAGAGCTTGAATTTGTTCTTGTGGCTAAAATTTTAGGCTTTTCAGCACAGAACTTGGCACCCATTTAGATCTCAATTCTTTTTTTTGAACATGGCTCTCATTTTACATTTATCTTTTTGATGAGATTTTTTAATTCACGACACGACAACGATTTATTTTTAAAATTATGAATCAAGAAATAAACCTTAAAAAAATCTTTTACTCTATTATTAAAGAATCTGCCGTTCTTTATGAAGAGTCGTGCTTAAAAACCTTTTTAGTCAAGAATAAAGTTAATATTGTGTTAGATAAGAATGTTATCGTTAACGTAGTCCTTCAAGTTCTTTGACTGCCACATTTTATGAGGATAATTAAGAAGTTTATTAATCGCAAAGATTACCGTCAACGATTACGGTTATATAATATACTAGGAAATCACCCTAGCTTCGCTTCGGAAAAAATAGTAAAAATATATACGAGTATAATGTAGCCGGTAGCCTATGTCACCCGAGGATAGTGTAGCTTCCCAACAGTGAAAGAATTTTTCAAATCAGTTCGGTAGTTTCGGAGCCTATTCAATGAAAACAAATAATCAAATCTTTCCTCTTTATAATATTATCTAGTATAGATGTACTTATAATGTATGGTTGAAAGAACTTACCTGTAAGTGAATTTCAACCGGGATTATACGAGATGTTGCATCCGAAGAGATTTAAATACCATGTATTTAAATCTTGAGGATGCAACATCGAAGTATAATAAGTAGATATCTAAATGTTCTAAACATATCACGGTAAGCGGAATCGCACTAATAGTTCCTTTAAATAAATTGCTTTTTAACAGACTTCGAAAATAAATAAAAGGTAAAAGTGATTGACTGATGTATCAACGCATAGGCCAAACCCTTAGGGCTAGAAATTTAAAATTTCGCACACATTCCTCTTATCACGACTCACGACCTATTTTTGAGAATTTTTTTTCACTTATCCAACTCCAACCGTATAGCCAGCAGGGGGGGACACTACCCAAAATTAAATTTTCGCAAACGGACCCCTAATTCCAAAAATGGTCTAAAAAGGCCCATAATATTTTTGGAAGACATTTTCAACGATATCCCACACTATAGGGTACGCGACGAATAAATAATGACACCTCACGTTTACCTTTAGGGAGGTATCCTGAAAAAAAATGTTATCCAATTATTTTACTCTACGATTCTGGAGTTTTAATAAATATGTATATGTCCATGCCAAATTATAGCTTTCTAGCACTAAGGGTCAGACGCACATGACAAAACTATAAGGGTTCTAATTTTACTTCGGAACCCTAAAAATGAGTAGTGTGCTACAGATATGTTTATATGCAATATGTATAATAATGTTCATTTATATATTGTTTGCTTTAAGAGCCATTTCGCAAAACTCGGTTGATAAACTATAGGTATTTGAAGCGGCTCCGCGGCGTGATATTGCCTCGCGCGGCTCGCGTCGCGCTTGACCTCAGTTCTGTGCGAGTAATCTTCTTGATACTTTCAAACGTAAAAATTTTAAAATTATGAACATATAATTTTAATTATACACTTTGTGACCACATACATGTATCTGGTTTGTGACAATATAAGTTTATATAACAATTAAGAGTACAATGTAGTAGTACCATTATCGGTAACTTATTTACATAATACATTTTAGGTACCTACTTAGGTACATCACAATAAAGATGTCCAATAGATGCATATTGCAAAAATCAATATTTTGGCAAATCAACGTGAAAAATTAAAAATCACGTTTTTTCAAGGTGATCTATAAAATGCATTATGCGTCCATTTTGCCTGCGATATTTGCAGCGCGTCGAAATACATAGGTATACCTAAATTCAAATCAATCGGAGGGTATAGAACCGGGAAATCCCGGAACCGAAAATCCCGGGATTTACAAAGGAATACGGTACTTTTCAAAAGAACCAGGAAACAAAATAAAAGAACCGGGAAACAAAATAAAAGAACCGGGATTTTCTGAACTTTTGGGAAATAAAAATATGTCGCGTCGTGATACAAAAGATAACGTAAAAATAAAGGTAAATACAATCCATACACAAAAATGATTACAGCTTTAAAAAGAAGATATTCAGAACGTCGGCTACATGAAGCAGCTATACTAATATAAT
Source organism: Thymelicus lineola (assembly GCA_963932265.1). NCBI lineage: Eukaryota > Metazoa > Arthropoda > Insecta > Lepidoptera > Hesperiidae > Thymelicus > Thymelicus lineola. The sequence goes on from OZ010699.1 coordinate 10,977,081, forward strand.
ATTATTTACACAACCCAGATCGATATTTTTCTAATATAAATGAAGATGATTTAACTCTTTTTTCTCGTCCAAGCAGTGCTGAATTGTGCAATACAATTGTGTTGCTTTCATACAATTAATACGAAACTTATGTTTGCATGTAAGGTATAATAGTATGATGGTTACTCAATCACGGCAAACGACTATACGGATTTGGGTAGAAAACAGTTTTTTCCTATTTAATGCTCCTGAGAGATAAAATAGGAAACGCGATACTAACTATTTTCACGCGGGGAAAGCCGTGGTAAAATAATCCCGAAAGAACTGAAAATCCCGGGAATCCCGGTTCCAGCATAGGCGAGTACCGAAAATCCCGGTAATTTAAAACAGGATCGGTTTTCGATACCCTAATCATTACCGTGATACAAAAGATAACGTAAAAATAAAGGTAAATACAATCCATACACAAAAATGATTACAGCTTTAAAAAGAAGATATTCAGAACACTATTCTTTGAATGTTAAAAACGAATTCTTTATTGTTTTCTGTTGGTTTACAAAACAAAATATTGACAATAGTCTAGTATAATAAATTATTAGAAACGAAATTCGCACTTTCCTCCCAAACCACTTGCTCTACAAGAAAAATGTATGGCACATAAAATGTCAATCTTTTTATGGGCTACAACTTTTACTCGATCCTTTCGGAAATCGTCTAGGACGCACCGTTTAGGAGATATAAGGAGTTTTCGGAAAATTTGGGAGGGGGGGGGGGTTAAGGTTGGGCCCAATAAGATTGGGTAATGTTGCAAGTATGAGTTCCACAGGGCGGATGGAAATTCAGTCGGAAATCGTCTAGGACGTACCGTTTAGGAGATATATGGTATTTTAGGAAAATTTGGGGAGGGGGGGGGGGGGTAAAAGTGGGTTCAGTAAGATTTAGCAATAAGGTTTGGGGGTTTACTAAAGGGGGTTGAAATTTCCGTCTAAACTTGTCTAGGACGCACCGTCTCCGAGATATCCGGGATTTCCGGTTTTCCAAAAATCTATATCCCGATATCCTGATCTGCCGATCTGCGCCTACCTGATGAGTGCGGTATTTGCCCGGATGCCTCCCAGATTATCACGACGCAAAATTCCACTTTTGGGTGAAGAACTGAGGGGGGGGGGGGGGTATAGGGGGAGGCGAGGGGTTGTGAAGAGAAAAAATGAGAGGATGTATTTGTGTTGTGTATTTGAGATACGTGAGTTTTGGGGAGTTGACGGAACTTGGGTGCACGAGAGTTTCCAAACAACGAATGTATTATCTTTGACTAATAATAAGTGACTATAGCTGACTAATGTCGGAGCTTCTATCATTCCAACATTTTGGCTTAGCAATAGGGTCCCGTTGACACCGTTTGGGTACGGAACTCTATAAAGTACAGATTGATCTAAAAGTTGTATAAATAAAGGGTATGTGTATACAAGTTATAATTATTTATTTATTTTTTTCTATGTAAATATGTAATTTACACATATAACAAAAAACCTAAATACTGTAAACAGTAACTAATGTCTAAAAACGGACAATGTTTTATTTCAAATTACAGCAGTGACTTCCAACCCAATAGGGGTTGAATTTCCAAAAATCCGATAGCCTAAAGCCTTCTTCGATAAATGAACTATCCAATACAAAAAGAATTTTTCAATTCAAACCAGTAGTTCCTGAGATTAGCGCGTTCAACCAAACAAACAAACAAACTTTTCAGCTTTATAATATTACAATAGTAATAGTATAGATTAGTATAGATATAGTTATATTTTGTACATATGTATGTTCGTGATTTTCTCCGTTACTACTTACACTACATAAATTGGAAAGAAATAGTTACTTAATTTCTATTGTTTTCTTCAAACCAAAGATGTTTAAAGCAGAATATTACGCAAACGGACCCCTGAATTGAAAAATGGTCTTTTGAAACCTATAATATTTTTGAAAGACCTTTTCAACGATACCCCACATTAAGGGGTAGACGAAGAAAAATTCATACGGAACGGACAGACGGACGGACGGAAGGACGGACGGCCGGACGGGCTAGCCGGCCGGTTGAAATAACGAACGGACTAGACATGATTCCGATTTGACTACAAAACCCTGAAAATTATAGAAAACTAAAAATAATACAATTGACTGTAACTAAAAATTCTCACGTGATCAAGACTGTTCAATGGCAATATAATTACGTTACTTTTACGAAATCTATTCCTTAGATGGCTAAAGCAAAAATTGACATAGGTCCGACGTCCAAGAGTGCTGCCGCACGACTGATTTGATTTCGCGCCAGTGCGTATCTTTATATGGTAAAGTAAATTCGTTTTAATAAATTATTTTTTGCAGTAAGATAAAAAAAAAATTACGTGTCATATTCGACAAAGACCATATTTTATTACTACATAAACTTTTGATGGGAAATACGCTTTATTGAATACAAAAATCGATGGTAAAGTCATGGCATAAACCATGAAAATTGGTAATGTTATTGAATTAATTTTGAAACGAATATTATAGTAATCGTATATCCCTTGTAATAAATGCAAAATATAATATATGAGTGTTCTCTAGACATTTTTTTTTACTCAATTTAATAAAACTTAATAAAGAAAATCAGTGTATGAAATTGACTCTGTTGTCCTTTTGCTGAAAAATAGTTATGCTAGATTGACAGTTACGCAGAAACAAATTAATATTTTCAAAATTCCGGTAAATGAAGATCCAAGATGAAGGATTGATCTATTTTATGAGTTCATTTGCCAGCATTAATATCTTTCTTATGATACTAATTTTTGACATCAAATTCTTCATTCCGCGCGTCTAACCGCGAAATGGCTCTTAAGAATATGGAGCTTAGGTCTTTACAATATCATCCTGTCCACAGCCGATTTTAAAAGTCTTTTGACGGAAATAATAATAAAGTTTTGTAATACTTTCATGTTTTTCTTAAAACCTCATCAAATTTTCTATCAGCGCCCTTGGCTCAAATATATCTTTTGGCGCGCATCAAAACTTTTTTAATTTTCCTTATTACGTTGGTCGACTAGAAGTAATGTCTCTGGCGGGAATTGGCTGGTAGTAAAATAGAGTTCTACAGAAATGAAAGAATATACTACAAAAAATTAAGTAAACTACTCTTATGGTCTTAAATCGCTCCTTAGTACATAATTTGTATCGTGATTCTGTACCTACTAAGGAGCGATTTAAGTAACTGTTAAGTGAGTGCGGTAGTTAGCAAAAGTCTTGTTTTGTCGCGTGTAAGATGAGATGTAGCTACTCGTATTCCGAGATCTCTATTAGCGCAAGGGTTGCCAGATGGTCGGGTTTCGTCTGGATTGTCCCGACATTTCACATGATGTCCAGAGTCCAAAATGAACCGACTATTCATTCGATTCAACAGAATGCGTTTGCTGCTAAAGCGCGGCGCCCGCGGCCACGCGCTCTAGCCGGTTTTTTCGTCGTCAGCTCGTTTGCAGACTATTTCCAAAAAAATATTTTTTGTGCCGACAAATCCTGAGTTTTTGAAGATTTATCCAGATATTTCAGTCTTGCCATCGGGCATAGAAAAATAGCAAAATATTGTATTATTGGAAATATTATATTATATAATCCTAGACTTACGGGGAGTGAACTATATAATTGATCTCCCAGAAGGAGGCGAGATGGGATTTTGTTGTCTATGGCGAAAGTTCTCCATCTCCTCCCGACACCTCGGGAAAAATCTGACATTTCCCATTTTCAAGATGGCGGCTGCGCGGCGATTGTCAACTTTTTTTTTTATGGCCTTTTGCCAGATGTTTTTCGGGTGTTTTGTTAAAATTGTGAGGAGAATTATAAAAAAATTAGAAAAAATTGAAAAAACAAGATGGCCGCCGAGTTATTTTGGTTTGAATTTTTTCGATTTTAGAGGTGACTTTGCGGGGTCGCATCGGGGTGGTTTTTCAACTTTTTGTCAATATTTTTTTTGTGTTGTTTTGAAAGTATCCTCAATTTTGATATTTTGGGAATATTTATTTTTTTGACAAGATGGCGGACGCGATGGCGGCCATTTTGAAAAATGTACGAAAAGTGACATTTTTTGGGTGCATTTTTCTTCTGGTTGGCAACATTTGAGCGGGTCCGTTTGTTCCGGGCGTTTGTGTAACTTGACCCAAAGTGTTGCCAGGTTTTATTTTTTTTATCTTCGTTCACACATTTTTTTGGACTTTCTATTCAAAAACATGAAAAGTAGAAGGAGCAATATTTTTAATCAAAAATTCACACATGCAAACGTGTCGTGGTTGTCATAATGACATTTGACCATTTTCGTCGATGTCGACTGGCAACACTGGTTGCTGGATTTTTTTTTTCGTTTTACGAAAACCCGAATTGATCTCCCAGAAGGAGTGGTGGGGGGTAGATACCATGTATGGGGGAATTTTTGGTTCACTCCCGGATCTATGGGAAAAATCCGACTTTTCGAAAATCCAAGATGGCGGCCGAGGTGAAATGATCAACTTTTTTTTTTATTATGCAGCTACCCGAGATTGGTGTCGTTTTTGGCTAATGTTGGGAAAAGTGTTACGAATAATTTGGAAAAATTTGAAAAAACAAGATGGCCGCCGAGATATTTTGATTTAAAATTTTTCAATTTTCGAGGTGACTTTGCGGGGTCGGATTGCGTTGGGTTTTAAACTTTTTTGCTATTTTTTTGCTTTGTTGCCTTGCATCTATCCCCAATTTTGACGTTTGGGATATATTTTTTTTTTCGCCAAGATGGCGGACCCCGTGGCGGCCATTTTATAAAATGTACGAAAAATTGCATTTTTTGAAGGAAAATTTTTTTAGGTTGGCAACATTTGAGGGGGTCACTTTGTATGGGGCGGTTGTGGGTCTTAGTCTGAAGTGTTGCCAGGTTGCGTTGATTTTTTTTTCTTTCATACATTTTTGTGAACTTTCTATTCAAAAATATAAAAAGTAGAAGGAGCAACATTTTTAATCAAAAAATTTCACCAAAAAATTTTTAGTGGTCGTCGTAATGACATTTGACCATTTTCATCTAAATTAACTGGCAACACTGGGAGCTAGATTTTTTTTTCCTGTTTTTTCACATTTCGAGTAGCCCAGCCGAAAGTGTTGGTGGGGGGTTATAATGATGTATGGGAAAGTTACTTGACTATTTATGGTTACTATGGGAAAAATCCGACCGTTCGAAAATTCAAGATGGCGGCCGCTCGGCGATTGTCAACTTTTTATTTATTTGAGCACCTACTCAATATTGGTGTCATTTTCGAATAATTTTGGGACGCCTAATACGATAAAATTAGAAAAAAATTAAAAAACAAAATGGCCGCCGAGATATTTTTCTTTAAAGTTTTGAAATTTTAGAGGTGACTTTGTGTGGACGCATCGGGGTGGTGTTTCAACTTTTTTCCAATATTCTTTTTGTTTTCCCTTGAAAGTGTCCTCAATTTTGATATTTTGGGGATATTTTTTTTTTCGACAAGATGGCGGACCGCGTGGCGGCCATTTTGTAAAATGTACGAAAAATGTCATTTTTTGAACGAAAAAATTTATAGGTTGGCAACATTTGAGGGGGTAACTTTGTATGGGGCGGTTGTGTAACTTGACCGAAAGTGTTGCCATGTTTGGTTTTTCTTTTCTTCGTTCATACAATTTTTTGGACTTTCCATTCAAAAATATGAAAAGTAGAAAGAAAAATATTTTTAATCAAAATATTTTACCAAAACATTTCAATTGGTCGTCGTAATGACATTTGCCCATTTTCATCTTAATAAACTGGCAACACTGCAGTCCAGAATTTTTTTCACTTTTCGAGTAATTGAGCCTAAACTATAGATCAGGAGTATAAGAAATGTATGGGAGATATTTTTTAATTAAATCATTCGTTTTGGGAAAATAATAAAATTTCAGTGTTGCCATACGAAAAATAATAATTTTCATACAAATTTATTTTTGGATTGAATATTTCGCTACTATAATGTATGGGGCATTTGTAGGTACTGATATTTTGTGAATTTTGGTGAAAAAAATTTCAGTGTTGCCATACAAAAAATAATAATTTTCATACAAATGTTTTCTTTTTTCAAATATTTGAGGTGTTTGTCTTCATTTGATGGCCTTATAATGTATGGGGCGATTGTAGGTTCCAATAGTTTGTAAATGATGGTGAAAAAATATTTTAGGGTTGCCATACAAAAAATAAAAGTTTTCATACAAATGTACTTTTTATGTACGGTGTCAACGGCAACAGTTAATCTATTAGGCTCCTGTATTTTTCTTTCATAAAGTTTATAAACGAAGACTTTATTTTTAGTTTACATAGGAACTAATTACAATAATATTTTTTGTGTAAACAAAGTGAAAAACCCTTATTTAATCAGTTTAAATTAAACTTAAAAATGAGTTTGTTAAAGCTATCTTCAGTGTCGATGCAAGTTGTTGTAGCGAACGCCTAAGTGACGCGATCTACACGGCGCTTAAGCCCTTGTTCCCGTGAAGAAACCAAGCGACGTTCTACGGGCTACAAAAATCTTCACTGTTCCCGTTCACTCCCCAAAGAATATACATGCCTTCAGCTTTTTGCCTCCAGTAGCTTCGGCTGTGCGTTGACTGTCAGGTAGTCACTAAGTAACGGAAGTTTTATATTGATTGTAAAATTGTAATGTAATGTTACTACAAAACAGTCTTCAAATTATTCTCTTTACTTGTGTGTCTTTTAAAATTGCATTTTTCTTAATCAACGGGAACCTAAACTTAAGTCTTTAGGGGACAGGTTTTGATTATATTGCGTGAGTCGAAATAACTAAAAAAAAAAAGGGTGCGTGTACTTTTGTACGCGCGTGAGAAGTTATACTTCTTTGACATGAAAAAAAAATCAAAAAACAATATTAAAAAAACATTGTTCAAAATACAATATTCAAAAACAGCAATACTAAAAATAAAAATGAAATAATATTTTGAAATAATTTAATTTACGAATCTCTATAGCCAAACTATATGTGTTAAGCGCCATCTGTGATTAATTTTGTAGTATATTCTAATATTACTTTGCTACGTATCGTAATAGTTCTCGTAATAGAACATAGATGGTGTTTTTACAATTGCAAAAACAAATCAATTGTAAATCTTTTTTTTTCTGTTTTTACAATTGTAAAAACACCATCTATGTTCTATTACGAGAACTATTACGATACCATGCTGTAAAACCAGTTTTTGTGGGGGGGAGGGAATGAAAGTTTTTATTCAGTTCAGTTGAAGAATAATTTATTTTCCGACAGGCATTAAACTTTAATACAGATTAAGGAGAGAAAAAGAATGTGCTCCTAGTCCCAAAGACAAGTATCGATTACTATTTACTACTACAGTCCGTTCACAGTTATTTTACCTCTGACAAGCTGTCATTACCTTCCCATTAGATTAGCATTACTTGCTGTCAAGTGACGAGTGTTGTAAAAGTTCCCGATTTATCGGGAGATCTACTGATTTTGGTTATCGTCTCCCGATATTCCGTTTTAGCGACCGTTTCTCCCGATTTTTTGCATTTTCTACCAATGTAATATAATATTGAAAATTAAAATAGAAAATAGTGTTATAAATACAAAAAACAAAAGAAACTGAGTCGCTCAATGAAAATACAGAAGAATTTTGGGCAAATGTAGGTACATATTATAGCATAAAACGTGGTCATGGCTCACGAAATCGTGTTCTAATATTTTTTTCAACTGAATCAATGATAGGTCTACACACAAAAAAATTAAAAAATACAAAAAACCCGACTGCGTATAGAACATGTGCGACATATTGAGGATAAGTTTTGTAAAATGGATGGAAGCTTAGACGCGGAAATTGATAATTTATTATAGAATTGAAAGACGAGTGTGATACGGAATCTGAGAGCAGTTTTGATGATTCATGTTCGTCCGATAGTGATTATTTATCATTAGGCGTGCGTTTGGATCATTCGTATGCCAACCCAATTTAAAGCAATTCAATTTGTTGTAATTTTAATATAACTACCGAGAATGTGAACTGATTAGTTAGGAGACTGTAAAATAATACATTATTTTATTTGAACGTGTATCATTTTTACTATCGTTACTTTTGGATCAACCTAGTAAATAATATTTATATACATCGGAAGAAACATGTAATATTTCATGTTAGGGAATCGTACAAACTAAACATTACAACACACAGCTAAGGTTAACCAACTTAATAAATTAATAATGTAGTTTTTATAAGGAAGAATATAAACGCGTATAAACAAAATTTTGATATTAATAATCGCCAAACAAAAAGAATGTATCAATTAATTACGCCTTCGTTCCGCCAAAGTAAAGTGCAACGATCTTTCATAGGGCTTGGTGTACATTTCAAAATTAATACGTGACTTGCCAATAGAATCTACGAGTTTAATGGTTAAAACTAAGTTGGCGGGTGTCTATTATACTATCTACTACTTAAATGGTTTTTACCCAAAACGAATGTCATAAAAAGGTTGTATAATAAAAGCTATTGCATATTTCAAGAGATTTTATTAGTTATCATTTATATTAATATTTCGTCTAGTTGTGCAGGAGGCGCTATATTTCGTTGGTACCTTGCCCAATCAAGATACCGTAACATACTCATTGTAAGTATGGCCACAGCAAACTACTGATCTTCTAAAGATGTATAGGGTACGTTATCCAGTGTTCAGGACTTATTCTGAACCTTTGTCAGTCACAAAACAGGCGATTAAGTAGTCCATATTCATATAGTATTGGTTTGCCAGAAATTGTAGCGAAACTGCGAAAACACATTCACCAAAACACAAGTACGAAATCGAATACAACAGTAAATTAAAATAACTGTGTGCGTGTCGAGGAGTTTCAATAGTAAATAGGACTCCAAATAGGTACGCTGAAAATATTTAATAGAAAAATACAAAAAACCACGCGTACAAACATGAAAGATCGATGACAAATATGACAGTACAGTGGTGTTATTTATAAATACTATGGTTACCAAAATGACATTATTAGGGATTACATCATCTTTGTTGTCAATCGATTAATCGATGTCAAAATATTCGAAATGTGATTTAATAAAATTAGCGTAACGATTGAATGGTAATTCTAAATATATTACATAGTTTTAATATGTATGGAATACGAAAACATGTAAGAAATAAATTAATATTATAATTATAATTAACAAATAATACATAAAATATTATTATTATATTCCATCAATCGATTATTATGAATCAATTCAATCGATTATAAAATCGTTTGTAATGAGGTAAATACTGTGAAAACTTTTTTGCATACAGAAAAAATACAGAATTGAGCTAACTTCACGATGCAGAATTTAGGTGTCGGTGTGCGCGCGCATCGTAGAAATTCACTCTCATCATTTTTTACCATCGCGCCAAAAGAAGTATAACTTCAAAAATAATGTACGGCATTGTGATTTATGATTGTATTGACTTTTAAAAGCTTGATTTTTCACAACTCTAAGGGATTGCACAGCTCTCACATTGTCGTAGTAACATTTGACCATTTCCATCTCAATTAATTGGCAACACTGGAGTCCAGAATTTTTTTCACTTTTCCGAGTAGTTGAGCCTAAACTATAGATCAAGAGTATAAGAAATGTATGGGAGATATTTCTTAATTAAATCATTCGTTTTGGGAAAACTATAAAATTTCAGTGTTGCCATACAAAAAATAATAATTTTCATACAAATTTATTTTTGGATTGAATATTTCGCTACTATAATGTATGGGGCATTTGTAGGTACTAATATTTTGTAAATTTTGGTGAAAAAAATTTCAGTGTTGCCATACAAAAAATAATAAATTTCATACAAATGTTTTCTCTTTTCAAATATTTGAGGTGGTTGTCTTCATTTGATGGCCTTATAATGTATGGGGCGATTGTAGGTTACAATAGTCCATAAAATATGATGGTGAAAAAATATTTTAGGGTTGCCATACAAAAAATAAAAGTTTTCATACAAATGTACTTTTTTATGTAATATTTCAGGCTATTTCATCAATCTTATGTCCTTACAATATATCAGGAGGCTGTTGGTACTTATAGATCGTACACATCGGAGGAAAAATGTTGCAATGTTGCCATATAAAAATATTAATTTTCATACAAATGTATTTTGTGTCGAATATTTCGGATTGTTTGTCCACTGAATGTCAATACAATGTATGAGGCGTTTATTAGTATTAAGGGTTATTATAAGTTATCAACTAGCTGACCCGGCAAACTTTGTACCGCCTATCAATTTCTCCTTCTCCCTCTCCATTGCTTTCCTTCCCCTCTACCTCCCCCTTGCCCTCCCTCTTCCGCTACCTCTCCTCCTCAATCTCCCTCCCCTCTCCCTACCTCTCCCCTTCTTACCCTTTCCCTCACCCTTTCCCCCTCCCTCCCTCTCCCGCTTCTTCTCCCGCTACCTCTCCATCTCCCTCTCCCGCTACCTTTTCCCCTCCCTCATCCCACTCCCTATCACTCTCCCTTTACCTCTCCGTCTTCCCCCCCTCTCCCTCTTCCTCTCTCTCTCTCATCCTCTTCCTCTCCCCCTCTCTCTCCGTATATACATATTTCAGTGCTGCCATACAAAAAAGACAGTGCTTTGAACCCAAATATGTCGCAAACAGACCCCTGAATCGAAAAATAAATTGACAAGACCGATGACAATTTTGAAAAAAACTATTTATTTATTTTGTCTTTTGCGAAAGAGAAAGGCACGCGCGCTGCTTTAGCAGCGCGCGCCCCACGCGAAAACCTAGTTATATTATATAATCCCAGACTTACGGGGAGTGAACTATATAATTGATCTCCCAGAAGGAGGCGAGATGGGATTTTGTTGTCTATGGCGAAAGTTCTCCATCTCCTCCCGACACCTCGGGAAAAATCTGACATTTCCCATTTTCAAGATGGCGGCTGCGCGGCGATTGTCAACTTTTTTGTTTATGGCCTTTTGCAAAATTTTTTTGGGGTTATTCGTAAAGTTTAGGGAGGAAGTTACGAAAAAATGAGAAAAAATTGAAAAAACAAGATGGCCGCCGAGTTATTTTGAATTGAATTTTTTCGATTTTAGAGGTGACTTTGAGGGGTCGCATCGGGGAGGGTTTTCAACTTTTTTACAATATTTTTTTTGCATTCGCTTGAACGTATCCTCGATTTTGATATTTTGGGACTATTAATTTTTTCGACAAGATGGCGGACGCGGTGGCGGCCATTTTGAAAAATGTAGGAAAAATGACATTTTTTGGGTGCATTTTTCTTCTGGTTGGCAACATTTGAGCGGGTCCCTTTGTTCCGGGCCATTGTGTAACTTGACCCAAAGTGTTGCCAGGTTTTATTTTTTTTATCTTCGTTCACACATTTTTTTGGACTTTCTATTCAAAAACATGAAAAGTAGAAGGAGCAATATTTTTAATCAAAAAATCACATGGGCAAACGTGTCGCGGTCGTCGCTATGACATTTGACTATTTTCGTCGATGTCGACTGGCAACACTGACTGCTGGAATTTTTTTTTCGTTTTATGAAAACCCGAATTGATCTCCCAGAAGGAGTGGTGGGGGGTGAATATAATGTATGCGGGAATTTTTGGTTCACTCCCGGATCTATGGGAAAAATCCGACTTTTCGAAAATCCAAGATGGCGGCCGAGGTGAAATGATCAACTTTTTTTTTTATTAGGCAGCTACCCGAGATTGGTGTCGTTTTCGGCTTATGTTGGGAAAAGTGTTACGATGAATTTGGAAAAATTTGAAAAAACAAGATGGCCGCCGAGATATTTTGATTTAAAATTTTTCAATTTTCGAGGTGACTTTGCGGGGTCGGATTGCGCTGGGTTTTTAACTTTTTTGCGATTTTTTTTCTTTATTGCCTTGCATCTATCCCCAATTTTGACGTTTGGGGTATATATTTTTTTTCGACAAGATGGCAGACTCCGTGGCGGCCATTTTGTAAAATGTACGAAAAATTGAATTTTTTTGAAGGAAAAAATTTTTAGGTTGGCAACATTTGAGGGGGTCACTTTGTATGGGGCGGTTGTGGGTCTTGGTCTGAAGTGTTGCCAGGTTATGTTAATTTTTTTTTCATTCATACATTTTTGTGAACTTTCTATTCAAAAATATAAAAAGTAGAAGGAGAAACTTTTTTAATCAAAAAATTTCACCAAAAAATTTTTAGTGGTTGTCGTAATGACATTTGACCATTTTCATCTAAATTAACTGGCAACACTGGGAGCTAGAATTTTTTTTCCCGTTTTTTCACATTTCGAGTAGCCCAATCGAAAGTATTGGTGGGGGGTTATAATGATGTATGGAAAAGTTGCTTGACTACTTATGGTCAGTATGGGAAAAATCCGACCGTTCGAAAATTCAAGATGGCGGCCGCTCGGTGATTGTCAACTTTTTTATTTATGTGAGCACCTACCCAATATTGGTGTCATTTTCGAATAATTTTGGGACAACTAATACGATGAAATTAGAAAAAAATTAAAAAACAAGATGGCCGCCGAGATATTTTTCTTTAAAGTTTTGAAATTTTAGAGGTGACTTTGTGGGCTCGCATCGGGGTAGTTTTTCAACTTTTTTAAAATATTCTTTTTGTTTTCCCTTGAAAGTGTCCTCAATTTTGATATTTTGGGGATAATTTTTTTTTCAACAAGATGGCGGACCCCATGGCGGCCATTTTGTAAAATATACGAAAAATTGCATTTTTTGAGGGAAAAAATTAGTAGGTTGGCAACACTTGAGGGGGTTACTTTGTATGAGGCGGTTGTGTAACTTGACCGAAAGTGTTGCCATGTTTGGTTTTTCTTTTCTTCGTTCATACAATTTTTTGGACTTTTCATTCAAAAATATGAAAAGTAGAAGGAAAAACATTTTTGATAAAAAAATCAAACAAGGAGATTTCTTGTGGTAGTCGTAATGACATTTGACCATTTTCATCTTAATTAACTGGCAACACTGGAGTCCAGAATTTTTTTCACATTTCGAGTAGTTGAGCCTAAACTATAGATCAAGAGTATAAAAAATGTATAGGAGGTATTTCTGAATTAAATCATTCGTTTTGGGAAAACAATAAAATTTCAGTGTTGCCATACAAAAAATAATAATTTTCATACAAATTTATTTTTGGATTGAATATTTCGCTACTATAATGTATGGGGCATTTGTAGGTACTGATATTTTGTGAATTTTGGTGAGAAAAATTTCAGTGTTGCCATACAAAAAATAATAATTTTCATACAAATGTTTTCTTTTTTCAAATATTTGAGGCTGTTGTCTTCATTTGCTGGCCATATAATGTATGGGGCGATTGTAGGTTCCAATAGTTCGTAAGTGATGGTGAAAAAATATTTTAGGGTTGCCATACAAAAAATAAAAGTTTTCATACAAAATGTACTTTTTTATGTAATATTTCAGGCTATTTCATAAATCTTATGTCATTACAATATATCAGGAGGTTGTTGGTACTTATAGATCGTACACATCGAAGGAAAAATGTTGCAGTGTTGCCATATAAAAATATTAATTTTCATACAAATGTATTTTGTGTCGAATATTTCAGATTGTTTGTCCACTGAATGTCAATGCAATATATGAGGCGTTTATTAGCATTAAGGGTAATTATTAGTTATTGTTATCAACTAGCTGACCCGGCAAACTTGGTACCGCCTATCAATTTCTCCTTCTTCCTCTCCATCGCTTTCCTTCCCCTGTACCTCCCCCTTGCCCTCCCTCTCCGTCTCCCTCTCTCGCTACCTCTCCGTCTCCCATCCCTCTTCCTCTCTCTCCCTCTCCTTCTCCCTCTTCCTCCCCCTCTCCCTCCCTCTCCCTCTCCCTCTCCATCTTTTTCCCTCTCCCTCTCCCTCTCATATTCTGTTAATCATGCCGAAAAAATAGGCATACCAAAAGTAGTAGTTTGATTTCGCAAACAGACCCCTGAATCGAAAAATAAATTTCAAAGACCAACATTTTTGAAAAAAAAAACTATTTATTTATTTTGTCTTTTGCGGAAGAGAAAGGCACGCGCGCTGCTTTAGCAGCGCGCGCCCCACGCGAAAACCTAGTTATTATTATTATATATAATCCTAGACTTACGGGGAGTGAACTATATAATTGTTCTCCCAGAAAGAGCCGAAATACAATAATGTTGTCTATGGCGAAAGTTCTCCTTCCCCTCCCGACACCTCGGGAAAAATCTGACATTTCCCATTTTCAAGATGGCGGCTGCGCGGCGATTGTCAACTTTTTTGTTTATGGCCTTTTGCAAAATTTTTTTGGTGGTATTCGTAAAGTTTAGGGAGGGAGTTACGAAAAAATGAGAAAAAAATGAAAAAACAAGATGGCCGCCGAGTTATTTTGGTTTGAATTTTTTCCATTTTAGAGGTGACTTTGCGGGGTCGCATCGGGGTGGTTTTTCAACTTTTTTTCGATTTTTTTCTTGCGTTGTCTTGAAAGTATCCTCAATTTTGACATTTTGGGAATATTTATTTTTTTGACAAGATGGCGGACGCGGTGGCGGCCATTTTGAAAAATGTACGAAAAACGACATTTTTTTGGTGCATTTTTCTTCTGGTTGGCAACATTTGAGCGGGTCCCTTTGTTCCGGGCGGTTATGTATCTTGACCCAAAGTGTTGCCAGGTTTTATTTTTTTTATCTTCGTTCACACATTTTTTTGAACTTTCTATTCAAAAACATGAAAAGTAGAAGGAGCAATATTTTTTATCAAAAAATCACACATGCAAACGTGTCCTGGTTGTCGTAATGACATTTGACCATTTTCGTCGATTTCACCTGGCAACACTGGTTGCTGGAATTTTTTTTTCGTTTTACGAAAACCCGAATTGATCTCCCAGAAGGAGTGGTGGGGGGTAGGTACTATGTATGGAAGAATTTTTGGTTCACTCTCGGATCTATGGGAAAACTCCAACTTTTAAAAAATCCAAGATGGCGGCCGAGGTGAAAAGACCAACTTTTTTTTTTATTATGCAGCTACCCGAGATTGGTGTCGTTTTCGACTAATGTTGGGAAAAGTGTTACGAATAATTTGGAAAAATTTGAAAAAACAAGATGGCCGCCGAGATATTTTGATTTAAAATTTTTCAATTTTCGAGGTGACTTTGCGGGGTCGGATTGCGTTGGGTTTTAAACTTTTTTGCGATTTTTTTTCATTGTTGCCTTGCATCTGTCCTCAATTTTGACGTTTGGGGTATATTTTTTTTTTCGCCAAGATGGCGGACGCCGTGGCGGCCATATTGTAAAATGTACGAAAAATTGCATTTTTTGAAGGAAAAAATTTTTAGGTTGGCAACATTTGAGGGGGTCACTTTGTATGGGGCGGTTGTGGATCTAGATCTGAAGTGTTGCCAGGTTACGTTGATTTTTTTTTCGTTCATACATTTTTGTGAACTTTCTATTCAAAAATATAAAAAGTAGAAGGAGAAACATTTTTAATCAAAAAAATTCACCAAAAAAATTTTAGTGGTCGTCGTAATGACATTTGACCATTTTCATCAAAATTAACTGGCAACACTGGGAGCTAGAATTTTTTTTCCCGTTTTTTCACATTTCGAGTAGCCCAGCCGAAAGTATTGGTGGGGGGTTATAATGATGTGTGGGAAAGTTGCTTGACTATCTATGATTACTATGGGAAAAATCCGACCGTTCGAAAATTCAAGATGGCGGCCGCTCGGCGATTGTCAACTTTTTTATTTATTTGAGCACCTACCCAATATTGGTGTCATTTTCGAATAATTTTGGGACGACTAATACGATAAAATTAGAAAAAACTAAAAAAACAAGATGGCCGCCGAGATATTTTACTTTAAAATTTTGAAATTTTAGAGGTGACTTTGTGGGGTCGCATCGGGGTGGTTTTTCAATTTTTTTATAATATTATTTTTGTGTTCCCTTGAAAGTGTCCTCAATTTTGATATTTTGGGGATAATTTTTTTTTCCACAAGATGGCGGACCCCGTGGCGGCCATTTTGTAAAATGTACGAAAAATTGCATTTTTTGAAGGAAAAAATTAGTAGGTTGGCAACACTTGAGGGGGTTGCTTTGTATGGGTCGGTTGTGTAACTTGACCGAAAGTGTTGCCATGTTTGGTTTTTCTTTTCTTCGTTGATACAATTTTTTGGACTTTCTATTCAAAAACATAAAAAGTAGAAGGAAAAATTTTTTTAATCAAAATATTTCCCCAAAACATTTCAAGTGGTCGTCGTAATGACATTTGACCATTTTCATCTTAATAAACTGGCAACACTGAAGTCCAGAATTTTTTTCACTTTTCGAGTGGTTGAGCCTAAACTATAGATCAGGAGTTTAAGAAATGTATGGAAGATATTTCTTAATTAAATCATTCGTTTTGAGAATACAATAAAATTTTAGTGTTGCCATACAAAAAATAATAATTTTCATACAAATTTATTTTTGGATTGAATATTTCGCTGCTATAATGTATGGGGCATTTGTAGGTACTGATATTTTGTGAATTTTGGTGAAAAAAATTTCAGTGTTGCCATACAAAAAATAATAATTTTCATACAAATGTTTTCTTTTTTCAAATATTTGAGGTGGTTGTCTTCATTTGATGGCCTTATAATGTATGGGGCGATTGTAGGTTCTAATAGTCCGTAAATGATGGTGAAAAAATATTTTAGGGTTGCCATACAAAAAATAAAAGTTTTCATACAAATGTACTTTTTATGTACGGTGTCAACGGCAACAGTTAATCTGTATTTTTCTTTAATAAAGTTTATAAACTAAAAGTTTATTTTTAATTTACAAAGGAACTAATGACAATATTATTCTTTGTGTAAACAAAGTGAAAAAACCTTATTTAATCAGTTTAAATTAAACTTGAAAATAAGTTTGTTAAAGCGATCTTGAGTGTCGATGCAAGTTGTAACGAACGCCTAAGTGACGCGATCTACACGGCGCTTAAGCCCTTGTTCCCGCGAAGAAACAAAGCGACGTTCTACGGACTACTGAGTATCATCCAGCATTTTAGTAAAAATGGAAGCAACAACTGAATGCGTTGGACGTTTATCTGTTTTAAATTTAATGATGCTTCAGCTATGCGGTGTTGGCGCTGTATGGAAAGTTACCATCGCACATGTTTAAGTATCCCAAAGGACGTTTATGAAACTAACTATGTCCTTAGATTTCAGATCGCAGTGGGCTTGCACTATGTGCCACAGTAAATAGGGGAAGCGACAATACAATTTTCCTCAAGTTTCAAAATATAACATTTGACCATTTCCATCTCAATTAACTGGCAACACTGGAGTCCAGGTTTTTTTCACGTTTCGAGTACTTGAGTTTAAACTATAGATCAGGGGTATGACAATTGTATGGGAGATATTTCTGGATTAGAACATTCCTTTTGGAAAAACTATAAAATTTCAGTGTTGCTGTACAAAAAATAATAATATTTATACAAACGTATATATTTATACATTTTTTTTTCGACAAGATGCCGGATCCCGTGGCGGCCATATTGTAAAACGTACGAAAAATCGCGTTTTTTGAAGGAAAAATTTTTTAGGTTGACAACATTTGACGGGGTCACTTTGTATGGGGCGGTTGTGGGTCTTGGTCTGAAGTATTGCCAGGGTATATTGATTTTTATTTCGTTCCTACATTTTTCTGAACTTTCTATTCGAAAATATTACTCTAACTGAATATATGTATAACTTCGTAGAGGTACCTATAAATCCCGGCACGTAAGTTGAACCAAAATGGCTGTCGTCTGCGCAGGTACAATTGTAGACAAAAGTGCTAAGGCAAGCGCTTTGCGAACCTCTTATATATTAATAATTCATGGACTGATTTGTAACTTTCTTTGATTTGGAATAATTGTGTATTGTGTTATAAGGATCAGAAAATAAATAATTGAATTGTTTGATAATATTAAGAAACTATCAAATATCAGAAATAAGTTATTGAAATTAAAGAAAAATTATACATTAGTCGGATATAACAAAACGTAACTAAAGACATAATTTTATAGTATCGATATGCCTCACACGTAGAACGGTTTTTACAAAGTCCAAAATAACAAGTATATAATGATCAAATAACAAAACAACTTTCGTTCCCACTTGTACTCCAGCGTGTACGCGGGTGTACAGGGGCGGAAAGCAACTCGGCGCATGCGCGTGAGGTTGGCGTCACTGCGTTGCTATGACAACGCGCCGCCCCCGCGTCCCGCACTTCCATGAGACCCGAAAATGTGCTACTGCGCATAGGTCAACTTATGCGCCGCTTATTGTACCTGAAGACGGATGACGTCACAATGGAATGACCATTTTTGTATTGTGTCCATGTTATCTATAGTCCCAGGATATGTATATCATTCAATAGTGTTAAAATATTAATATAAGTGCGCTGCACTTACAATAACAACAATGTACCGTAATAAATAATAATTTGTTTCATTTTATTATCACCTTATACAAAAATAATCATATTAAAACATCAGTTTTCATGACATAAGGATAATTTTGAGGATGTTATAATAAAATTAGAATCATCAAAATCCGTCAACGCGTTTCGTTTTTACCCTGGGAATACACGTCCGATTTTGTTTCCGATTGTCTGATCAGACTATCTGATCGTATTTACTCGATACACGTCCGATTTTTGCGTCAGACTTTTTCTGAACACAGTCGTTCTCGAGCTGTGAGAGCGGTAAGTGCTTGCTTGCCACTCTTGCCAGAAAGAAAAGATGGATGGCGAATGAAAATTATGGTTACTTATTGCATATTTGCTCGTGTTAGCGCGAAAGAAGAAATAACGTCGCTATTGGATTCAATATTCAATTTCAGTGTATCAATCTGACAAGACTTACCGAGAGTAATTTCTACTTAAAACATCCAAAACTACTGAGATACCCCGAAAAGTTTTTTGATTGTTATAGAATGAGTAGGTATAAGCTCTTTTAACGTACTTTTGAACTTGAATCATTCTGGACAACAAAATAACTTACTTCAATATAAGGGATGAATCAAAAACTACTCGTCAGATCTCGCTCAAATTTAAGGTGCTTGTCATGTGGTCCCACCACATGAAAAGCACCAGCTTTCGAGCGAGAACTTTCTAGCGTCGATAGTTTCGGAAATAAGCCCCTCCCTCCCTTTCCCCGCACGAGTGATCCTATAAGGGTTCCGTTTTTCGTTTTTTTGTGCGGAACCCTAAAAATACAGTCGAATTGAGAACCTCCACCTTTTTTTGAAGTCGGTTAAAAATTGGAATAGTTAGCAGCGTGTAGGTACAGATAGCAGAGCATAAAAATAAAAATTTTTAAAAGCCCCCCCGTATCAGGCTACTGCAGCGCCCTCTGGTGGCCTACTGCCATAAAACATATAATTATAAGCCCGCTCTTTAGTGATACCTTTTGGATGCAAAAAACTGCAATGAAATCGGCCCAGTAGTTTTCATAAAAACGGTAATATACATACATACAAACTAACAAACAAACAACCTCTAACCCCTAATGCATATACCGCCTTCGTTTCGTTCCGTCCATCGTGGGTAAAAATTAAAATGAAAAAAGGGATAGATACCATATAGGAATAAAATAAGGCACAATGTATGGAGTATGAGTATTGGTAGAAATTATTATACATTTTAAGAATTAAACATTAAAATAATAAAAATAAATTAAAATATTCATAATAATATCTTAAATTAAAATAAATCTTGCATGTCCTTTGGTTTCCTAAAAACTAATGATCAACAACGCAAAGAAGTTTACGACTTCCACGTGACCTACTTAATTACTTAACCATTTTAGTAAATTTTAATTAAATTTTAAGTAAAAAGTGCCCGTGATAAGCCCCGCCCACCTATTTAACAGAAAAATTTCTAAATTACTTATGTACTAAATTACTTATCTACTTAACTACTAATATGACATAACAATGCGACGCGTGCGTTCACTGTCACGCTAGAGAGTAAACTGGCAAGTCGGAAGGAGGAATCGGACGTGTATTGGTCTCTGTAGAAAAGTATGCAGACCGCACCTTCAGACAATCGGATCGGCCATAAAATCGTAGACGTCTTGGCGCTGTTTCCGACTCGGACGTCCGATCCTACAATCTGATCGGACGTGTATTGTGTATTGAAACAAATGTATGGCACGAGGGCCTTCCGATTGTCTGATCAGACTATCTGATCAGACAATCGGAGAGAAAAATCGGACGTGTATTCCCAGGCTTATATGGACAACTAGGAAATCGCCCTCGCTTCTCTTTGGGAAAAATACCAAAAAAAAATATAGCCTATGTCACCCAGGGATAGTGTAGCTTCCCAACAGTGAAAGAATTTTTCAAATCGGTTCGGTAGTTTCGGAGCCTATTCAATGCAAACAATCAAATCTTTCCTCTTTATAATATTAGTATAGATTATTATTCTAACTGGATACATAACTTCATAGAGATACTTGGAAACGGATGACGTCACAACGGAATGATTATTCGAATAATCACAGGCCGGATTGAGGTTTATATTGTTCTTCAAAACGTTTTCTTATAATTTTTCTCGTAGTAAAAAGTTATTATATTGAATTAACATATTTTATTATAATTTCTTCAAAATGATCCTTATGTCATGAAAACTGATGTTCTTAAATAAAATGTGAAATAAATCATTATTATTTATTACCGTACATTTCTTTTATTTTAAGTGCACCGCACTTTTAAGAATATTTGAACCTAATTGAATGATATATCCTGGGACTATAGATAATAAGGATACAATAGAAAAATGGTCATTTCGTTGTGACGTCAACCGTTTTCAGGTATCTCAATGTAATAATCCATGTAATACATATATCCATGGTCGAATCATAAAAGAACGTTTTATTTTTATCATAGACTTTTTTCAATTCCATTATATAGTTCTATTGCTATTGGCATAAACCATAGACTATAGATATCACAATAATAAATTATGAAAATAAGGGATGTTATTCTTCGTGTTCATATCGATATTTGAATAACAAAGTTGCTTTGGGATACACTAATATTAGTACTTTACATGGCATCTTTTGGTTTTTGAGAAAATTAAGTACGTAAATTGTAATTTTAATTAAATTGTTATAAACTTAAAACCGTTTTTGTCACAACGAAAATTAATGAAATAAAAATTTAAATGCTTCTTCCCTTAAGTGGAAACTTGTATGAAATGTAATACGTGAAATAATACGGAACAACTTTTCAGTGCCTAACATAAATTGTATTATTATTTCGTTACGAAAATTACTTCGTTATGTTATTCAATGAAATAAAGATAAATTATTGTTTTTTTGAATGAAAATAGTGAATAAATACCGTTTTCCCTTTCTAATTTTGTAAACACCGTTATACATATTATCATTATTATATTAGTAAAGTCTATCGCAAGAATGTAAACTGTCAAAAACTGTGATCTGTATTAAATTGGTAACAACCCTTTGAACGTAGTTAATAAATTATATTAATAAGGGTTATGCAATAAAACATATTTTCTTTATATATTTTTTATAGACTGATTAAGCTTGTATATTAATGCTTTAATTACTAAAACGATAAACTGTTTACAATTATCGTATTATTAAATCAATACTAATTAAAAACCAAATGCTTTTTATCATTTTGTATCGATAACTATGGGACAACCCTATAAACGACGCCACGCTACGAAAACTTTTCAAATTTGAAATTAACGTTCGTTTCACAGTTCTATTCTTTTTCTGATTGCAGGGTGAGTAAGACGTATTTTGTTTTTTGCTGAAATAAATTAACTAACTGTTTAAATTTTGATTGAATTGTTAATTAAATCACTTAACAGCTTAACATGTTGATGTTTTCAGTTGCGAGAATTAATTGTTTAACGTACTTAATGTTTATTTTCATAATTAGGTGAAAAAAATGTTAGAACATTATGTAAGATTGTATTACAGTGGTTTAAATCTATGTTTTTTGATATTATTTATTACTTTTAGATTAAAGAATACACCATGCAGCCACTGCAGAGCTACGATGAGACGGCGCAGACTGCTGGAGCGGCTTCCCTGGTGTCTGGTGCCTGCTGTGTCTCAGCAGGTCAGTACAAAGTTTTATTTTAAAAAGCTAACTGGACATCCTGCCCATCCTATGTACATGGATAGGTACGGCAAATCTTACCAATACCTATAAGAATCCTATTAGACAGGATAGGCAGCGGTGAATTTTGTCATGTACTTTTAAATATATGAAAAGTTTCATTTATTGCTGTTCTTTTCATAATTATCTGAAGACACCTTGAAATTAACAAATAGTGAAACATGCGAAATAGAATATGGATTAAATACTCATACAAATAACATTTTAAAATTTGTTAACTCCGCTGACCAATTTTATTTTTTCATTCTGTTACAAAGTTACTTATTGTTATTCATATTTTTCTTTAAAAGCATAAATAAGTCCTAATATAATCACAGTTATATTTCTGTAAAATTTGAGTATTATTTTTTTGCATAGACATATATAAAAATTCAAATCTTATGCGCTGCACCCCAAACGGTTTGATGGATGTTAATAATCATGAATTTAATTCTACATCTGTTTCTATTATTCCAACAGTAGTAAAGTACATTAATGCTTGATCAAGAATGCTATTTATAGCATTTTAAGCTTAAATAACAATGTTTTTGAACCAAAGTATTATTTAAAAATGTATTAATTTATTGTATATAATTATTATGTTATGGACAAAATACATAAATTAAACTTCATTATTTATCACAATGCCCAAACATTATGAATATTACTATGTACATAGTGGTTGAACAGCTTGGTAATTTACATTTATAGCACTATTAGGAATTATAAGTATCATTATTGTTGCTTGAAATTGGATGGATAGAAATGCTCTATTAGGTTAATGAATATAATTATATACCTACTTACTAAAATTAATTCGAGTTTTGTTTATTTAATAATGTGTGTAATAGTAATAAGTCATAGCTTGGGGCCAGCTTAGAATACTATCCCAGAATCCCATGCCAGGATAGTAGAGTATCGTAAGAGGCATTAAGTCAGGATTATGTTATCTTTTTTTCTTTTTCTTCTATCTTTCATGGGACAATGCATCAATGATGCTTTTGGTGTTGCTGATGTTTATGGGCGACATTAGCCACTTACCATCAGGTGGCTTGTAAGTCGATTATTTCCATTAAAAAAAATTAA
The DNA here is from genome assembly GCA_963932265.1 of Thymelicus lineola. Lineage (NCBI taxonomy): Eukaryota > Metazoa > Arthropoda > Insecta > Lepidoptera > Hesperiidae > Thymelicus > Thymelicus lineola. The sequence goes on from OZ010699.1 coordinate 11,000,330, forward strand.
GTCATTTTATTACTACTGGTACCTATTATTATCTTTCTGTGAAGCCGGTCTATATGCCTATCTACATAGAAAAAATACTGCTATCTACTCTTTTAAAACAAATTTGAATAAGCATTACTTTCATATCTACTAACCAATCAATTTAAGCAATATTTACCTACGTTAACCATGTAATTTTTTGTATTGCTTATATTTTTTTTTTGTTTATAAAATACAAATAATTTGACAGGTATTTATTTATTTATTTATTTATTTAAACTTTATTATACCAAAAACAATGTGGTACAAAAGGATGTGGTTCCATAGATTTACTATTTCTTTTATTTAATATCTACTTCCAAAAACCTTTGTATGTATGTATATCTGTTAGAGTGATTTTGGTGATACAGAATATTGAAAAATCACTAGATATTAGAATCTTTGTACTTAAAGGATCGTTTTAGTACCTACATAATAAACATAATTAAGTATCAGTCTTTAACACTAAATTAATATTACTTATTAATATAAAATATGAGATATGAAATTAGGTATTAAAATTATGGCATTTTCTTTGTATTTCCATAATTACTATGTACTTACTAGATTTTGGATAAGTTTTAGAATCTCTACACATCAAGGATGATAATATTAGTACAAATATTATAATTTCCTTTTTTACTTTATTGATTTAAATACAAAATGAGGTTTAAAAAATCCGGCTTTTCACTTCAGGTTTCTTTCTAACTAGCTTTCTGCGGCTTCACTTTAAATTTTTAGTAAATTTTAATTAACTAATTGGTAAAATGTAGCCCACCCATATCATTTACGAATTAACTTTAACTTTTTACTGGTTAAATATAAGAAATATTGGTACAATAGTTTCATGGATTACTTTCTAAAAATAAACACACAAACTTAACTTTTTATATTATGTAATAGATTTTAGTACAGATGTTGTCCACTCACATTTCTATTTAAAAAGTTTTATTGTACCTACTGCTATAGCTGTACCTCCCTGTGTACCTCTTTGAGAAAAAAAAGTTCTTGACATTTTAGTGAGTATAGATATTAAATTATCATTCACATTTTTACACGTTTTATATTAGCTTCACCTGTATGTTTGTGACTTTTCTTTGGGCTTGTTTTGACCCACTTCAAACGGTCAGATTTCTTTCAAACTTCGTAAACTTATCGAGGACCGATGACAATTCAATATTTAAAGAAAATAAAGAAAGAAAGAAAGAAAAACCTAATTACACGCTTCAATTAGCTTTAAATGGTCAGATTTCTTTCAAACTTCGTAGACTTATCGAGGACCGATGACAATTCAATATTTAAAGAAAAAAGAAAGAAAGAAAAAAAACCTAACTTTCATTTCATAAAATTTCTTTCAAACATCGTAGATTTATTGAGGACCGATAACAGTTCAATATTTAAAGAAAAAGAAAAGAAAGAAAGAAAAAGAAAACCTAATTTCATTTCAAAAAATCAAACTAAAAAATCAAATAATATATAACAGTTTAAAAAAAACTAAAAAACACGCTTTTATAGAAAATCCAACTAAAAAAATAGAAAATAAATTTGAATTAAGAATCGTGCTTAATTGTAATTAAAGCGTGGGGTGCTTTTTAAGATATTATCAAAATGATAATCCTTCTACTCATTGACCATGCACCCCACGCTTTTATTACAATTACACGATTCTTAATTCAAATTTATTTTCTATTTTTTTTAGTTGGATTTTCTATAAAAGCGTTTTTTTTTTTAACTATTATATTATGTAATAGATTTTAATACAGATATTATGTCCACTCACATTTCTATTTAAAAAGTTTTATTGTACTGCTATAGCTGTACCTGCCTGTGTACCTAAAGTCTATTCAAAACCCTTTTTTTTCTTAAAAAATAATTCTGGACACAGTATAGGTATTATCATTCACATTTTTTAACTTATTAACTTTTAAAAATGTGACTACGTAGATATACATATATACATACAATAATCGTAAAACTGTTGAGTTTTTAAATTTACTTTTAAAATATTGAATTAAGATGTCATTCCAGGTATATAATTCTAAAACACAACTTTAAACTTTATATTCGTGTGATAAATCATTTTTATCTTTTCAATTATACCCATTATACATATAGGCGGCATGTTTGGAGGCAATGGATGTTTTTATTTTCTTTTTAATGCATTCTGGATCGTGATTTTTTGACTGTGCTTTTTTATGCTTAAAGGCACTCGACACCAGGCGAAGCTGCATCCAGGGTTAAACGCACAGTGTGTTGCCATAGCAACCTCCGCGGCAGTTTATTCTGTAGTAATGAAGAGGAAACGTTTTACCTCTTCAGAGATAGATTCAATTTTGTATTCTGGCGACAATTTGTATCACCGTACTATTGAAAATTTAAACGCGACCGGTCGCTTTCGAGATATTTACCTTTGTCCAGAAGAATTGCCTTGCGAAATAAACGTTCCAAACTTTTTAGTACAAATTAAGCCGATGGACTTCAGCTCGGTTGTCGTAAATGGTAAATTTGAAACCAACGTGAATTATTCCATAATTAAACTTCGCGATTATTTGGTTAATAATGTTTTTAACCAAGATCATAACGATGATCTTGATAGTTATTTGTTCACGGGCCATCTAAATACAGTCTCCTTTTGGAAAAAAGACGGGAGATATTTTTTGTACAATAGTCACGCGGTAGATGAGAATAACCGAGCCGGCTCGGACGTGGCAAACGCATTTGCCCGTTTCTTTGAATGCGATAGTGAGCGATCTCTAGCAGAATTGTTATTAATAAATCATGTTTGTGACAGCGGGTTTTATGTCATTGATAAGGTCACCGTTGAAAGTCACTCTTCAACGGTCCAGAATGTACAACCAGTTGTAGTTCTGGATAGGGTAGATTTGTCTAAATATCTCCCCAAAAAAGTCGCCGTGACACAACTTGAAATTAACTATCAAAATTGTGGTCCTAAAGCTTTTATTCAAAATTGTGAAACAATGTCAAATGATATGACTGATACTGATTCGTCGCGCAGTTCAGTTGTTCTATCTGTAAGAGGGCGGCCTTGCAAAAAACAAAAGGGACAACGCGTTTCTCGTGTAAAAAAGTCCGTTGATTGCTCTCTAAAACAACCGCCGTCGGTTCATAGGGAAAGCGCGAAAAATAAATCTCAGAAACGTTTAAAACATCAGGCTTTAAATAAACAAAATAAAGTCTCCGAGGTTGAAGCTTTTCCAAATTTCGACCCCAAACTATCAACTTTAAAGCCAGTCGTGGTCCTTGAGAGGAATAAAATACATTCGCCGCGCAATGACATCTTTCAAAATAAAGGAGGCCGGCCTCGAAGTAAACCACGGGGACGTAAACGAGTTTCTACTGAAAAACCTATTATGGTGCCTGACTTCGACAAACGTGTCCCGGCTGTTGAATTTTGTCAAAATTCCGAACTCAATTTAACATTTATGCAACCAGTTGTTGTCTTGGAAAGAATTGACATTGACGGTCGTAACGCGTCGCATGTTTCAGTTTCAGATGCGGTTAAGTGTGCAATAGAAAGAGGCCGGCCTCAAATAAGAACAAGGGGACGTAAACAAGTAGTAGAAAATTCAAAAAAAATAGCTTTTGATAGTTACAGAAAAAAGAACCCAGCAGTTTATAGATCCTCGGTAAAAAAATACAAAGAAAAACACCCTGAACTTCAGAGGGTATATAGAAATAAATACAGAGTTAAAAATCCGCAAGCAAACATGGCTTCCGTTCGGAAATACAATCAGACTAAACGAAACACTGAGCCCGAGCTCCCCGGGTCAATCACAGACGCGGAAAGGCAAAGTAGTAGTTTAGACGCTATTAAATTATACTCTTTGCGTAATCAATCTCTGTTAAGTGAAACCACTTACTTGTGTCCCCATTGTCAGGCGCGCCTCTTTCATGAGGAAAGTAAACGTGACAAGTGGTGCTGTGGCGAAGGTGCAAACAAAGTTTTGCAGCTACAGCCCTTAACAGAGCAATTTTATGACCATCCGTCGTTTTTGGGTAAGCCGCGCGCGTATAACAATTTATTTGCCTTTTCTGCTATAGGCGTTTCGCACGGTTATCACCAGCCGCAGACTGGTTTATCTTTTCTAAAAATTCAAGGCCGAGTGTACCATCGGGTTTTCGATCTTTCGTATACAAAGAGCACTAATCCGATCGGGTTGTATATTTACGATAACGAAGAACGCGATCGCTTAGCACAAAATTTAAGTCTCGACATGACAGTTATTAGAAGTATTAGGAATTTCATGCACACAGTAAATCCGCACATTGCTCAATTCAGAAAGTTAGCTAGACACCCATCGGATAATGCTCATTTAATATTCGAACAAACTTCACGGCGCACACTTGAAACACCAGGTAATAAAGAATTAGCAGGTATTCTCAGGACAGAGAACGAACCTTACACTCCTCATTGCATAGCCATATGGAAGATAGGCCATAGTAGACCACACACAGTAGATATCATGAATCAGTTTTATGAAAGTTTTCAGTATCCGTTATTGTATCCATATGGCAATAGTGGTTGGTACCCCGACATAAAAAATATAAAAGGGGAAAAAGTTACCCAACAAAAATATGTTAGATGTTTATTGCTTTCCGAAATGCGCTTTTCCAAATTTAATCGTTTGTCTGAGGAGTGGATCATTGATATGTTTTGTAGAATCAGCGAAGAGCGTTTTCGTTTTTATTCCAATCTTCAAAATCCCGGTACCGGTACCTCTCTCAGATCGGCGCCCTTGAGCGAGTTAATCACTGGTGACGAGACTATACAGGCAGAAGGTGACGTTGTGCCTGGAAAAGTTTATCTCCCCTGTAATTTTACAGGGGGTCCCCGATTTATGAAATTAAAATATCTAGACGCCATAGCAATGGTAACTAGATTGGGCCAACCATCTTTTTTCGTCACTATGACTTGTAATCCCAAATGGCTAGAAATTGTGAATTCTGTTCCTTCTGGACAGAAAGCTAATCCGTTGGTTTGTGCCCGTGTATTTCAATTGAAATTAACAGAATTAATAAATGACATTCGCTCAAAGAATTGGTTCGGAAAATCGGTATACTCAATGTTTGTCATTGAATTTCAAAAGCGAGGTTTGCCTCACGCTCACATCTGTTTCCGTGTAGAAGGGGGGGGACCAGTGCATAGTGTAGACATTGATAGGTTTGTTAGGGCAGATATACCTAGCGCAAATGAGGCGGGAGGCAGACTCCGTAAAGCAGTTCTCGATCATATGTTGCACGGTCCGTGCGGGATTAGTCACCGCACGGATCTCCCTTGCTGGGATAGCGAAAAGCGCAAATGTTCTAAGTTTTTCCCAAAACGCGAAACCGACGTCACTTTTGCCGACGATCGAGGTTTTATTCATTTTAAACGTAGTAGCAAAAACCAAGGTATTACTCAATACCGCGGTAAAAATGTTGTCATTAATGATTTGTGGATAGTTCCATACAACGCCACCCTCCTTCTGAAGTACGATTGCCACATTAACGTAGAAGTCGCGACGGCCACCGCGGTCGTCAAGTACTTATTTAAATACATCACTAAAGGGTCAGACCATGCGCGGGTCAATATTGTTTCTGATGATGAAAACGCCGCTCTTCGCAACAATGAAATTGAAAATTATGTCACTAAACGTTATTTAGGTTCATGTGAGGCGACGTGGAGAGTGTTGGAATTTGATTTAGTGAATAGGAAACCGACCGTCAAACAGTTAGGGGTACACCTCGAAGGCCAACAAATCATTTATTTTAAAAAAGGATCAGAAGCGGAAGCCGTTAGTCGCGGTAAATCAGATTTAATTACTTATTTTAATAGACCTGCTGGGCCGGAATTCGATGACTTAACATACGCAGATTTTTACGAACGCTATTTCATTCACCCCAGACGCCCGAAAACTAAAAATGTCCCTATTTTAGCTACCACCAATGACAAGTTCATTACAAAGAGGCAACGGGGTGAATTGATTGCGCGTCTATATTTTGTCGCGCCCAATAGAGGTGAACAGTTTTTCTTACGTCTTCTTTTAAATTCACACCCTTGCCGTAGTTACAGGGATCTTTTGAATTTGGGTGGTCCATTGTGTAAAACCTTCCAGGAAGCTGCCAAGGCAATAGGGCTCGCGAATGATGAAGCCGAGTACGAAAAAGCTATGGCAGAAGCTTGTAGTATGCTCACTGGACCACGACTGCGTCGCTTTTTCGTTCTCTTGGCCGTAAACGGGATCGCGGTCGCGTCACTCTGGTCAAAGTTTCGCGACCAAATCAGTGAAGATTTCATCCACCGCCGTACGGATGGAAACACTGATGAAGCGTATAATATGTGTCTCGTCGCGATAGATCGCCTTATGCGAAGACACGGAACGCGACTCACCGAGCAGGGCCTACCTGATGTCACCGATGACACCACTGAGCTAGGTCGCGAGAGGCAGGATTACGATAGGTCCGAATTGTTAGATTATGTAAACGATTGGTTGCCTCGGTTGTCACGCGAGCAAAGCATAATATTCCAGTACGTTGATCAATTGGTAACCAATCTAGAGCAGTTTCGCGAAAAAAATAATACAGCCCTTTTCATTGACGGTCCGGGAGGCACAGGTAAAACGCTATTACTCAACGTAATAGCGGCGCACGTTCGCTCAAATTTAAACGGTATTGTTCTTTGCACCGCATCCTCGGGTATCGCCGCGCAAAATCATCAAAATGGTACTACCGCGCATAGCATGTTTAGGTTTCCTTTAAATTTAACCGACGACACTGGCTACTGGAATATTACAAACGGTTCACAACGCGCGCATTTGATTTACAACGCCGATGTCATCATTTTTGATGAAGCCCCTATGGCTCACAAATATCTCATCCATATGTTGGATCGATCCTTGCGCGATTTGATGAAGTCGGAAAAACTTTTCGGCGGTAAAATCATTATTTTTGCTGGTGATTACCGGCAAATCCCACCCGTGGTTGTAGGCGCGATATCCCACTCTGACGTGTTTAACGCGTCTGTCAAGTCTTCGCCCCTCTGGCAAGAACTGAAAACCTTCTCACTTGTAACCTCTGAACGGTGCAAGGATGATCCTGAGTTTTCCGACTTTTTATTACAGTTAGGTTCCAACCAAATTTCTCCATCTTCCCAAGGTCCTCCCAATTTGGTTAAGTTGCCCCTCGTCTCTTTTGTCACAGAGTTGGAGGACCTCATTGATTTTGTTTTTCCCTCGGTAGTTATTGATGAACCGGATGTGATGATCCATCGAGCCATTTTGACCATTCATAACGCGAGCGTGCGAGAAATTAACGCGAACGTCTTAGACCGTCTGTCCGGGGATGCCTTACATTTTTATTCTGTCGATGAGTCTGCACGCGACAACGATGATCAACTAATATTAGGGGCGGATATGTTGAATCGTTTGAGTCCAAAAGGCATCCCTGAATATGATTTAATTTTGAAAATAGGGTGCGTGTGCATGGTAATTAGAAATCTTAGCTTTTCCGATAAATTGGTAAATGGTACTAAAGTCATCGTAGTTGACACTTCGCCGCGCTTAATCACCGTCCGTCGGTCAGGTGAATCAGAGTTGTTTTTGATACCGCGTATTTTGTTTAAAGCTCCTATTGAACCGGGTAGTCCGATCGAAATGTGCCGCCGTCAGTTTCCTTTAACAGTCTGTTTCGCGATGACTATTCATAAAAGTCAAGGGCAAACGATCAGTAGGGTAGGTGTCGATTTGCGTTCGGACGTATTTAGCCATGGCCAACTTTATGTGGCCCTTAGCAGAGTACAAAATCGTAGCTGTTTAAAAATCTTAGTGCCTAGGGAACGCGTAATCAACGGTGAGCCGCTCGCGAATAATGTAGTATATCCTCCGCTCTTGTAGGCGCGTGCATGCACCGTGGCTTCCTGTGAATAAATTGTTCATCTCTAAAAATCGTAATGCAATTCTTTTAACCAATCAACTATGTTTTGTTGTAGAATGTCGCGTTTTTTTCAGATTCTTACCGCGTTTTATTTTATCCTCGTTCGCGTTGCTATGGCATACCACTGTTCACTTTTTTTATGCTTGATCATGGTCCGGTTACATGCATAAACAATTTGTACAAAATCCTTACTTCTCTCCACTCTTTGTGCACATTTTGCCTTCTTAACATGCTTTTTGTTTTGTTTGCTTGTGCAAATAAGGTTGAGCATTTAGTCGGACCTTTACACACATCACATTTATTTTCACCCTACTATACTTGCATGATTGCACTATTTTTATGTTATACATGTTATAATTTATTTTAATATATTTTTTACGTATCTTCGAAGCGTATAACAATATGCTGAATTACGGCTGAATACTACACATTACACTATTACACTACATTACACTACAGTACTACATTACACATAGAAATCATTTTTCGCCAGCTCATTTATTGACCGAGACTGCTCTCGGAAAATAAATGTGTCAGTGAAAAAATCTTTCTACGTGTAGTGGTATCGTTTAACCGTAATTCAGCATATCGTTATACACTGCTTACGCGGTAATTTTATCTAAATTACTTAGGCTACTACTACTATAGGCTAATTAAATTTGTATTAAAATAAATTATAACAGTTATTATTTATTTGTGCTTTAGACACTCAACAAGTAGGGTTACACTTAATAAAAAAAAACCCATGATTGTCCCATTGCTGAGCTCGGGGTATCCTCTCACAATTTGAGGGCTATAGGCCATAGACCACGCTGGCCAAGTGCGAATTGGTAGACTTCACACACCTTTCAGAACACTATGAAGCATTCCGAGGTTTCCTCAGAAAGCCATTTCACCGAAGCAGTGATAATTAAATTCTAAACACACTTACTTCTTACACGTAATGCGTTGTACATTTTCACACCAAATACACTTTTGCCACGTTTTTTTTGTAGTTTGATTAGGAACACTGCATTTTTAGTAGCACGCACATTCACAGCACGAATATTATTATTAATTTGGGTTCGTTTGTTTTGTCAATGTTTTATCTTACTTTTTTATTGTAATTTTTTGAGCTCTTGATATCGTTCGTGCCGTGATCTTATACCTTGCTTTATTTTGTTGCATTAATGTAGTTAGTTTTGTAGTTAGATGGGGAGCAAAATGGTATTTAAAAACCAATTTGCCAACCTCACCTGCTCGCGCCATTCACATATTCAGCCACTTTTGTTTGGATTAAGCGTTATCATTTTAATTTATTTTACACAATGTGGTTGTGTCTTCTGTTTGGCGACGATGTCCAGTAGCTGGTCATCGTGGTGCTCCCTGCTTTCACTAACGAGGCTCTGGTACTGTGATTAATACTAGCGGACTAATAAATAGATGACACTTCACTAACATTTTACGAGACTCGGACACCGAAGTCGCACTGTGTAGCATAAACACTCGATGTCCGCGTCATTTAAAATGTTAGTGAAGTTTTGAATCCGTGCCTCGTCCGCGGCGCGGCTCGTGCCCGGCACGGTCTAGCATAATTCATCCCTTAAGAGCCAGTTTTTTAATCTTCAATTAATTTTATTTCACTTACTGTCTGATTGTGGATATTAAATTTAAAAAAATCCAAAATTTGACTTTGGACTGTGGAATACTGTGGATTAAAAAACCGGACCTAACTTTTTCACACACATTTTGGTATTATCTTTAATCATTGTTTTTGCACAATTTCAGATAGTAATGACATTTGTGGACAATTCCGAATACTATGATTCTGCCTACGCACGAAAATTAAGAATACATGAAGAATGGTATGTAGTTTTTAATCCTTCTTCATTTAAAGAATATTATTTCTATACGTGCTGTAGAGATAATAACTTGATAATAAAAAAAAATATTATAATTCATGTGGACAATATTATAAGAATTACTTATTATAATTTATATTATAATTATTAATTTTGCAATGTGTAAGCTTTGGCTTAAGCTTTAAATTCAAGGGCAACCAATTAAAATTCTTGAAGTTATCGTCATTTTGATAATAACTCATGGAGTCAACTTTATGGAAGTCCGTTCAATTTATTATTTAAAGTATCATTTTCCTAAAGTGTTGTGTCAGAAACTAATTCACTTCGTTCTATTGCAGATGATTGGTTGTATATAAAAAACAGAAAATCTCGGATATTGGAACTGAATTCCACTTCCAAATGTGGCTACATTTTCCTATTGGTACCAAGCCAGCTGACAAAAATGTGAGTGTTGACAAATTTAATAACTAAGTGTTTGCACAGAAAAAATATTCAAACAATAATGTGCCAAACTTTTGTTTTACACATTAGTTGTTTTCCTTAATGGGCATCAAAACCGAAATTGAAACGAGGTTAGAGCAGGCTGTATTCATTAAAAGCACGTTAAACGCTATCTACCCAAAGTACCTGTACGACGTTGCTATCGCTTAGGGATGTAACAATATCGTTGTAACTTCAGAAATTTATCATAAATTCGTTTCTGTTACAGAATTCATCTGGTGGCGGTCGACCAGCTGCGAAAGAAGCCGCAACTTCTACGCCGTACAAAAAAACTGCCTTTGTTGTGTTGGCATGTACTGCACTCTTGGACCAATAAACTACATTGCACTACATACATTAGAAAACATTTATGGCTAATATGATAAGCAATTAATTTTACTAGACAGAGTGGCAAGGCCAAGCGTAACAGCAAAACGCTATATTATAAGAACATATTATTATACCAGAACAACCTGGTGAGTGTTCGTCTAACTAAAGTCTAACTTCTTTAAACGTGGTCACTTGAAATAACTATAATCTGGGCTAAAATTACCGATATGAAGACCAAAATATGCCAATACTGTTACATACTGTCATTATGTAATCATGGAACGGATGTTGGCATTGAACGTTGCGATGAAATGTCTTCTAATTTACGACTAATGCTGGCCATACACAGTCAAGTTTACTTATCAAGTTTGCAGCAGACTTGATGCGGCATCCAATAAACTTGAGTGTTTGGCCATCTAATGTATGTATGGACGACTGCTCATGCAAACTGGATGCCGCGTCAAGTCCGAAGATGTTTGCAACTATGAGAAAAAATAAATAGCGTAATGTTAATCGTATAATTTAAGTGTTCATTTGTATTTTGAAATAAATATTGTTAAAATGTTTTTGTTTTTATTTAAAATATCGTACAGTAAATTATTTTAGTATTTAAAATCTAATAGATACTAGGTAAATGAATTTCAAATGATAATTAATAATTACTTCATTATTCTTTGATATTAATTATGTAGATTGATAATAAACTTAAAAATCTGATAGGGCTTTTAACTGCGCGAGCTGCTTTGTACCGCCTATCAATCTCTCCCTCTCGCTCTTCCTCTTTCTATTCCTCGCACTCTCCTCACCTCATATTCAATCAATCGCGTCAACTCGAACGACTGAATCTATTCCTAAAAAGACATTTCACAGCTAAGAACATTTGTACTGGAAAATTAAATTGACGTTTTTTTTTCGTTATTTATGTTTCTCTCCATTTAAACCTCTGAAGTTCCACAAATACTTCAAGATCAATATTAGCCAAATCGGTCCAGTCATTCTCGAGTTTTAGCAGGACTAACGAACAGCAATTGATTTTGATGTGAAACATCTATAGGCGAGGGGTAAACTTTATTTTTGGCGCGGTGAATGGTGACGCTTCACCGCACTATATTATTATGGTAGGGCAATATGAAAAAAAATATAATACAATGTGGGTAATCATAAATAAACTTAAGTTTGATGAGCTGTAGAATTAGGACAAAACTGTCATCATTTTCTGGAAACAATTCGGAACATTGTATTTTTTCATCATGCCATATTTAGTTCCTGTCATAATGTGTACTTTTATGCCTATTAGTTGTATTAAATAATTTCGATGTTTCACATCTACCAGCCGCACCATGACGGCTCACATTTTTTTTATACTTAAAGATGAAAAAATATTTTAGTGTTGCCATACAAAAACAAATATACCAAAAGTAGTAGTTTGAAGCCGAGTATGTCGCAAACATACCCCTGAATCGAAAAATAAATTTCCAAGACCGATGACAATTTTGAAAAAAAAAACTATTTATTTATTTTGTCTTTTGCAAAAGAGAAAGGCACGCGCGCTGCTTTAGCAGCGCGCGCCCCACGCGAAAACCTAGTTATTATAATATATAATCCTAGACTTACCACGTAGTGAACTATAGAATTGTTCTCCCAGAAGGAGTAGAGATGGGATTTTGTTGTCTATGGCGAAAGTTCTCCATCTCCTCCCGACACCTCGGGAAAAATCTGACATTTCCCATTTTCAAGATGGCGGCTGCGCGGCGATTGTCAACTTTTTTGTTTATGGCTTTTTGCCAAATGTTTTTCGGGTGTTTTGTTAAAATTGTAAGGAGAATTACGAAAAAATGAGAAAAAATTGAAAAACCAAGATGGCCGCCGAGTTATTTTGGTTTGAATTTTTCCCATTTTAGAGGTGAGTTTGCGGGGTCGCATCGGGGCGGTTTTTCAACTTTTTGGCGATATTTTTTTTGCATTCGCTTGAAGGTATCCTCGATTTTTATATTTTGGGGATATTTATTTTTTCGACAAGATGGCGGACGCGGTGGCGGCCATTTTGAAAAATGTACGAAAAATGACATTTTTTGGGTGCGTTTTTCTTCTGGTTGGCAACATTTGAGCGGGTCCCTTTGTTCCGGGCGGTTGTGTAACTTGACCCAAAGTGTTGCCAGGTTTTATTTTTTTAATCTTCGTTCACACATTTTTTTGGACTTTCTATTCAAAAACATGAAAAGTAGAAGGAGCAATATTTTTGATAACAATTTCACACAGGAAATCGTGTCGCGGTTGTCGCTATGACATTTGACCATTTTCGTCGATGTCGACTGGCAACACTGGTTGCTGGAATTTTTTTTTCGTTTTACGAAAACCCGAATTGATCTCCCAGAAGGAGTGGTGGGGGGTAGATACTATGTATGGGGGAATTTTTGGTTCACCCCCGGATCTATGGGAAAAATCCGACTTTTCGAAAATCCAAGATGGCGGCCGAGGTGAAATGACCAACTTTTTTTTTTATTATGCAGCTACCCGAGATTGGTGTCGTTTTCGGCTAATGTTGGAAAAAGTGTTACGAAAAATTTGGAAAAATTTGAAAAAACAAGATGGCCGCCGAGATATTTAAGTTTAAAATTTTTCAATTTTCGAGGTGACTTTGCGGGGTCGGATTGCGTTGGGTTTTAAATTTTTTTGCGATTTTTTTGCTTTGTTGCCTTGCATCTATCCCCAATTTTGACGTTTGGGGTATATTTTTTTTTTCGCCAAGATGGCGGACCCCGTGGCGGCCATATTGTAAAACGTATGAAAAATCGCATTTTTTGAAGGAAAAATTTTTTAGGTTGACAACATTTGATGGGGTCACTTTGTATGGGGCGGTTGTGGGACTTGGTCTGAAGTGTTGCCAGGGTATGTTGATTTTTTTTTCGTTCATACATTTTTGTGAACTTTCTATTCAAAAATATGAAAAGTAGAAGGAGAAACATTTTTAATCAAAAAATTTCACCAAAAAATTTTTAGTGGTCGTCGTAATGACATTTGACCATTTTCATCTAAATTAACTGGCAACACTGGGAGCTAGATTTTTTTTTCCCGTTTTTTCACATTTCGAGTAGCCCAGCCGAAAGTATTGGTGGGGGGTTATAATGATGTACAGGAAAGTTGCTTGACTATCTATGGTTACTATGGGAAAAATCCGACCGTTCGAAAATTCAAGATGGCGGCCGCTCGGCGATTGTCAACTTTTTTATTTATTTTAGCACCTACCCAATATTGGTGTCATTTTCGAATAATTTTGGGACGACTAATACGATGAAATTAGAAAAAAATTAAAAAACAAGATGGCCGCCGAGATATTTTTCTTTTAAGTTTTGAAATTTTAGAGGTGACTTTGTGGAGTCGCATCGGGTTAGTTTTTCAACTTTTTTATAATATTCTTTTTGTTTTCCCTTGAAAGTGTCCTCAATTTTGATATTTTGGGGATAATTTTTTTTTCGACAAGATGGCGGACCCCATGGCGGCCATTTTGTAAAATATACAAAAAATTGCATTTTTTGAGTGAAAAAATTAGTATGTTGGCAACACTTGAGGGGGATACTTTGTATGAGGCGGTTGTGTAACTTGACCGAAAGTGTTGCCATGTTTGGTTTTTCTGTTCTTTGTTCATACAATTTTTTGGACTTTCCATTCAAAAATGTAAAAAGTAGAAGGAAAAATATTTTTAATCAAAATATTTCACCAAAATATTTGAAGTGGTCGTCGTAATGACATTTGACCATTTTCATCTTAATAAACTGGCAACACTGGAGTCCAGAATTTTTTTCACTTTTCGAGTAATTGAGCCTAAACTATAGATCAAGAGTATAACAAATGTATGGAAGATATTTTTTAATTAAATTATTCGTTTTGGGAAAACAATAAAATTTCAGTGTTGCCATACAAAAAATAATAATTTTCATACAAATTTTTTTTTGGATTGAATATTTCGCTACTATAATGTATGAGGCATTTGTAGGTACTGATATTTTGTGAATTTTGGTGAAAAAAATTTCAGTGTTGCCATACAAAAAATAATAATTTTCATACAAATGTTTTCTTTTTTCAAATATTTGAGGCGGTTGTCTTCATTTGATGGCCTTATAATGTACGGGGCGATTGTAGGTTGTAACAGTACGTAAATGATGGTGAAAAAATATTTTAGGGTTGCCATACAAAAAATAAAAGTTTTCATACAAATGTACTTTTTTATGTAATCATTTCATCAATCTTATGTCATTACAATATATCAGGTGGTTGTTGGTACTATATAGATCGTACACATTGGAGAAAAAATGTTGCAGTGTTGCCGTATAAAAATATTAAATTTCATACAAATGTATTTTGTGTCGAATTATTTCAGATTGTTTGTCCATTGAATGTCAATACAATGCATGAGGCGTTTATTAGTATTAAGGGTTATTATAAGTTATCAACTAGCTGACCCGGCAAACTGTGTACCGCCTATCAATTTCTCCTTCTCCCTCTCCATCGCTTTCCTTCCCCTCTACCTCCCCCTTGCCCTCCCTCTCCCGCTACCTCTCCTCCCTTTCCCTCCCCTCTCCCTACCTCTCCTGCTCCCTCTCCCGTTACCTCTCCCTCTCCCTCACCCCTTCCCTCTCCCTCTCATATTCTGTTAATCGTGCCAAAAATATAGACAAACCAAAAGTAGTAGTTTGAAGCCAAACATTTCGCAAACAGACCCCTGAATCGAAAAATAAATTTCAAAGACCAATTACATTTTTGAAAAAGCTATTTATTTATTTTGTCTTTTGCGAAAGAGAAAGGCACGCGCGCTGCTTTAGCAGCGCGCGCCCCACGCGAAAACCTAGTTATTATATATAATCCTAGACTTACCACTGACTGAACTATACAATTGTTCTCCCAGAAGGAGTAGAGATGGAATTTTGTTGTCTATGGCAGATATTCTCCATTCCCTCACCACACCTTGGGAAAAATCTGACATTTCCCATTTTCAAGATGGCGGCTGCGCGGCGATTGTCAACTTTTTTGTTTATGGCCTTTTGCAAAATGTTTTTCGGGTGTTTTGTTAAAATTGTGACGAGAATTACGAAAAAATGAGAAAAAATTGAAAAAACAAGATGGCCGCCGAGTTATTTTGGTTTGAATTTTTCCCATTTTAGAGGTGAGTTTGTGGGGTCGCATCGGGGTGGTTTTTCAACTTTTTTTCAATATTTTTTTTGCATTCGCTTGAGGGTATCCTCGATTTTGATATTTTGGGGATATTTATTTTTTCGACAAGATGGCGGACGCAGTGGCGGCCATTTTGAAAAATGTACGAAAAATGACATTTTTTGGGTGAATTTTTCTTCTGGTTGGCAACATTTGAGCGGGTCCCTTTGTTCCGGGCGGTTGTGTAACTTGACCCAAAGTGTTGCCAGGTTTCATTTTTTTTATGTTCGTTCATATATTTTTTTGGACTTTCTATTCAAAAATATGAAAAGTAGAAGGAGCAATATTTTTAATCAAAAAATCACACATGCAAACGTGTCGTGGTTGTCATAATGACATTTGACCATTTTCGTCGATGTCGACTGGCAACACTGACTGCTGGAATTTTTTTTTCGTTTTACGAAAACCCGAATTGATCTCCCAGAAGGAGTGGTGGGGGGTAGATACTATGTATGCGGGAATTTTTTATTAACCCTATTGTCTATGGGAAAAATCCGACTTTTCGAAAATCCAAGATGGCGGCCGAGGTGAAATGACCAACTTTTTTTTTTATTATGCAGCTACCCGAGATTGGTGTCGTTTTCGACTAATGTTGGGAAAAGTGTTAGGATGAATTTGGCAAAATTTGAAAAAACAAGATGGCCGCCGAGATATTTAAGTTTAAAATTTTTCAATTTTCGATGCTACTTTGCGGGGTCGGATTGCGTTGGGTTTTTAACTTTTTTGCGATTTTTTTTCTTTGTTGCCTTGGACCTATCCCCAATTTTGACGTTTGGGGTATATTTTTTTTTTCGACAAGATGGCGGACCCCGTGGCGGCCATTTTATAAAATGTACGAAAAATTGCATTTTTTGAAGGAAAAAATTTTTAGGTTGGCAACATTTGAGGGGGTCACTTTGTATGGGGCGTTTGTGGGATTTGTTCTGAAGTGTTGCCAGGGTATGTTTATTTCTTTTTCGTTCATACATTTTTGTGAACTTTCTATTCAAAAATATGAAAAGTAGAAGGAGAAACATTTTTAATCAAAAAATTTCACCAAAAAAATTTAAGTGGTCGTCGTTATGACATTTGACCATTTTCATCTAAATTAACTGGCAACACTGGGAGCTAGATTTTTTTTCCCCGTTTTTTCACATTTCGAGTAGCCCAGCCGAAAGTATTGGTGGGGGGTTATAATGACGTATGGGAAAGTTGCTTGACTATCTATGGTTACTATGGGAAAAATCCGAAAGTTCGAAAATTCAAGATGGCGGCCGCTCGGCGATTGTCAACTTTTTTATTTATGTGAGCACCTACCCAATATTGGTGTCATTTTCGAATAATTTTGGGACGACTAATACGATGAAACTAGAAAAAAATTAAAAAACAAGATGGCCGCCGAGATATTTTTCTTTTAAGTTTAGAAATTTTCGAGGTGATTTTGTGTGGACGCATCGGGGTGGTGTTTCAACTTTTTTCCAATATTCTTTTTGTTTTCTCTTGAAAGTGTCCTCAATTTTGATATTTTGGGGATATTATTTTTTTCGACAAGATGGCAGACCGCGTGGCGGCCATTTTGTAAAATGTACGAAAAATGGCATTTTTTGAACGAAAAAATTTGTAGGTTGGCAACATTTGAGGGGGTAACTTTGTATGGGGCGGTTGTGTAACTTGACTGAAAGTGTTGCCATGTTTGGTTTTTCTTTTCTTCGTTCATACAATTTTTTGGACTTTCCATTCAAAAATATGAAAAGTAGAAGGAAAAATATTTTTAATCAAAATATTTCCCCAAAACATTTCAAGTGGTCGTCGTAATGACATTTGACCATTTTCATCTTAATAAACTGGCAACACTGCAGTCCAGAATTTTTTTCACTTTTGGAGTAATTGAGCCTAAACTATAGATCAAGAGTATAAGAAATGTATGGGAGATATTTCTTAATTAAATCATTCGTTTTGGGAAAATAATAAAATTTCAGTGTTGCCATACAAAAAATAATAATTTTCATACAAATTTATTTTTGGATTGAATATTTCGCTAATATAATGTATGGGGCATTTGTAGGTACTAACATTTTGTGAATTTTGGTGAAAAAATTTTCAGTGTTGCCATACAAAAAATAATAATTTTCATACAAATGTTTTCTTTTTTCAAATATTTGAGGCGGTTGTCTTCATTTGATGGCCTTATAATGTATAGGGCGATTGTAGGTTCCAATAGTCTGTACATAATGGTGAAAAAATATTTTAGGATTGCCATACAAAAAATAAAAGTTTTCATACAAATTTATTTTTTTATGTAATCATTTCATCAATCTTATGACATTACAATATATCAGGAAGTTGTTGGTACTTATAATTCTTACACATCGGAGGCAAATGTTGCAGTGTTGCCATATAAAAATATTAATTTTCATACAAATGTATTTTGTGTCGAATATTTCAGATTGTTTGTCCATTGAATGTCAATACAATGTATGAGGCGTTTATTAGTATTAAGGGTTACTATTATTTATCAACTAGATGACCCAGCAAACTTTGTACCGCCTATCAATTTCTCCTTCTCCCACCCTTGCCCTCCTTCTCCCGCTACCTCTCCTCCTCCTTTTCCCTCCCCTCTCCCTACCTCTCCGTCACCCCCTCCCTCTTCCTCTCTCTCCCTCTCCTTCTCCCTCTTCCTCCCCCTCCCCCTCCCTCTCCCTCTCCATCTTCCTCCCTCTCACTCTTCCTCCCTCTCCTTCTCCCTCTTCCTTCCCCTCTCCCTACCTCTCCCTCTCCATCTTCCTCACCCCCTCCCTCACCCTCTCTCTTTTCCTCTCATATTCTGTTAATCATGCTAAAAAAATAGACACCAAAAGTAGTGGTTTCAAGCCAAACATTTCGCAAACAGACCCCTGAATCGAAAAACCGCGTGGCGGCCATTTTGTAAAATGTACGAAAAATGGCATTTTTTGAACGAAAAAATTTGTAGGTTGGCAACATTTGAGGGGGTAACTTTGTATGGGGCGGTTGTGTAACTTGACTGAAAGTGTTGCCATGTTTGGTTTTTCTTTTCTTCGTTCATACAATTTTTTGGACTTTCCATTCAAAAATATGAAAAGTAGAAGGAAAAATATTTTTAATCAAAATATTTCCCCAAAACATTTCAAGTGGTCGTCGTAATGACATTTGACCATTTTCATCTTAATAAACTGGCAACACTGCAGTCCAGAATTTTTTTCACTTTTGGAGTAATTGAGCCTAAACTATAGATCAAGAGTATAAGAAATGTATGGGAGATATTTCTTAATTAAATCATTCGTTTTGGGAAAATAATAAAATTTCAGTGTTGCCATACAAAAAATAATAATTTTCATACAAATTTATTTTTAGATTGAATATTTCGCTAATATAATGTATGGGGCATTTGTAGGTACTAACATTTTGTGAATTTTGGTGAAAAAATTTTCAGTGTTGCCATACAAAAAATAATAATTTTCATACAAATGTTTTCTTTTTTCAAATATTTGAGGCGGTTGTCTTCATTTGATGGCCTTATAATGTATAGGGCGATTGTAGGTTCCAATAGTCTGTACATAATGGTGAAAAAATATTTTAGGGTTGCCATACAAAAAATAAAAGTTTTCATACAAATTTATTTTTTTATGTAATCATTTCATCAATCTTATGACATTACAATATATCAGGAAGTTGTTGGTACTTATAATTCTTACACATCGGAGGCAAATGTTGCAGTGTTGCCATATAAAAATATTAATTTTCATACAAATGTATTTTGTGTCGAATATTTCAGATTGTTTGTCCATTGAATGTCAATACAATGTATGAGGCGTTTATTAGTATTAAGGGTTACTATTATTTATCAACTAGATGACCCAGCAAACTTTGTACCGCCTATCAATTTCTCCTTCTCCCACCCTTGCCCTCCTTCTCCCGCTACCTCTCCTCCTCCTTTTCCCTCCCCTCTCCCTACCTCTCCGTCACCCCCTCCCTCTTCCTCTCTCTCCCTCTCCTTCTCCCTCTTCCTCCCCCTCCCCCTCCCTCTCCCTCTCCATCTTCCTCCCTCTCACTCTTCCTCCCTCTCCTTCTCCCTCTTCCTTCCCCTCTCCCTACCTCTCCCTCTCCATCTTCCTCACCCCCTCCCTCACCCTCTCTCTTTTCCTCTCATATTCTGTTAATCATGCTAAAAAAATAGACACCAAAAGTAGTGGTTTCAAGCCAAACATTTCGCAAACAGACCCCTGAATCGAAAAATAAATTTCCAAGACCGATGACATTTTTGAAAAAAAAAACTATTTATTTATTTTATCTTTTGCGGAAGAGAAAGGCACGCGCGCTGCTTTAGCAGCGCGCGCCCCACGCGAAAACCTAGTTATTTTATTATATATAATCCTAGACTTACCACTGACTCACCTATACAATTGATCTCCCAGAAGGAGGCGAGATGGGATTTTGTTGTCTATGGCGAAAGTTCTCCATCTCCTCCCGACACCTCGGGAAAAATCTGACATTTCCCATTTTCAAGATGGCGGCTGCGCGGCGATTGTGAACTTTTTTGTTTATGGCCTTTTGCAAAATGTTTTTGAAGTTTTTCGTAAAGCTTAAGAAGCTGAATATGAAAAAATGGGAAAAAATTGAAAAAACAAGATGGCCGCCGAGTTATTTTGGTTTGAATTTTTTCGATTTTAGAGGTGACTTTGAGGGGTCGCATCGGGGTGGTTTTTAAACTTTTTTGCAATATTTTTTTTGCTTTCGCTTGAAGGTATCCTCAATTTTGATATTTTGGGAACATTAATTTTTTCGACAAGATGGCGGACGCGGTGGCGGCCATTTTAAAAAATGTACAAAAAATGTCATTTTTTGGGTGCATTTTTCTTCTGGTTGGCAACATTTGAGCGGGTCTCTTTGTTCCGGGCGGTTGTGGAACTTGACCCAAAGTGTTGCCAGGTTTCATTTTTTTTATCTTCGTTCATATATTTTTTTGGACTTTCTATTCAAAAATATGAAAAGTAGAAGGAGCAATATTTTTGATCAAAAATTCACACACGCAAATGTGTCGTGCTTGTCATAATGACATTTGAACATTTTCGTCGAATTCGACTGGCAACACTGGTTGCTGGAATTTTTTTTTCGTTTTACAAAAAGTCGTTTTGATCTCCCAGATGGAGTGGTGGGGGTAGATATGATGTATGGGAGAATTTTCGACTAACCCCCTTGTCTATGGGAAAAATCCGACCTTTCAAAAATCCAAGATGGCGGCCGAGGTGAAAAGACCAACTTTTTTTTTTATTATGCAGCTACCCGGGGTTGGTGTCGTTTTCGGCTAATGTTGGAAAATGTGTTACGAAAAATTTGGAAAAATTTGAAAAAACAAGATGGCCGCCGAGATATTTTGATTTAAAATTTTTCAATTTTCGAGGTGACTTTGCGGGGTCGGATTGCGTTGGGTTTTAAACTTTTTTGCGATTTTTTTGCTCTCTTGCCTTGCATCTATCCCCAATTTTGACGTTTGGGGTATATTTTTTTTTTCGCCAAGATGGCGGACCCCGTGGTGGCCATATTGTAAAACGTATGAAAAATCGCATTTTTTGAAGGAAAAATTTTTTAAGTTGACAACATTTGACGGGGTCACTTTGTATGGGGCGGTTGTGGGACTTGGTCTGAAGTGTTGCCAGGGTATGTTGATTTTTTTTTCGTTCATACATTTTTGTGAACTTTCTATTCAAAAATATGAAAAGTAGAAGGAGAAACATTTTTAATCAAAAAATTTCACCAAAAAATTTTTAGTGGTCGTCGTAATGACATTTGACCATTTTCATCTAAATTAACTGGCAACACTGGGAGCTAGATTTTTTTTTCCCGTTTTTTCACATTTCGAGTAGCCCAGCCGAAAGTATTGGTGGGGGGTTATAATGATGTATGGGAAAGTTGCTTGACTATCTATGGTTACTATGGGAAAAATCCGACCGTTCGAAAATTCAAGATGGCGGCCGCTCGGCGATTATCAACTTTTTTATTTAGTTGAGCACCTACCCAATATTGGTGTCATTTTCGAATAATTTTGGGACGACTAATACGATGAAATTACAAAAAGTTTAAAAAACAAGATGGCCGCCGAGATATTTTTCTTTAAAATTTTGAAATTTTAGAGGTGACTTTGTGGGCTCGCATCGGGGTAGTTTTTCAACTTTTTTATAATATTCTTTTTGTTTTCCCTTGAAAATGTCCTCAATTTTGATATTTTGGGGATAATTTTTTTTTCAACAAGATGGCGGACCCCATGGCGGCCATTTTGTAAAATATACAAAAAATTGCATTTTTTGAGGGAAAAAATTAGTGGGTTGGCAACACTTGAGGGGGTTACTTTGTATGAGGCGGTTGTGTAATTTGACCGAAAGTGTTGCCATGTTTGGTTTTTCTTTTTTTCGTTCATACAATTTTTTGAACTTTCCATTCAAAAATATGAAAAGTAGAAGAAAAAATATTTTTAATCAAAATATTTTACCAAAACATTTCAAGTGGTCGTCGTAATGACATTTGACCATTTTCATCTTAATAAACTGGCAACACTGGAGTCCAGAATTTTTTTCACTTTTCGAATAATTGAGCCTAAACTATAGATCAGGAGCATAAGAAATGTATGGGAGATATTTCTTAATTAAATCTTTCGTTTTGGGAAAACAATAAAATTTCAGTGTTGCCATACAAAAAATAATAATTTTCATACAAATGTTTTCTTTTTTCAAATATTTCAGGCGGTTGTCTTCATTTGATGGCCTCATAATGTATGGGGCGATTGTAGGTTCTAATAGTCCGTAAATGATGGTGAAAAAATATTTTAGGGTTGCCATACAAAAAATAAAAGTTTTCATACAAATGTACTTTTTTATGTAATCATTTCATCAATCTTTTGTCATTACAATATATCAGGAGGTTGTTGGTACTTATAGATCGTACACATCGGAGGAAAAATGTTGCAGTGTTGCCATATAAAAATATTAATTTTCATACAAATGTATTTTGTGTCGAATATTTCAGATTGTTTGTCCATTGAATGTCAATGCAATGAGGCGTTTATTAGTATTAAGGGTTACAATTAGTTTTCAACTAGCTGACCCAGCAAACTTTGTACCACCTATCAATTTCTCCTTCTCCCCCCTTGCCCTCCCCTCTCCCTACGTCTCCCCTCTTACCCTTTCCCCCTCCCTCCCCAGCTACCTCTCCGTATCCCCCTCTCTCTTCCTCTCTCTCCCTCTCCTTCTCCCTCTTCCTCCCCTTCTCCCTCCCTCTTCCTCTCCATCTTCCTCCCCCTCTCCCTCTCCATCTTCCTCACCCCCTCCTGCACCCTCTCCCTCTCCCTTTCATATTCTGTTAATCATGCCAAAAAAATAGACAAACCAAAAGTAGTAGTTTGAAGCCAAACATTTCGCAAACAGACGCCTGAATCGAAAAATAAATTTCAAAGACCAATATTTTTGAAAAAAAAAACTATTTATTTATTTTGTCTTTTGCGGAAGAGAAAGGCACGCGCGCTGCTTTAGCAGCGCGCGCCCCACGCGAAAACCTAGTTGAAAATATAAAATTACAAGGAGAAGGAATGTAATTGAATTTTTATTGTAAATAATCTGCGATCTGCTATTGACGAAAAAACGGTAAATCTTTTCGAATTACACCTACAATTAGCTAGCTTTGTAAAATATACATAAACCTGCAAAAGAAGAGTTTTACAATGGTTATCCTTAGCGAATTTGGTGATAGGTCTACTTTTCTTCTGAAGATCCATCAAGCTGCGCGGATGCTATAACCGAAGTGATTCATCAAGGGGTCAAGAGATGAAGTATGTCATCCATTTTCCGACGGTACCTATCATCTACTTTAAAAATGAACGTGCCTCCACCTGAGGCCTCCACTAAATATTATTGTTACAACCTGTATATAAGTGGAAATATTTATAATATTTTAATACAACATAAAATTTGGCGCTTAATGTGGTTTACCTCTAAATGTTACCTAATTGTGTTACCATTTAGGTACACATTGTTAAAACAATTTATAACGTGTCCCTTGTTCATTTTTAAAGTAGTCGATCTCTACAGTGGTTGTGGAACATAGTTCCGGCTTGTTACTTGGCATGTAAAACAATTCCGACGTAAAAATGAAGGTCAAATTCAATTGTCTCCGTATCTTATTGTTTGCTCTTAATTCTGTAATATTAATAGAAATAAAGACAATTGGACACAAACAAAGTAACAAATTTTTACATACAATAATTGTCTTTAAGGAGCTAGAAACTCTTCCAGGCAACCTTTTAATAAATAAGACATACACTTATGCACGTCATTTTTTAATCTACCAGCTTTTCGGATGGGTGCTTTGTCATGGAGGAGAAGAAAAGCCGTAAAGAAACTCATCGGCACATCTTTAAAAATAATGAAAAGTTACATAATATGTTCTAATCTACGCGGAACTGGATGAGGCACTAATTTCCAGGCGTCTTTCAAGAGATAGGTTTCAGATTTTATTGGTATGGTAACACATAAAACGCGAGTCCAGTCGTGAACAGTATCTGTCGTTCTGAAGATTTTATTGTTTTAATCTGTTACACGTTACAAAGGACGTTGGGACCACCAATCTTAGACTGAAGACTGAAGTCTATTCAGAACTTAGTTGAGAAGGCCTTTGTCTTTGATCTAGTCTGGATCTAGTTTCTCCTTGTGCACAAAGCACTGTATTTGTATCTTGGTTAGATTCCCACAGTTGTTGGGACACAAATGCACATGGGACTTTATGGGACAACGAAGTTATTACACTGTCAAAGTTAAGACTTCATGGTCTGTAATGTAACAGAATTTTAACTTTTTTATTAAATGAATAGTCAATGAACTAATATAATAACGTGAATAATTCGAATAGAGCACAGTTGTTGTTATTCGATATACATTGTCGCGCTGAGTTGAATTCCAGATTCCAGACTTTTTCTGACAAATTAATACTGGATGAACCAGTCACTCACAGTTTTAGTACTTAGTTTGTGTTTATGTATCGAATTTTCTTCAATAGCTACAAATATTTATTATTTACAATAAACTGCACTGATGATAATCTACAAAGCAAAGCAGTCTAAAGTAAACAGGGAAAGTGTATAATAAAATAAACAGATGAATGTCAATCGCCCCGGACCGGTGATTTGAGTTGAAATCGTGCATGCACCACACCATAGACCAACATATACAATATGTATATGACATGCACCTCTAATATTTGCTGTTATTATATGTGCATTTATAAAATGGATTTTATCACTTAAAGGAAAATATAGAAATGTGAATAAAAATATGATGAGTAAAGGAGATGTTCAAAAGTGGCCCTTTATTCCGAAGAAATTTGTACAGCCATAATTTATATTTCATTTGAAAGCATATTTTCTAATCTACTTGAAATTTTAAGACGTATATTTTATAGAACCTCCATATTTTAGAAAATTGATGAAATATGTTCGTCATAATTTGAAGGTGGAAAGGAACGCAAAGGTTTTATTTTCTAACAGGTACATACGTCCTTTTCACGAATTATGAACCTGTCTGAGGTCCACCTATTATATTATTATGTTTTCAATACGTAACTATTATATTTAACGTTGTAAATCGGTGTTGTAAATGTATTAAATAATAACATTACATGAAACGAAACGACTTAAATCCTAGTTTGATGTTAGTAACTGTCAGTGTAGAGTGTCAAATGTCAATCAATCAAATTCAATTGGCAAATGTCAATATTGGACTGAAACATGAAAACCATGGATATATTACTCTATCTGGATCACTGACTTTGTAGAGGTACCTGAAGATCGATGACGTCATATACAAAGGGCTATTTGACCAATCACAAACCGGATTGAGGTTGTCCTTCCCAATTGTAGGGTGTCCACACTTACTTTGTGTCCTATTTTGGTATGGTTCTCCAAAATGTATTCTATTGGTAATTTTTCTGGTGGTAAGAATTATAATATTGAAATAATACATTTTATTAGAAATTCAAAATTACCGAATTTAATTTATTGCATTAAGAGTAAATTGAAAATTATCGTACACAATCTATATAATACACACACACACACACACACACACACACACACACACACACACACACACACACACACACACACACACACACAATCACAATCGAATGATATATCCTGGGACTATAGATAACATGGTCACAATACAAAAATGGTCCTTCTGATATTTATTTATTTATTTTATTAGTTGCTCCAACAAAGTGTACACTATGATATACAATTTATTTACACAATTTTTGACTACCCATGCTAAGTGTCACCTCAATTACAGGTGCAAACCTCTAAAGTTTAAAAAGCGACATACAATACAAAATTACAATTTAGAGCAAACTGCAAGTATACAGTTACCAACGTCAAATTAGTTAAAACATTATAAAATGATAAATTACTTATTAAGAACATTTGATATTGTCAACAAAATATAGTCTATAAAAATAAAAATATATATAAAAATAAATTATATATATTACTTATTATAAGTTACTTATCCAGTTAGAGTAATACATCCATGATCAAAACAAAATGTCAACTTGAAATCATCACTCAATGTCACTGTCAGTGTCAGGTTAGAGTTGCCAGAACTTAAAAGTGCCCAGTGTGGCAAGCTTTTTATCTATCTACGGAAATTCAAACACAAATAAAAAAAGAAGGGACGTACCTTTTTTTATTTTCACAGCCTTGTCACAATCGGAATAATTTTTACTTTCACCACATCTAAGTTTTGTCTTTGTACAAATTTAGGACCAGCCCCCATACATTTTTTGAACATCTCCTTTTAACACCTGAGTGTTCTCCATAATCTCTCTTTTTTTAACATATCAATAAAGAGATGCATCTCGCTTGGTAGGTACTGTATATATTATGTTTAGCAATAGGCGACTACCAAATTTAAATTTTCCTTCATGAAATAAATATGATTATGTATTTATCAGTTAATGGCATAATAATTTTCCTCGAACACTTAATTTAGAGTTAATTATTAATCGCCAAAAACCAAGTTGGAGTAATTTTGAACACGAATTTATACTTATTACGGATTAGCTTAGAAATTCGTGGATTATTTTTTGTACATATTATAATAATTCAAGTTCAAGGTCGGATGATAGATAAACAGAACCTGGTGAGTACGACCACAGAATAGCTAAGGCACGACATCGACTTAAATAATTCTTGACAAAAAATAATCGACTTCAATGTATATAATATGTACTTATATTTTTTTGGCACGCTCTGTAGCCTTAACTCTGTGGTTTAATCGATTTCAACTTGAGAAATTCGTCTTAATTATTAAATTTTTAAATACTGTTAACAAATAATTTTGATTAAATAAATTCTTGTAATTTTTGATACTCAGTAGATGTTTTTATTAACCGGAGAATGTTAACTATGAATCATTTGTGTACAAAATAAAAAATAAATAAATATTGAGATCAATTTACAGATATATTGAGCAACTGTGGAAACGTTTTTCATATTTTCTTCTTTATGTAAAAAAATTCAAATCGAAAATAATACAAAATTAATAATAATAATTTTAAGATTGTTTTATGGGATACTAATATCTAATTGATCTGGCGTCAAGGTTTTCGTTTCATCTTTTGTAGGCTTTTTATCAAATGCTTTTAAGACTACAATGGTGTAGTACCTACTACACGCGCTACGGTATTAAGCTGAACAATGGTGAGAATGAATTTCCTTATTTTTTGCTTCTAAAAGTAAATAGATTTGGATTATGAACGGAGCCGAAACTACTTTTTTTTTAGCGTTCTGATCGCAGCTGTGCCTGTGTTTTCCAGGAAAATAAGTACCCTGTATCTTATTCCAGAACAAGGATATTGCGAATATTCGCATCCGTAAATGCAGAGCTTCCGCATGCATATTAATAATAAACTCACACCACTATGTGAGGGCAGGGTTGAAGTTTGATGTAAGCCTCAGTTACTTATTTTTCATCGATATATTTTTCTTTGCCCTCTGTAGCTCCCTTTGTATCGTCCACATATTGTTTCCATCTTTTCTTTAATTAAATTATAAACCTGTCAATTCCTGTCTCTCACATTACTGTCCAGTTTATATGCAGGGTGAAAGGTATTTTATGGAAGCTTCATAAAAAAATTGATCTTACAATTGGAAATCTTATCTCGTATGTCACTAAATACAACTATTGTAGATCATAATTGTATGTTTAACAAACGTCAAATCACCCATGACTATTAAAAAAGTCGGATGTGAAAAACAGCAACTTTACAGGAGAGCGATTCAAAGTGTAAATTGGATGCAACTTTTTACTTATTTTAAGCAGGATCATGAAAATTTACAGTAATGCTGTACAATTTATATATGTTTAGGACAATATTATGAGTAGCCGGTATTTAATGTGTAAATATGAGAAAAGTCACTTGTAACCTTTTTAACGGGGTAAGGCTAATACTGATTTGTCAGAAGTACCACAACCGACATTGTTACTTGTGAGCAACCGATTATCAACGTCGGATGTGGTACTAATGACATTTAACTCATTTTAAAAACCGATTAACAACGTTGAATGTGGTACATCCTACAATTTTAAATTACGTGTAAGAAAATGCTAGTGTAATTTCTATTGTCTAGTATTAAATTCGCAATAGTATTAAACCATAAATTATTCTGTTAAAAATCGTAAAAGTAATATAATAAATAAAAATAAATATCTGTTTTCACATTAGGTTTTGCTTTGGTCAAAATGTTTTCATCGGCATTTTTAATTCTATTACTATGTTTTTCTTCACCACGTCCAGTAACTAGTTTAAGTAAACGTGCTGATCTAGTAGACATTGTGAAAGGTGTTATAAAGTAAAGGATTTACAATAAAATGTTGAAAGAAATAAGTGGCAATGCAACTTTCGTTCGCTCCCCTAACATAGTCTGAAGTGGGAGATATTGCGCTCGCTCACCCACCCCCGCGAGCTATTCCGACGTTTTTAATTTTAGTAACTACAAAACTATGCATAAAATTATATTTTTCTTTTCAGCTGATGATAGACTAGGTTATTTTGGAACGTTTTATAAAATAAATAAAAAAATGCAATTTTGCAGTTCCGACTATGTTAATAATCATGGGCGAAATGTAGCCTTGAAAATAGATTAACCCAAGCCACATATCAGTCGTAGGTTAGGTACTTCAATAATTAAAAGTAACAACATAACTTCTGAAAAATCTCGAGTAAGTCCCTCTATTGCCACGGCTATCCCAGCCGATACTTATCCATTGAGTGAATAATAATATGTGTGCAAAATGCATCACCCATCTTCACTACAACTTTCTTTCTCGAATGCCAGTCTCCATCTCGTATCATTCAGTATCATAATCCTATTTATAGGTACTCGGCTGGTACAATGGTACATGACTTACAGGCATTTCAATTTCTGCCTAGCTGGGAATCGAACCCAGGACCTTTGGCACGGCGATCTGGCATGATAACCATTGCGCCACACGGGTCACAAACTTTGAAAATAGTTCAAAATTTTCAAAAGGAAATCTTGAGATTTTTGAGTCATTCAACTAGACATTATTCATGATGTCAATATAATGTCTACAGTTCAAACAACTTTCCGCGCATTTTATGAAGTCAACTTTAAACAATTTTCCTATGTGACATTATTATCACTAAGGAATTTAAACCATGGGCCAGCCATTTATTTAATGCTAAGCTATTTAATTCTACTAGTACTTACGCTAATAAGGTCACAGGGATATTAAGAATAGTAGTAATAGGACCTCAATAATCTTTGAAAAATAATTGCTTGTGAAACGACGATAGTGTATTTTTGACAGCAATTTCGTAGGCAATAAAATGGTCTGTTTGAAATAATTACTTGAAGCATGGCTCTTTGTAAACAAGGTTATTTGCATGGTCTTCGAAATTTTTAATTAGTTTTGATGCTTAGCTTAGACAACCATTTTCTGTTCTATACAAATCTGGCAGTGGCACTTCCGTTGCCGAGTTCTTAAACCGTTAACACTTAAATAATTGTTATTTAAGTACACGCAATTATGTGTACCCACATATAAATTATGTGGTTGTAATATAGTTATACACTTTACTTACTTGAATACGAACATAATAGAATATATTCGTAACTTTGCCTGCCCGAACGTATGCAAGCAAGGGCATTAATCTTTCTTTTTTTCCAAAATTTTTTGGTATTTTGTAATTATTTCTATTATGATTTTTTACTTCGTCGCCACTTGTAGTGTATAGAGGATCAACAATACACATATCTTACTCTATAATAGATGAGGTGTATACACAATGCGGAGGTCTGCACTTGCTCGGAGCTAGCCACAGAGACAGATCATTGCAGCACTGCCCACTGTGCATAGACTCTCACTACAAATATGGTTAGTTGGGTAGTAAACTAATTTGCCCTGTTTTCGGCGAAGGAATACTTTGTGTTGGAACGTGCATGTCTGAGATTTGATCATAATGTTCTTATTGGGGTGTGAAGTCTTCCAACCTGTAGCTGGCCAGCGTGACGGAGTTTGACCTTAACTCTTTTCATTGTGAGAACCCCGACTCTAGCAGTCAGACAGTTATAGGTTGGGATGATCAGGTTAACGTGGTAATGAAGATAATATTTAACCAGTGAGATCGCAGAATTAACACAAACGGCTGCACTCAGAGTCACTTAACGGTTACTTAAATCGCTCCTTGGTCTGTAACCACAATACAAATTCTGTACTGACTCCGTGACTGAGTGCGGCTGTAAAAGACGAACCTTGAACTATAAATGATAAATGACGTTTTAATATTGTAAATTGACGTGTTATAAATGATCTGACACAAATACGCGGTAGATAAATACGAACGCGAGCGTGAAATCATGTTACATGCTCAATTAGTTTCGTATTGTGTGATTACGGTGCTTGAATAGGCTGTAATAAACGCCCAATGTCCTGAAGGAACAATACAAACGTGCAAGCTTACACAATACAATGTCTAGAAGGTTAGGAATATGTAATCTAGACACGCGGTAGTGTTTCAAGCCATGTTCAAGCTAACAGAAATGGCGAGCAGCACCGTGTGTAATATTATACGAACCATTTCGAGGTACTTTTGACCTCTTCATAATTCGAGACCTATTTAACCTATCTACATGAAATTTGACACATTTATAAAAACCCCTTAGCTTATTTAGAATTCAAAATTTCATAAATGTAGCTCAAACAGTTATTGATGTGTTAACGTTTAAAAACCCACATTTTGGTGACTGACTCACTGACATAGAATCAAAAAAACATAACCTACTTCCAGATGACCTAGAAACTTTATATTTGGCATCAAGGTATTAGGCGTATGTAAAGGAAAAAATTTAAAAACTGAAAATTAATGATAGTTAGTGAAACTAGTGAATTAGCGGTTCCACTGTTTAGAGTAATTTTACAAATAACAATAGGCATATTCATTATCAATAAACATTAATAATTTCGTAACAAAAATTAATAATATCCCATCAAAAACATAAATGTAAAATGAGAGCCATGTTCAAAAAAAGAATTGAGATCTAAATGGGTGCAAAGTTCTGTGTAGAAAAGCCTAAAATTTTAGTCACAAGAACATGTAATTTAAGCTTTACATTTGACTAGGCATAATCTATTGTAATTTATAATGTTGTATAGATAGTGTTAATAAATTCATGTTGTATTGCATGAAGTCTCTTGTAATTGTACTGGCGCCCAAAATGTGAAAATATGTAATAATATTACCTACTACGACTAACTTCTACAATTAATTTAAAAAACAATCTTGTGAAGTACTTTAAAAATCTTAACATTTTTTGTTAACTAAATACAAATACATAAACACATAATTATTATATGTTTTTATTATACCTAATCATTGAAGTATAATGTGCTAAAGTACCAGACCAGGTATGGTGAATAAAATTTGTGTGGCGCCGGGAAGTTCTATTTTCCAAATCAAGTCTCCGTTCTCTTTTCAACATCGACTGAATCCACCGAAAGTTGTAGCTAACTGGCTACAGTTCATAGCGCAAAACATTGGGTTCACGATGTCGGTTTTAAACGGTAGTAATAATAGTTCAGTGTACCTAATCGTAATTTTTTGACCCATATGAAAATAGTTGTAACAATAAAAAAGTTGAGCGTGGCTGCACTAGATACACCTGTCAACAACATGACGCGTAATAATGGTAACTAATTCAAGCTTGCAGTTCGCAACTAGGTGACAGGTTCGTTAAAATTCATGTACTATGTGTATGTACCAGCATTTTCAGATTTACCTATCTGTGGATTATCACGCAATTCGAAATTCAAATAAATTTTATTCGAAAGCCGTGTTGTTTTAATTTAAAATTCAGTCATTGGTTTGTAGATAGTGTTTTGTTTTTGTGAAATTGTGGTAATTTTTGGCGCCATGGATAAACTGAAAGGTTTTAAGTTAAGAGTATTATCTTTTTGGTTTATAATGAAGAAAATTCGAAGTATGAAATCACGGGACACGTTAAAAACGAAAGGTACATTTTTTGGAGAAAATGCCCTGGAATAATAAGGAATAAATAAATATATAATGAGCCTGACTGAGCCCATCGGTGATTGATTGGTTCATGACTCAACATTTCCTATGCTCAGATCGGATATACATAAATGAGTGGGTCGAGGTCAGATTGATCTACACACCTACCTACCGAGGGTATGTAAAAAATTTTACCTGCAACTTAGGAATAGTTCATTATAAAATTAACACCGTCACTGCTTTTATTCGATGAAATTATATTGTTTAATTTTTCCGTCCTCTCGGTGGTTTAATTTTCCTTACGTACAAAGTTATGTTACAAAGATGAACAGAGAGGCTGCTTCACTTTGCGGTTAATTAAATAACCAATCAGATTTCATTGAAGTATTATTACTAGCGTATATACCCGACACCGTGAACACCATGTATGTCCCAATGCATTGACGCCACGTGGCTTCAATCTTCAATGGATTCGTTTTATTTTGAAAGGAGAACGGGGGCTCAATTTTGAAAATCGAAACTCCCCGGCGGGACACACATTTTGTTCGAGATGTCTGTTCTATGACATTATAAGTACTTCAATGTCAGATTTCGTTTTTTTACGATTGTCCATCTCGGATTAGTAATCTTGGTATCTACCGTAAAAAATAACGCGCATAATCGTATCAGTGATACTTATACGAATAAAAGATTTTGATTTGATTTGACTTGGTTCAGTGGAAAGCATTTGTCAGAGATAAGCGGAACTTAGCGTAGAAATCATAGTAGCGGAGCTAAGAGCGGTGTTTTGACACTTCGGACGGGGGAAAGTGGCACCTAGGCGCCACTAGGCCGCGCGCACTTTGGACACGAATTCATATCGTACGTATACTTACGATCGTGGTCGTACGAATTACGTGCGCACACTGAATACGTTTTTGTTTGTCAAATAGTTAGTGTTCTAAGTGACTTCGCATTTGTAAAGTCTTCTTTGGTTGAAGCGCGATGAATAATCTGTATGTTCACGATAAATTTCTTATAACTCGCAGACTGCGGTGGCGTCGTCGCTGTCGTAAAACCGAAAGGGTGTGTGAAATATATTTAAAAAGACATGTTTTTGGTATTATATTTAAAAAGACATGAATTTCATCATATTATTAAAGACTTATAGAATGACCACACACTGTCCTACAAACACTTATGTCCGTAAACCAAGTTAATGAATTGTTCTACATCCATTTTTTAAGTTTCGACGTACGAATGTGTTTTAAAATCCCAACAAGTTCGGATTGTTTTCGGACGTCGGATGTACACGTACGTATACGCACGACTAACTCGCGCCCAGTCTGCGCGGTCCCATAGTACTTGGAATGTCGGGATCGTTCGTACCTGTTCGTACGTGTACTCACGAGTAAAATTCGTACGAAAACGTATCCAAAGTGCGCGCAGCCCGAGGTGTCTCGGCGCTTCTGAACTTCGCGCAGAAGGCTGCGCAGTAACATAGTTCGGCAATGCTCGGTACGCGGCGTATTACGTCTCAGTCACACGTTAGCATGTTCGTGTCGCTATCTCTTTCTTACATGCGCTAAAGTTGGCAAAACCTATGTTCAGAGACACGCCAAGCAAGATACGTCGGCCGTACTGTATATGTATGTGGGTCACTTATTATTGAGTTACATTATACAAATTCTGCAATGGTCAAAAGCCGGTTTTATCTCTCAGATAGCATTCTCTCCTAGTTAGATTTTTCATTAAACAAATATTAGGTACAAGTTTTCGTAGGCCTCGAAATCAGACTCAATGAGAAATTTTAAATTCGTATACCTGTCTGCTTCCTGTCTGTACCCACAATTATGCAAAATTGCTCAACCCGTAATACTGTTTTGGAATTTTAGACAATCGCTACACCAGTTTAATTCTAACTTTTCCCATTCGTCGTTTGTGCTAACCTCTGCGGTGTATTCCATTCCAAAAGTTGAGGCGTCAAGTTACGTGCGGCTACAGTACTCTACGTATACTCTGAAGATTTGAATTACTGGTTGAGATGTCAGATGTAAAATGGAAAGAGAATTATTTGATCATTTATATACCATTTCAGTTTTAGATCATGTTCAAAATATCAAATTTATTTATGAAAACTTATGCCACATTTATTTTTCTGAAGACTGAAATATTGCGTGTGCTATCATAACCTCTAGGTATAAAAATATCAAAGAAATAGAAAATATTAAATTTTATTTCGTTCAGCGGTTTCATTTAAATTGAACTCAACCGCGATTTCGCGGTGAGATTATTTAATGGTTACTCTCCATTAAACATTCTATGATAAATATAGTAAATATGAGGTCAAGTGCCTGCGTTGACATAAATTAAACTGAATTTTAATGAGCATATCGTTTAATAACAGTTTGTATTGATGGGTATTTGTTATGTAACCGAAAAAACCGTGGAAAAAGCAAATTGAGGTTTTCTCATGTAGTTTCGCCAGACTCAGTAGTATTTACAGAATTGCGACAGCGACATTCACTATGGGATGTCTGTGACTATGGGATGGGAATAAAACATTTTATTGAAGTTACTCTGTGCGCTCCGCTATTATTATACCGGGCTACTCTGTGGTCGCGTGTATGCGGTCCTGTACATTCCACTGAAGTCTTTCATGTACTCTGTGAAAACAAATTCCTAAATTAATGTATCTGGATTATTCTGGATCAACCCTACCTTTGATATTTATGAAACAACACATTCTATTAACGATTTGTCAGTATAATAAAATTATAGTGATCAAATATTCATATAGGATTGAAATAAAAATTACTTTTCTGAAATGTGCCTAATACCACATGAACCGCTTTTGGTCATGATAGGTAGGTAATATTATGGGCTAAGCTACACTGGGGTTATAGGTACATAACTGTTAACATCGTCGGACTCTGTTGAAAGATATGTAGAAGTAGAACTGAAAAAAAAAATTTTTGTCTCCATAATCTTCGTGGTGGAGGAGGCCTACAGTTATTAGGAGAGAATCGTCCTATGGTCCACTACAATTAAAAATATCATGGTACAAATGGCGAGCTGAATTCTTAGTCCCTACCATACCATTCTCTAGCTATCATTGCAAACAGTTTATTAAAAAAATATGTATGGTGGCTGTGTCAAAAACATTGTAAGCTGATGAAGCTAATAGCTAAGGAAGCTGATGGGAAGTAAGTACCAACCAAATCGAGCCTCTAAACAATGAGGTCTACCAACAATAACAAAGATCGACCTTGAAGATATGGATCGCTTTATGAGATCGACCTTTCTTGTCAAAAGTTCGCATGTCCCATTAGAGTTGGAAGTAGACCTGAATATATCGTCACCCTCCCCGCTAAGTGTCATATCTAACAAACTGATCTATCTACACTGACATACCTACAAGTACATCTCTTTAATTTCCAAAATTTCTAGCTAACCGTCGTGTCCGTATCGTCTACCGTTTAGAAGAAAATTGCGATTTTTGTTTTGCCTATCTGCAAAAGGAGACAAAAAATATTCTCACTAACTGTCTTATGTACAGAAAGATATTTTTTTAAGACTGGCCAGGCAGAGACTACGCTCTCTTTCTCTTAGGCGATAAGTTTATCTAATACCTTTAAATGAGCAATTCTTGTATATATATATATATATTTTCTGAATCTCGGAAACGGCTCCAACGATTTTCATGAAATTTAGTATGCAGGGGGTTTCGGGGGCAATAAATCGATCTAGCTAGGATTCATTTTTAAAAAATGTCGTTTATCCGTGTTTTCAGGCAATGAAAAACGGCTACAATAGACTCTTCCTGACATCTATTGGCGAGTAGCTACACTAAAGCTAAAGCAGATGGCGTTGTTTAGCAAACCGAGCTAAGCTCGGTCATCCGGGTACTGCTTTCTTAAGAGAGGAAATAGGTCTTCTCAATCTGACACCTCCCAAAGTTTCGGTAGAAAAATACAATGATCTGATGTCCCTAACATCAGATGACACTTCAATCATTAAGCTGCCAGAGCATGTGGCACTTTATACTTCACTTTCTAATTGAGATTCGTGTTATGATACCTCTTTGATTCTTTTATTGTTAATTTTATTAGCTAACTGTTTTATACAATTAAGTTCCTGTATTAGACCGTGCCTACCTAACATTATTATTAAACTTATTTTAATCCTACGGTCAATAAATAAGACTGATTGATTGTAACTACGTTGTAACTATAACGCCCCATCTTGTGAGATTCAACACCACTAAAACACAGACGTGTCTCTTCACCGCCAATAGGAGCCCGCTCACCTTGACTCCTACTTTTCAGAACGTGTCCTTGGATTATACCGACTGCC
The DNA here is from genome assembly GCA_963932265.1 of Thymelicus lineola. Taxonomy (NCBI): domain Eukaryota; kingdom Metazoa; phylum Arthropoda; class Insecta; order Lepidoptera; family Hesperiidae; genus Thymelicus; species Thymelicus lineola. The sequence continues at coordinate 11,037,046 of OZ010699.1, forward strand.
TTCAGTTGTTAGGAGTTGAGATATCCTCCAAGCTCAACTTTGGACAGTTCATCGAATCCAAAGCTAAAGCAGATGCAAGGAAACTTGGCGTCCTTGCGAAGGTGCGGCGGTACTTCACACCGAGGCAACTTTTAACCTTGTACAAAGCTCAGGTTCGGCCGTGTGTTGAGTACTGTTCTCACATTTGGGCAGGTGCAGCCAAATATCACCTTTCTGTTTTGGATTCAATGGAGAGGCGTGCGAAGAGGCTCATTGGTGACCCAGATCTGGTTGAGATCAATTTGCAAAGCCTCAAGCACAGGCGCAGAGTAGCCAGCCTCTCGGTTTTCTATAGGGCACATTTTGGAGAGTGTGCGCAGGAATTATTTGAATTAATTCCCCCTTCCCGGTTCCACCATCGAAAGACACGACGTACGGCGGGTATCCACCCTTACGTCGTTGATATCCCGCCGGTACGGACATCGCGGTTTGCATCGTCATTCATTATGCGCACCGCTAAGGATTAGAACAGCTTGCCTGCGTCTGCGTTCCCGCTCACCTATGACGTGGATGACTTCAAAAAAAGAGTGAATAGGCTTTTATTAAGTTAGTGCGCCCACCACCCTGGACCACATCTCCACTTACCATCAGGTGGGATTGTGGTCAAGCATTAACTTTTTTTAAGTAAAAAAAAAACTAGTACTAAAGAGCGATTTAAGTAACTGTTACTGACTCTGGTTGGGGCGTAAATAAACAAAGACCAATTAAAAACTAATTACTAAGACATTTTTAAGAATGTGATTGTAATAAAGAAACTAATACGGAATACCTTCTTGTTATAAAAAGCTTTGAATTTCAACAAATCATTACATATAGTTAGTAGTTAGGATACATAAAGTACATAGCTGAATTTCCAAAATGCTCAAAACATAATTTTTGTTACTTCTTATGAAACTCGTAATAAATAAATGAAAACGATAATATCTGATAGTATTTTATTTATATTTTTAAGTCAAATACTGACGTCCTAACTAACATAAAATATAAAACAAAGTTCTCACAGAGTGACCTATCTGTTTCACATGATTAGAAGTAAATAAATATATACCTTAGAGCTTTAAGACTACTACTGACTTAAAGAGTAAGCTAAATATTGTAGTAAATCTTAATCATTTAATTAATGAAGTCAAAGCTTAGTTAAGCACAGTAACATGATTGTAGCGCCAAACCGAAAAACGGTTGCCCTGGAAAACTATCAATTGTTAGTTAGGACAGTTAGCGGGGAGGGTGACGATATTATGTTGTTTGTTTCTGGATAAGCTCATTAACATGTTGAAAGTGACAACACAATGTCATGAGCAGTACCTATAGCCTAAGATATAAGTAGATAATATTATTATGTATTTTGTAAAAAACGGACTTAAATGATAAGTGATGTTCTTTACAAGTCAACCTTAGGGTGTATACACGTATTACACGTAAAAAGCAGGCTACCCGTGCTGTTGCTTATTCTTGTTGAATAAATGATTTCTTTGTTGTTTGTCCAAGCAGGCAGATTGAGAGATCCGATAGACAAAAGCAATGATTGATTGCGTAGCTGGTATTGCTAGATGAAGCCGCCGTTGGTGCTATCCCTAATTCTAGACTTCAATCTCCTATGTTAATAATATGATATCTCCTATGTTGATATAAATGAAATGTATTATTTTCAGTTGTTCGTGTTTTCCGGGATAATAATAACCCCATATCTTATTCCAGAGTATGGCTTACCTGTGTGCAGTGTCGGTACAATCATACAAGCCGAAAAGCCCAGCTTACTATCATTGCTTACTCTGCAGCTGTTAACAACTCATATTATTTGTTGGTAAATATTTTACTTATGGAATCTAGTGTCGAGTCAAAGATCTCGAGATCCTGGGTTGTACGACACAACTAGGCTTGCCTTGTTCTTGACTTCTTGCCTTGTCCGTGTTCTTTTGTCCTAGGCACGCCACTGCCTGTGTGCTAAATATATGAAAATCCGATTAGTAGAGTTGCGTTAAAGAGCAGATAATAGGTAATATTATCATCATCCATACATTGTCACAAAGTTTGACAATTTTTTAATCTTAGTAGGATTAGGATTTTATTAGCACCTTCTACCTGTTTAAACTCCAATTACAAATATTATAGAAGAGCAACTTAGTAATAACATAACTTTCAGCACCGTTTGTCATCGTGATGTCATATTAATCACAGTTCGTACCTGCTAGAACTTTGCACCTGCTTCCACTGACTATGGATTAAACTTTACTCTCTGTAAGCCGGCAAATCTGGCAGACAGGGAGTTTTATCAATTCCTACTTTGTGGCCAATTACGCGTGACTAGTCAATAACTGAGCAATGCCTACATTTTACTTAAAAAAATAAATGGGAATATTTTTTTACATTGGTTTATCTAATCCATAGGTACTAATATTATAAAGCTGAAGAGTTTGATTGGTTGAACGCGCTAATGTCAGGAACTACTGCTTATAATTGAAAAATTATTTTTGTGTTTGATACTCCATTTGTCGAGGAAGGCTATAGGCTATATAACATCATATATTTTAGTTGTTAGTTCTTTCCACAAATTAACGCGGGTGAAACCATGAGGCACACGTAGTAATAAATAATAGCTGTGGTGTGACTTTTGAAAAGGGGATAACTACATCTTATCGTTTTTTTAAGGTACAAAGACACCCTAGAGATATATTGTGCAATTATAATAATGTTAGTCATGTGTAATGAATAATGGCATTATCTTGTCCTATATGTACCTATAGATGAAACTCCCAACCATGGTTTATGTACCTATCTATTATTCATTGTGGAAATAAGATATACCCTTTTGAAAAGAAATCTTTATAATATCCTTTATAACATCCTTATACTAATAGTCAAAATATATCAAAATCGTTTCTATTGTTCAGTTCGTTAACCTGAGAGATATAAGCGGTTGTATTTTATTACTTATTATCATAAAAAGAACATAATATAATAATTTAAGCATTAAAATAAGCTTCTCTCAGTTTTTAATTAATTAAAAAAAACAGCAAAGTGCGTATCAGGGCACGCTCAATATAGAGTTCCGTACTTTATCGACTATTACCCTATTACTCATTGCAATGTCGTGATAGTTTTCTTTTTAAATTCATCAAAATATATACTATAGTCATGAAATTTTTTAACACCTACTTTTTAGCCGGCCAGGGGAGCTAGGACACACTTGACAGTAACCAAAATTAGTACTTAAAATTAGTTCATACTTAATCTGTTGGGGACTAGAAAAAAATAGTTTGAAAGAGTTAATTCTATCACTTTGTAGTTTTCTTAAATATTTATATGTACCTACACGATATTATGTATCCATACCAATTTACAGCTTTCTAGCAATAAGCTCTGCACTATGCTTTACGGACGGACGGACATGACGAAACTATAAGGGATCCGTTATAATTAAGGAATCCTAAAAAGCGTTTCGATCGCAACATGATTACGTTTTTTGCCAATTACTGTCAATTATCAGATTATTGTCAATATTGATGCGATGGTTATTGAATGACTTAAATATCCGTATTCTCGACTACGCTTTTTTTTAATCGTGATTAAAATATAACGAAATATAGTAGGGCTATTGCCTTTAAAAGAAATAGCCAAGTGCGTGTTGGGAAACGCACAGTGTAGCGTTTGTTTGGCAAAGGGAGGACTTGATGACACTTGACCTTAACATAATATTTTACTAACGGATCCCTAAATCCAAAACAGGTCTATACAAACGCATAGCATTTTAAACTAGCTGTTGCCCGCAGCTTTGCATACGGAAATTATGTTTTAACTTATTCAAATTTTTATCCTATTTCCTCAGGAAACCTTTTAAATATCCGGGATGAAAATTTGTCTAAAATATGACTCAAGGTATCAGTAACAACTTTACCAATTTTCATCGAAATTCGTTCAAGGCGCCGGCCACACAGAAAAGACGTAAGACGAAGACGGGGCTCGGACCCGTCGCAGACAGGGCGCCGTTAAAACATATAGAAAAGACAAGGAACGGGCGTGACGGTCGGTGCACACTGGGCTTTTCCCGGCCACAGAGTACTTAATCACTATAATAATTAGAACCTGCTCTCCGCGTCCTTTCCGCTCCCCCGCTGGCGCCTACGCAGGCCCGCGTCCTGTCCTTTCTGTATGTTTTGCAATAGGGCGCCGACGAGTCGGCGTTCGTGTCGGCGTCCCGTCTTTTCTGTATGTTTTACGTCGCGACGGCTGCATACATTTTGTATGAAAGTAGATTAAACGGGCGCCGCGACTGCGACGGGTCCGTGTCTTGCGTCTTTTCTGTGTGGCCCGCGCCTAAAGGGTTATACGCGTTTTATCTAAGGCGCGGGCCACACAGAAAAGACGTAAGACGAAGACGGGGCTCGGACCCGTCGCAGACAGGGTGCCGTTAAAACATATAGAAAAGACAAGGAACGGGCGTGACGGTCGGTGCACACTGGGCTTTTCCCGGCCACAGAGTACTTAATCACTACGTTTTAAGAGACCTGCTCTCCGCGTCCTTTCCGCTCCCCCGCTGGCGCCTACGCACGCCCGCGTCCTGTCCTTTCTGTATGTTTTGCAATAGGGCGCCGACGAGAAAACGTCGTGTCGGCGTCCCGTCTTTTCTGTATGTTTTACGTCGCGACGGCTGCATACATTTTGTATGAAAGTAGATTAAACGGGCGCCGCGACTGCGACGGGTCCGTGTCTTACGTCTTTTCTGTGTGGCCCGCGCCCAAGGGTTTTCATGTGATGCCCGGACAGACAAACAGACACTTTGAGTTTTATTAGGTATAGTATACAATAGATAGAAGATCTTTTCAACAATATCCCACACTATGGGTTAGTTTTTTTTAAGACTTTATCCTACCAATTTGAAGAGGCCTAAAACCAATTCGTTCACAGCCTAAAAACACTTTCTCTCTCATTTTTTCTTTCATTTCTTCAATATTTATAGAATTCCTTACTACATGTATTCCTTACCACACGTAACGTTAATTTCTGCGAAATCAGAATATGAATGATTCCTCTCGGTAGACGACCCCGCTTGAATTTGTTCCGGCTTCATATTGGATTTCTCGCCGCCGAATGGTATTTATATTCTGATATGGCATTACTTGCCTGAATTCTCTTCATTTTGATCACGTTTACTACAAGGGCATTAACATAAAGCCACGATATTTACTTGTCAATCTTAGCGTCCTTGTAGTGATAGTGTTATCTACTTAGACGCTTAAAAATAAAAAAAATATGACATGTATTGTATACCTATGCTTACTGCTTTTGAGTTATAAGATTTTCGGAGGATTTTCGTAGTTTAATAAGGAGCCAGAAATTAGCCCATGGTATTATACCTTCAATAAGAATATCAGTTAGTTATGAATTATTGCAAAGAGTAGTTAGTATGAGTCGTTAGTTAGTAAGAGTCGGCAGTTAGTAAGAGTCGTTAGTGTTTGTCCCACTCTAAGTTGTCTCAAGGCGTTGATACCCCTGATAATAAAATATTGTGATTAATAAAATTAATTTCATTCACGTCCATTCGACAAAGCTCATTATTTCAATAAGTCTACTATGACTTCTTTAGTATGGTGAGTGTAGTTTTTAGTTTTTAAATTGAACGTTTGAAGTTGAAATGAGAGGAAAGCTTACGCTCGCGCTGAAAAGCTCTCGGCAATAAGCGAAGAGGAAAACTTGAGAAAACCGCTTTCTTTAAATCATGCTTTTTATTACTAAGCGTCTAAAGAGTACGTTAACGTCATACGTTAGTGAATTGTGCAGTTACAAGTTACATAGTAAGTTAACGTGAAGGAAGTTTTTAATGTTAGAGCGAGTTGTGTCTTCAGCTATGTTAATTATATTTTAGAACGTTCCAGCTGACAATGTATGTATCCTAGAATGTGGAATATGCTGTAAAAGTGTAGTATCATAAGGTCCACTTACCAAAATATCTAGTGTCTTGTGCAAAAACACAGATAGTAAGTAATAGGGAGTTGTAGGGAAAAACCCTAAAATGGAGATGAAAAAATATATTTCTTTGAGAAGTAAGAATATATCAGACTAATCAGACATACTTAACCATCATAGAATTCATTAGAAATACCAATTATTTCGTATTTAAAGAGGAAAGAACTTAAGTTGCATGTACTTTACGCCATTTTGTTTTTAACCCCCGACGCAAACAGAGGGGGGTTATAAGTTTGACGTGACTGTGTATCTGTCTGTTTGTGGCATCGTAGCTCCCAAACGGATGAACCGATTTTGATTTCGTATTTTTTGTTTGAAAGGTGACTTAATCGAGAGTGTTCTTAGCTATGTTTAGTGTAACTGAAATTGTCGGAGGTTTTTTAAATTTTAAAATTTAATGTTATATTTCATGTACAGACATTAAAATCACCCACGATCATACTGTATGTACATATAATGTATCTTCCCCTCTCTTCATAGTCTTCTCCAGCCGGACAACGAACTCGGGTTACCTCTGGGCTTCAGAGTCAAATGAAGTGAAAATTAGGAAAATTATGCTAAGGTAAGAATTCTACATATAAAGGCCTCTTGGAAATAAGGGCGAGCAAAAATTTAAGCCGAGAAAACAGTTTTAAAACTCTTATTTTCTGTTCCAGAGCTGCCTAACTAGCTTTCGACCATATAATTGAGTACAAAAGTTCAACTACTGCCCGATATGGAGTTTTACTTTACTACTAAGTTAGAATTACAAACATACTTGTATGATGACTGTAAATGGTTGTCATTGATTAATTATGCAATTAATTGAATTTAAAATCTGGGCACTACTTTTTTGCGCGTATCTTGTATGTATTTTCTTTATTACCTCGTATCTTCTAAACCGCTGAATGGATTTATACGTATACAATTAAGATATGATTAGGTTCGTCTTCATAACCCAAGTGTTATTAGATAAGTGAAATAAAAAAAGTAAATATAGTGTCTGTGAGACGCCATTGTTTGAAGTATCAAAAAATAAAAATAAATGAAATGACGCAATATGGGTATCAAATTAAAGAGCTTATTTTGATTTTTTAATTTATACTAGTTAATGAAATATTAGTATGAAAAGATTTGAAAGTTTGGAAGACTCGTCAAAAAATGTAATACATTTAAACCAACCCTATTTATTACACGATAGTTCTTTTAAAGGTTCCTTATATGTATTTATGATATAAAACGTTTCCTCATAGATATCAAGACAATTATAGCTAAAAGCTTATGTTTAAACAATAATCATCTTTATATAAGAAGGTAAGTAACTACTTTTTCTTCTATTCTCCTATGACTGCCACCTGCGAGCTAACCAAACACCACAAATATGGAATTCAACAATTCCTTGTCTTTGGCATTTCTCTCACTTTTACGTATAACTCCGTCTCGCTTAGCACGAGGACAATTCATTTGTTATGCTTTAATTGACTGAGATCATAGCAAAACAGGTACTATATTATTTTGAAAGGTCTATTAAGAAAAACACATTTTTTCTTAATGATGTTGAAGGTCTTCGATGAACGTCTACAATGAGCACTTTATTTCCTTTTACCCCGTGTGGCGCAATGGTTACCATGCCGGATCGCCGCGCCAAGGGTCCTGGGTTCGATTCCCAGCGAGGCGGAAATTTGAATGATGAGTTTGAATTTCTGTTCTAGGTCTGGGGGTGAGTGTCCTTGTCTTGTGTGTTGTCCATGGCACGACACAGGGAATCCTAGTGTGGGGCTATGAGTGTGAAGCGTTATTTATTTATTTATTTTTAATCACTGGAAGAATTTATTGACCTAGACAATGAGTGTTAGTTAGTCAGTGACGTCAGTGTGTGTTGTATCTCGACAATGTCTACGGCGCTTCAATTGAAGATTGCATGCGAACTGCATAATGAAACATGACAATGGGCGAAGATGCTGCTCTGTGTACAGATTTCCTACTTACGCAATACGCACGCAAGCGACATAATAATTATTTGGTTAAAATTGTATTTAGACATGACATGATTTATAATTGACATAATTATCTTATATATAAAATTCTCGTGTCACAATGTTAGTTACCATACTCCTCCGAAACAGCTTGACCGATTTTTATGAAATTTTATATGGATATTCAGTAGATCTCTGATCTACCGGCTACTATTTATTTTTCATACCCCTAACATTCTTTTGACATTTTTTTTTATTTTTTTTATAATGTGGCATTAAAAATACATACACCCCTAAATTTTCACCCTTCTATCGCCAACCCCTATTTTTTAATAGTCATTTTAGTAATTCAATCATTTTTCGTCCCGCTCGATAACTGATCAATTGTTAGGCGATACGAAGCTCGCCCGGTCAGCTAGTAATACCTAAATGTGAAAAACATGTAGTTTATTTATACCAACTCGAGTTGTACCATATTCAAATAAATGAAATGAAATATATTGCATTGAGCGCACATAAACAGCGATAGTTTTTTCATTCGATAATATTGACACAAACGTTTAAAAAGTATTTGCACTTCAAACACAGTCGTTTCGGGTAACATTGAATTTCATATTTCGTACTAAATTTTCAGATAAATATTCAATGTTTTCTAGAGTAATATTAGTTTATTATTTACCGATTTTTGTATAAATAACTACACCGTTCAACCAAGCATATGGATCAGTGCGAGTTTGTATGATTCTGGTAAATCTGCATAATTTTTTTTAAATTTTTTTTATTCAAAGATCATTTAAAGATTTTAATTTATCATCATCATCCTTAACTGTCATAATAATGGAGTCTTACCTTTTCATGATGAGCTTAAAATCATTTTATTGTATTGTAAATAGTTTGCGACGCAGTTCTGCGTCTAATCGGCGTCGAAATAGCTATAGGAGAAAAGCCTTCAAAAATTTTTTGGGCACAATCTGGTTGCGGTTTGTAGTATTCTTCCTCCTAGATTCTAGAGAGTATTCTGTGGACATCCGGTACCCTGTTCAAGGTCTCGGTAACCGTTGAAACTATGCTATGATGAAGTCCATTTCAGAATTAGTCTTTTTATGGTATCAGGTACCTACGTTTTGATTTCATACCATGGTCTATTAAACGTTAGAAAAATATAATAATGCACGTCTTAATTGAAATTTAGAAATTGAAGTATTGGATTGGAAGTTCACTCAGTTATTCATTTATTATTTTGCGTCGATAGCTATTATGTAGTGGTAAAAGGTACTTTATAGGTTTAGGGGGGAACATAATATTATATCAAAATATTCATATTGAAGACGTCTTTTACAGGTTATACTATAATAAATAATAGAAAAAGTCTGTCCATGTCATAAGTAGGAGTCATAAAATAATACAATTTGTTCCCTTGTCCTCAATTGGGGACAATCAAAATAAATATGAAGAAAGAATGTCGTGCGAATAAACACGATTTCATCTTATTTTCTCATTTCTCGTCACCGCAGGACCTTTTTAGTGGTCCGTAGTAAAATCGGAACCCTTACCGTTTCGTCATGTCCGTCCATCTGTCTGAAGCATAGTGCCGAGACCATTACTGCTAGAATGCTGTAATTTGGTATGGATATACATATTTATTAGGACTCCAAAATCGTAGAATAAGCTACAATCATTTTTTCAGGGTACCTCTCCTACCAGGTAACGTAAGGATGAATTTTTTATTCGTCGCTTAGCATCTATTATCGTATCGTATCGTATCGTATCGGTATCATTAAAAAGGTCTTTCAAAAATATTATGGGTCTTCTAAGACCATTTTTGGATTTAAGGGTCCGTTTGCGGAATATTTGGCCTTAAAGTGATAATTTGGTTAGAGTGAAGTGTCCCTCCCGGTCGGCTAACGGTTGGAGTTGGACAATTAGTGAAAAAAATTCTTAAAAATAGGTTAGGTATATGATGAATTTACAAGGAAAACTATCACGGCTATGTTAGTATTAGTAGTTAATGACTAATAGTCGGTAAACATACTACTTCGGAATCCTACATTGCGCGTGGCCTAACACGCACTTGCCTGGTTTTATTAATCTTCTCAAATGACATGTCTCATTGTGAAGGGATAAGCAAGATGCGAAACACCATAGCGAAAGACGTTGGTTAAAATCCTTCTTGTCATTTTAATGGGAATGGCCGTGAATGAGGACGACGACAAAATACGTAGGAAAGTAATAAAATTTATGTAATGGTAGGAAGAATATGACAAAGAACATGACCAAGTAAAAAAATATTAAATCTTTGAAAAAGGATATAAAACTCTTTAATTCTATACCTATCCGTTTCCCTTGAGACTTAATTTACCTGCGGGGATATACAAATCTGAAAGAAAATCTAGCTGTCTTATCAATAATTTATAAAATAGAAAAAAAAAACAATTGGGCATCGATAGGAAAATTCGATACAGTGAGGAATAGTGAAAAGTGCTCAAAGGAGTCTCGGAGCCGATTTTGATCCAGTTTTCATCAAAATTGGGCCTGAGACTCCTTTGAGCACTTTTCGCTATTCCTCATAGTTTCAGATTTGGCCATCCACGCCCACTTGAATAATTCACTATGTATTTTTTGCTCGCTTCGCTTGTAATAATGGAAGGGGATGGTGGTGAGGTGACTTCCACTCAAACAAAGATATTGGACCAAACTTTTCGCAATCTTGAAAATACGGAGTTTGTCAATGTGTTCTTTATGGTAGGTACCAATGTATTGTTTCGCGATAAGATAATGCCAGTACCGTAGCTTTTATTATGAGTTTCTTGTCTGTTGTTAAGATTTTAGGAGTGGCTTTTTATGTAGGTACCTATGTTACGCTCAAAGACCGAAAATACTCAGGTGGCAGACAAGTTCAAGTTGGTTCTGCGCTAGACCTCATTTGTTGCAAATAATGAAGGGAATAAGGTGATATCTCTTATTGTTTTACTGAGAAAGCATATATCCGCTTGCTTTGTGTAACATTATCTAAGCGGATATGCTTACAATACAATATTCTTTATTGTGCACACTGGAAGTACATAAAATATTACGATTTAAACATTAAAGACACAATAGGCGGTCTTATCGGTGTGCATACTTACACACTAAATCCGTACTGGAACAGCATTTTACCATCCGAGGCCTAGGCCTTCTCAATAAGAAGCAGAGGCCCAAGCCCGTTTATAGTTTGAATCCGTTATAAATGCTATAACACCACCAACACCATATTTTATCTATTAACACCACCAGTGTTAATATGTAAACAACGTATGGTCGCACGCTGATAAAAGTGCATATTTTGCGCATTAACAATGAATTCTGAAGTATTTATTACATAGTTATTATTACATATTCATGTGCCAATTGGCTCCGTCATGTTTGATTATGTAGTGGTAAATTGTAACTGATAGTCTAAATTTTATTCGATACATTAAGTACTTATAAATTATAATAGAACTGTTACAATTTGTGTTGGGTATTTATTTTTACATGTTTCAGGAGTGACATTGATACAATCATTTATAAATTATAATAAATGAAATAGACAACACACAAACGCGTTTTAATTTTCGTAGTAAGTATTTGGATTTTTTTTAATGAATAATGTCATCATATCATAAATCATATATTTTTATAGCATGCAGTAATCTTGATTTTAATAAATAAGAAAAACGCAATGCTATGCAATTGTTTTCTTTATTTGAAATTCAAACTCATCACAATGATAATCTTAAATGAATAACTGTGTCAAAGCAAAAAACATAGCTTTCTTTATATTCCGCTTACATATAATACTTTAAGAGAAACTTTATTAGAAACTCATTCTCCCTTATAGCAGCTATTATGGGAATTAATTAAAGGCTTACCAAAGAGAGAACTGGGTGTAGTTGTATAACTTTATCTTATTTGATGGCGGGGAGGTTCAATAAAAACAATTCTCAATACCTCAAATCATGATAGAATAATATGATAAATATCATTTAAAATAACCCAGGATATAGTGTATTTCACGTAAGTCTGCACTTGAACAATATAATAGCGAAATGCTATTAAAGCATATATATAGCATACAACATAGCAGCACAATGTAGACTTTTATGAAACGCAGTGACATTCCGGCACCAAGCGTAATTTGTTATTTTTAACTGCCATGCAATAACAATTTTTACTATATTTGGCAGTTTTTGTTGGTGGTAATACAAGGATCTAGTCCTACTGTCCATTCCTCGGTCGTCTTACCCCTGCAATTACTCTGAGTGTCTCCCCCTCGAAAAAAAAGAGACCCGTGATCAGAACTAGCCCATGAATGAATTGTAGCCATGGGTTTTATCAATTCAGTTTAGATTTACGTCGAACTGAATAATTAACGAATAATTATAATGAATATACTCTCGAGGCTCATTTTGCTCACCATCCATCATTTTAATGTGCTCTTACGTTTGATGCTAATATCGTGGCCTGTGAGAGACATCCTTCATTAGAAGTGGGAGGGAAGGGTTCGAGTAATATTATTTACATCGGTAATATAGGCGTATCATGTGTTATTATATTAATCACTTGGAATCCAATAAATTTAAGATAGGCTGATGGATATGTAAACAAATGATTCGATATAGAGAGTATTAGTAATAATACATAAGCACTGACAGCATAGTGGTTTCATCCTTAGTGTTCCTTATTTAAAATTATTCAAATAGTAAGAATTATTATTTGACTAATATTTAAATAATAATATTTAAATATTTATTCAATATCAACCGCTATCCGCTATCCGTTGTCCACCACTAACAGATATCTGCTGATTTCTGAAATAATATCGCACGCTCAGTGGTAAAAAGGCATTTAGATGAAAATTGCAATTTTACAGGACAGCAAAAATACTGTCAAAATATCAATAAGTAGTCTAAGGAATTTACTTTACGATTTCTTACATAAAACCCTCAAGATTAATGATAAAAATTCGAAAAAAATTGAGCATATATGCATTTTTTGTTCCTCTTCCCAATCATATTAATAACTAAAATTTAACGTAAGATGACTTATGCTTTTTTTTCCACTGAGGGTGAAAAATTTAGGGCCGCCAATAAGCCGAATATTGGCGTATCAAACAAACTCACCTTTCCATTTACGATATTAGTTATCATTACTACATTAGATAATTTATTTATTCTTATGTACAATTTAACATTATACTAGAACAATGAAACTAAAACTTATTAAAGGAGGAACGCTGCCAGTATTTTCAGAACCTTGCCTAAAGAGACTCCTTCTTTAGGCAAGGTTCTGAAAATACTACGATTTTAATTATTACATTATATTTTTTAAGGTTTTTAGTTTTATTACTACATTACATCATAAAGCATTTTTAAAATTTAAAAGTGGCTTCGTTCAAGTCCCGATCTAGGAGACTTTTCAACTCAGTTTCCTGACATAATTTTGTATGCGAGCTCGTTTCCGTTCCTTTTGAGATGATATTTGAATTTTAAAACCATTCTTGAGATTTAGTCCTTGGAGAGACCTAACCATCTGTTAGGCTCGCTCTGACGTGACTCTTTCTGCATGATCATAATATTATTGCCGAAGGGAGTTGTCTGTGAAATACGCCAAATGCAAACAGACACACATAATTTATTTTTTATTCTTATGCTACGTGCATAAACTATTTTTATTTTATTTTTTGGAACGAAGTTCCTTATCGCGCGTTGTGAAAGGGGGCTAGTCGGAAAAAATTCTTACGACACTTTTTGATTCTTACGAATGACGACACTTTTTTTGAAGTGATTCAGAGAGTTTTACAGAGATGGCTAGTAGCGTGATTCAGAAAGCGCCATCTCTGTAAAACTTTCTGAATCACTTCAAAAAACAATACTTAAATCGAAAGGAACTTCGTTCCATCCGGGTGTCCCTTGACACCTCTCATGTTTTTTTTATTATTAAAGACGTAGTTTAGACTGCTAACGTCAAATAACAAAATTATATCAGGGTGATGAGGGCGTTATTATTACCACTACACTTTCAAAAAAATCAAAGTACATACTAAAGACTCTCTCAGAGGTCAAAATTCGCCAAAAGTGTCATAAGATTACTGCACATTGCCACATTGATGTGCATATTAAAATTATAAAAATAATATTATAGCTTTCTGTACTTTAACTGTGCCAAATTTCATACTCCTCCATCCGCATAATGGTCGTAAAGAAAGGGTTACAAAGTTTTTGCTTCACGTATTAATATACGAGTAGCTTTACTAACCAAACCTCTTCCTATAATTTGCGCGCTCTACCGATTTTATAGCGGTAAGCGTTCTATACAATTGTTCGTTATGGAGCCTACGTCGCATTCAATCATCTCACCACTTGCCGAAAAATTAAATTCCGACCACATTTATGCCATAGGTATATACCCAATACATCCAAGTTTTATATCATTTTTGCTGTGCAAACCGAAAAACTGAATACGCGAGTCTGATGTACCGAAGAGCTATTGATAGGCAAACAGAGTTCTCTTCTAGGCTGGTGATGTAGTGTCGGTTCCCTTGTGGCTTTCTCGTGTCCATATCCATATTGGCCATAGACAGCGGCGATCGTTTACAATCAAGTGGCTATATAGTTTGCTTTCTCGACGTACGAATATTTCAGGTGGTCAAAAAGCTATTAAATGTTTCCTGTTCGCAACATTTAGTGCACACAGATTTTGTTATGTTTTTACATAAAATTGAATCTATTCTTCTACATTATAATATTACTATCTAAGCTTCGATTCGGTAGTAAGTGTAGAAGCTTAGAGTTATTATGACCACTGAAGAATACGTGTGATAGTGATTTGATATTCGCTTAAAAATACAAACGAAATCTCATGATCATAATTTTTGAATCACTCAAGTAAATAATTTTTATCTTATTTTATTATTAACACGCTGTAGATATTACCACTGTTTATCAGGTCAAGAGTAGTTTTACATGGGCCATTAAGTTTGATGTCGAAGACATTAAACGAAATGGGGATGTATGTTTAAAACACAAAATAACAGGACCACGTTTCACGCAATATTTCTCTTCGCTGTCAGTCTATTAGTTTTCTATCGAGGGAAACTCTTACGTGTATCGCACTATAGATACTTATTGCTGTGTGCCATGGGTGTATAATATAATGATGTATGTAGGTATTGTAGGTTGACGGAAGTTTGTCTTGAACCCATAATTATGTGGTCCACTACTGAGGAAACTAAAAAAGGAGGAGGCTCGTTTTTTGAAGTCGGTTAAACATGGAAAATGTTCATTAGCATCCTTCCAGAGAAGATCTATCATTATATGTTTCGTTTTCTAAGGCATTAAACTCAAGGTACGAATAACAATTGTCAAGAGGAAGAATAGCTTTGTTAATATTAAACTCGGCAGATCGTTCCTGACACATTCCGTGCTCTGGAGACGCTTTGCTGAGTGGCTCAGACAAATGCTTAGGTATTAACTTTGCAATTTATTGCTCTAGGGACTGAGAGGGAATTGCTCGGAACTGTCTCTCATAGCGGAATAGTTGCTATCTTTCATCTAGGAGTTATTCAACGTTAGACCTGGATTTTCTGTAATATTATAACTGGCGCAACGCTGGACGTAAATACATTTCACCCGTTCGGTAATGACATGAAATGCGATATTGCTGTAGACAATGATGTTTAAAAAACTATAGATAGGATATAGTCATGCCCTTACAAATCAACAAAAAAATCTGTTCCTAAAAGAGCTACAACACACACACGTTTATCTTTTGTTTCACTACACCAATCACACTACAATAATACACGAAGGCATTTTAACGTTGTATGTCAAATCTCAAGCACTTCTGACAACAAAAGCGTGCGTATCGTCTTGTATTGACAGAGCGACTACGAGCAGACAGAGGTCAATTGACCGCTCTTACTATCTTCACCTTCGGTGCGCTAGTGTCATATCTACCTCTTTTTCACTTATAAAATCATTGGCTGTAGACGGTTAATTCGCTAATCGTTCATAGTTGGATAGCTTGTGTGTATCATCATATCATCTTCAGGCTGCGTATGAAAGCACTGGTCATGAACTGAATACACGATGTTCTGGTATGCCAATGTATAGACGAATAATGTCAGTGTTCAGAACACCTGAAAATATTGTATTTGTACCGCATCTAGTTCCACGTAGTTTAGAAGTGTATTTTATAATTATTGGGTATGTACATCTTATGTTCATGCAGTGTGGAGTTTTTTCGCCGTTTCTTGTCCTCGGTGATAAAGCTCCGAAATTATGGTAAAAGCAAAAAATTACGTTCATTACGTATTAGCAACATAGCTACATAATTAAATGATTTTGAATTTGATTTACATAATTATAATATTTTAGCCGTATTGAGGCGGCTTGTAATACTGAATCCAATTACATGCTGGCAAACTAGAGTGTCGTAAAAGGCGATAGTATCCAACCTCCTTGATGCCAAGTGAAGCATTAAGAACAAATAATAGAATACCAAGATGAAGGATCGATCTCTTTCTTTGAAGTCTGCATGGTTAGCCACCCCCCCTCCCCTCTTGCTTGAGTCAGGACACCAAGCCACTCGTCGTGTTGTGGCTGGGGCTGTTGGGGGCTTGAGAGCTAGTTCTTTCTTTCTTCTTCTCTCGTTTTTGGCCAGCAAACCCATCTTTACAATGACTTTTTACAATTACGTTCTTGGATCACAATTATTAGATACTAGGAAATTGCCCTCGCTTCGCTTCGGAAAAAATAGTAAAAAAAAAATATAATATAGTCTATGTCACCCGGTGATAGTATAGCTTCCCAACAGTGAAAGAATTTTTCAAATCGGTTTGGTAGTTTCGGAGCCTATTCAATGCAAACAATCAAATCTTTCCTCTTTATAATATTAAGTATAGATTATAGTTAGTCTTACCAATTGAAAATTGGTAGGTGTATAACTGTATATATTTAATGGCGTAGACTGAGAGAATTTCAAGTAAATAGATAATATAACCTTATGTAAGGCGATAACATCCTCAATTATTTGTTGGTTATTGTCCTACCAGAAAACTAAGATTAATAAATTCAAGCATACAACGCAGGAACACATCATAACTACTAATCGTTACCAATGTGTGAGTGAAAGGTTGACTTCGTAATATTATAAGTACATACGCTTGAGAAGAAGACACGTAAAGTATTTCTGTAGAAAATGGAGTACCCATGTAAGAGGCATCGGAGCGAACGTTGCTTCGACTGAATTCCGTCTTGGATATTGCAAGTTCGAAACTTTTAGTGAAATGGAGTCTTAGTCGCTAGTCATCCAGAAATATGATGTATAACTTTGGGCTGTAATGGCTTTAACGCCAATATTCTCTACTCGTTTTGAACTTTACCTAGCTAGTGTTAGGTTTTATGGGAATGTAATCTCAATGACTAAAGGTCGTAGTCGTAGCCCATCTACACGACACCGCTCCCACCCAACCAAAGTATGAGAATTCAAATATAAACTTAAAATCGTGCTCTGTAGATGCAAATATTGAGTGGCAAGTTTGCGGTAAACATGCTTACCGCGCGCTGGCTGCTAATTTCTGTTGTTACTGTAAAGTGCACCTACAGAGCACGATTTTAAGTGTATATTTGAATTCTCATACTTTGGTTGGGTGGGAGCGGTGTCGTGTAAGTGGGCTACGACCTAACTTTATGGAGAACTCTCCGGTGTGCAGGTTTCCTCACGATGATTAATTTTTACTTAACTTTTAATTAACTTTTACTATATTACTTAACTCGGCCGATCACTTAAGATCACTTAGGCTTCACCTATAATATTTGTTACAGTTACTGAAGTTACTCGTTGTAATCTTATACATTTCCTAGTAAAGATAGTCTACATTTTTATCTCGATTACGGATTAAAGATCAAAGCCTGATTATTATTACCTACTATTCAACCGTAAATAATTTGTCATAGAAATGTCTCGCTGATGCTCAGAGCCTCAGAGCACATCGGTAAATAGGATGTCAGTACTCCGCTTCAAAAGGTCAATAAACTTCAGAAATGAGACATGTTTGAAAACTGATATACCTTTAGTGAATAGTATATTCGTAATCGACATTCGCTTCGCTTGGGGAAAACAATCAGTAATAAGATATTTCGTTCATTCCCAAAAATTTTTTTTAAAGTATTTACCTAAATTTTAACCTAACGATTAAATAAATACCACCACCAACACGTGTTTCGCCCCAAAACGGAGCATCCTCAGGGTAAGTTGACTCCACGATGGTCAATCGGAAAGACAACTTACTGTATTATGTTTTGTTTTAGTTATATTTATTTGTTTATTTATTGCCATAAACGTGTGATGGTTTTACAGGATCTTATAAATTGACTTGATGTACATACACAAGACCCAGGCTGGGCACGGCAGAAAACTTACAAATATAATATTCCTTGAAACAAATTTACATAACATAATGAAACAATAAACTTCTAAATATAAAAAATAATTACATTTCAACAATTTTAAATAACAGTAATGAATAAAAAAGAACACAAAGAAAATTAGAATAATAAAATAAAATTAAACACTTTAACATATATTTTCCTACGATGCTCTTTTTGTTATTCTATACAACAGAGAAACTCTATAATTAATCAGAAGAACGGACTATGCGCTCAAACTTCTACAAAGCAAACTCAGTTCAGTTTCTTGAGTTAATTCAAACCAAATATTTTAAGTAGATACGAAAATTCCCTTCGGATTCTAATTACGTTAAAATAACTGGTAAGGTGTTCAGTAATGGACAGCACACCAATTGGGATACGTAAACCTTTAGGGTAGAATATTACTGATATTTATTAACCGACTTCAAAAAAAGGAGGAGGTTCTCAATTCGACTGGTTTTTAAACGCTTTTATTTAGCTTCACTTCGGAGCATCAAAGCATCAAATCGATCAAAATGCTACTCTATTTACACGGCAATAAGGTTTATATTTAGCTTCACTTCGGAGGATCAAATCTTGTAACGTTAATTTGAATGACTTCCCTTTAATGAAAATTGATGAAATTTGGCAGACATGTGTATTTCCGATGACAATACACGAAAATCAAAAAAAAAATTGAAATAAAAGCGTTTAAAAAAAAAAATTTTTTTTGGATTCAACTTATTTGTATGTTTGTTACCTCAGAACTTTGGACTGGGTGAACCGATTTGGATGATTCTTTTTTTAATCGAAAGCTGGTGCTTGTCCTGTGGTCCCACGCACAAAGAGTGAGATCTGACAATGACATCCATGTCAAAAGCACATAAGTCTTAAATTTGTATTAAGTATGTGCGCGATAAATGGACGAATAACTCAATATCGCTCCAACCGATTTTGATGATCCTTTTTTTATTGCATGTACTTCATTTGAAGTCGGTTATTTTTTGTTAAAATGTTAGATTATGATACTGTACTATAATTAAATACTTTATTTAATTTTATTGTTTTCGGAAAGTTACACACGTCATAATATTTACTAACAGCTCTTGCTTGCTTCGGGAGATGTATGTCGTAGTATCTACACTTATTTTTTTTTAATTGACGTATTTTTTTCTATTTGTTAACCGCTTGAAAAGTAGTTTAAACCGCATCGAAATTGGTTATCGGTTTTTGAAATTAACTGGAACAAACGCTCAGACAAACTGATAGTAAAAAAATATTACTATCTATTAATTATTAAAAAAAACTACAGAGTCGTTAGCACGAATATTTGCGAAAAAACATTCGTATGAAATCACATTTTTTGCAACAAGCTCTAAAGGTACTTATTTCTGTCACATATCTTCCATGTAAAGATGTTGATCAGTTATTTTTAGTTTATTATATTTTATTATACAATATAATATGTAATAATGAATGATTAATATAACTATGTAGGTACAGTACAATGATATGATTATTCCGGTGTTTCACATAAATCTAGATAGATTATCGGAATGTCGTCACTGTTGATAGCGGCCAGCTTTGAATTAATTGGATACTAGAGTTGATTCGGGGCGGTAATTTAATTAATCTTTTTTGTCACTTAAATGTTGAAAGCAAGGAATTTTCAATTTGTTGTAGAATTTTCGACGTAGAATAAATACAAAAACTTTTAATTGTCTGTTGGTAATATTTTAAAACCTGTTTTAGATTATCCACTCAGGTAATGTTTTCAGAATAATTAAAAATTTATTAATAGAACGTTCTCCAAATTTAAATATTTTGGGTAGACAATGATTAGGTCCGTTTTTAGGGTTCCGAAGTAAAATCGGAGCTCTTGTAGTTTTGTTATGTCCGTCCGTCCGTCTGTCTGTCCGTCCGTCTGTCCGTCTGTCTGTCCGTCTATCCGAAGCGAAGCGCCGAGACCCTTAGTGCTATAAAGCTGTAATTTGGCATGAATAGGTTATATATAATTATATTTATCAAAACTCCAGAATCATAGAATAAAATATTGAAAAACATTTTTTTTCAGGATACCATATAGTGTGGGGTATCGTTGAAAAGGTCTTCCAAAAATATTAAAGATCTTCTAAGACGATCAAGTGTCCCCCCTTGCTGGCTAAACGGTTGGAATTGGACAAGTGAAAAAATTCACAAAAATAGGTTATGATGAATTTACAAGGAAAACTATCACGGCTATGTTAGCGTAAATAGTTAATGAGTAATAGTCGATAAACTTACTACTTCGGAACCCTACATTGTGCATGGCCTGATACGCACTTGGCGGTTTTGTTTTTTCTAAAGCCTGAACAAACTGAAGAAAGTGTGCCTTTCGAACTTTGTGTGACATCGTGTACACGGAAGCGAATCGAAAGCAGTTTGTGTCTACTGATGATGATGAATGAGCTACTACTTTTTAAAATCTCGTTACGAACAGTGTAGTCTTCATGCTGTAGAACGATTATAGCACCATTCAGAAACATAGAAGAGTAGGTTAACTAAATCCACTGATTTAAAAACGTTTATTTCAAAATAATGCACATAATAAAATGAAATAAAATTGTATCATAATATTGTTCATGTGCAGTCGCGGTTTCCTGATGGACCAACTATACGTATGCACAACTGGTTGCTTGGTATAACTTAGTGTTCCCATTGGCACAATAAATATTTTTTTGTGCTTATTTATTTATTCATCAGTGTTTATCCGCTCGATTTAAATATGTATAGCTTTCCAGTTTCACTATAGTTGTATTTCAAGGAATTATAGTTATGCTTAGTTGTGAGTAGTACATAGTTGTGCAAATGGGAACATTTAGTTGTGCCATACAACTATAGTTCGTTCGCGTTAAGAATGCAGTAAATCATCAGTGCAACTACAGGGTAAAGGAGTATTCCCAGTGGTGTTACTATTCAATCAAATTATATTTTTAAAGATTAAGTTTAATGAATTTAAAAATACACTTAAAAGTTAAAAATCAAAATTAAGTCATTAATATTTTAATCACTGTCACTAGTATCTTACTGCATTCTTAACGCGAACGAACTATAGTTGTGCATACGTAGTCGGTCCATCAGGAAACATGCCCACTTTTTAAATAATTAATTTAATTTAAAACATTATAACCACAACTGATTACCGCTTTACGGTTGAAATTCGACCATAATTCATATTGTCAAAGGAAACTATTGGGAGTTCTATTTGCTTTATTAACTTTATTTAATGTGTTAAATCTGTTCTCAGAGAGAAGTGAGATGGGTATTGATTATTGATGATTAGTCAAGGTTGTACGAAAAAAATGGTTGTCTGTAAAGTAGGTTTACGGACGGTAGTTTAACGTGACAACGTCATGACATTGATGAAATGATTGCATACTTTTATAAATAAAATTGAATCATTTTAATTAAATTACCATTATTTTGCATAGGAAAAGGAGTGAAATGAAATCTACATTTTGATTCATAAATTAACTTTTATTTGCACTAAATAATTCAAATATGTTTATTACTTCGATGAACAGATTGAAGTAACAATGTGAAGGAAGAGAGATACATGCGGCACGAACCAATCGCTTCGGCCGATCGTAGCCGATCGTGCCTCTCTATCGCTTGTTCCGCGCTCTCGCTCGCGGAACGTGATAGTGAGTCATGCTTTTTCGTGCGTGCACCCGGCGTTCATCATTTTAATAGACGTTATCACGTCAAAAACATACATACCATCAGGTGGCTTGTTTGCTCTGTTTCACTAATAAAGATCAATAAAATTACAATCGTCGATTGAACAATGCAGATATACTATTGATAGTATAACTATTACCGTATTGTACGTATTGTTTGTACACAACAAGCATTACAATACACCTGTTGTCATTACAAACTTGTTAAAACATTGCACTGACTGTCGATAGCACTCAGGTTTTTGTTTTCAATGACTTATTATTTTATTCAATCGAGGAGAAGAATTTTAATTGTACCATGTTGTAAGTACCATTAATGTATTGTACCATTGTACCATTAAATATTAGTTGACATTGATAAAGCATGCAATGCATGCAATTAAATTATGTTATGTCATCAATGTCATGACATCTTTTCTTTTACGAGTATTATAGATCCGTGTGCAATTTCTTGTTCCGTTATTCAAAATTTTGCAATCAGAACATAATACAATGTTTCATCTATATATTTTATATACAGTGTGTCCAGCGACCAACTAGCGATAATTTAAGTGCATGAAATATAACTAATTATACTGACAAAAATACCCATAAATGGGGTTCTCACTACATTCATTGATTCTTAGGCGATACGAAATTCGCTGGGTCACCTAGTTAGATAAAAATGTAGAATCCTTTTTTTCTGTCCACACAAAAAGTAACGTCATATTTGAAAAGTAGTACAAATGTCAGTCTTACATACGAGTAAAAAGCGACCCCATCAAGATACCCTTCCAGCAACGCACAGAAAAAGGGGCTTTTGTCGACAAACCCGAAAGAACACCACAAAATCCATGTTTTGTATATGTAACAAAAATACACTAATAAAATTATACACTGAGAAAAGCTAGTATTATGTTTATAACTGGTATTTATATCAATTTGAGTATGTCATAATGTTTATTAATTAGTAAGTAGTGCTGTTCCTTATATAAAATCGATTGATGTTTCTTAAGCGCACTGTATTTCCATGGAAATAGGGTGCACCCGTATTTCCATTGATACCGTATTTTGATAAATTGCACTTCACCTAACCCGTACCAGATAGACTAATGAGAAACCTTAGATAAGTCTACTAATGAGGAACGGGCAATGAGAAGAAAATACGAGTATTTCAAAGCGTTTCTGCGAATTCTCTCATTTATTCTACCTAACGAAGCTTTACTGATTACCGCAAAGCGCGGATGCGGAAAAGACCATAAATCCCATACCATACTGTACTATAATTAAATACTTTATTTAATTTTATTGTTTTCGGAAAGTTACACACGTCATAATATTTACTAACAGCTCTTGCTTGCTTCGGGAGATGTATGTCGTAGTATCTACACTTATTTTTTTTTAATTGACGTATTTTTTTCTATTTGTTAACCGCTTGAAAAGTAGTTTAAACCGCATCGAAATTGGTTATCGGTTTTTGAAATTAACTGGAACAAACGCTCAGACAAACTGATAGTAAAAAAATATTACTATCTATTAATTATTAAAAAAAACTACAGAGTCGTTAGCACGAATATTTGCGAAAAAACATTCGTATGAAATCACATTTTTTGCAACAAGCTCTAAAGGTACTTATTTCTGTCACATATCTTCCATGTAAAGATGTTGATCAGTTATTTTTAGTTTATTATATTTTATTATACAATATAATATGTAATAATGAATGATTAATATAACTATGTAGGTACAGTACAATGATATGATTATTCCGGTGTTTCACATAAATCTAGATAGATTATCGGAATGTCGTCACTGTTGATAGCGGCCAGCTTTGAATTAATTGGATACTAGAGTTGATTCGGGGCGGTAATTTAATTAATCTTTTTTGTCACTTAAATGTTGAAAGCAAGGAATTTTCAATTTGTTGTAGAATTTTCGACGTAGAATAAATACAAAAACTTTTAATTGTCTGTTGGTAATATTTTAAAACCTGTTTTAGATTATCCACTCAGGTAATGTTTTCAGAATAATTAAAAATTTATTAATAGAACGTTCTCCAAATTTAAATATTTTGGGTAGACAATGATTAGGTCCGTTTTTAGGGTTCCGAAGTAAAATCGGAGCTCTTGTAGTTTTGTTATGTCCGTCCGTCCGTCTGTCTGTCCGTCCGTCTGTCCGTCTGTCTGTCCGTCTATCCGAAGCGAAGCGCCGAGACCCTTAGTGCTATAAAGCTGTAATTTGGCATGAATAGGTTATATATAATTATATTTATCAAAACTCCAGAATCATAGAATAAAATATTGAAAAACATTTTTTTTCAGGATACCATATAGTGTGGGGTATCGTTGAAAAGGTCTTCCAAAAATATTAAAGATCTTCTAAGACGATCAAGTGTCCCCCCTTGCTGGCTAAACGGTTGGAATTGGACAAGTGAAAAAATTCACAAAAATAGGTTATGATGAATTTACAAGGAAAACTATCACGGCTATGTTAGCGTAAATAGTTAATGAGTAATAGTCGATAAACTTACTACTTCGGAACCCTACATTGTGCATGGCCTGATACGCACTTGGCGGTTTTGTTTTTTCTAAAGCCTGAACAAACTGAAGAAAGTGTGCCTTTCGAACTTTGTGTGACATCGTGTACACGGAAGCGAATCGAAAGCAGTTTGTGTCTACTGATGATGATGAATGAGCTACTACTTTTTAAAATCTCGTTACGAACAGTGTAGTCTTCATGCTGTAGAACGATTATAGCACCATTCAGAAACATAGAAGAGTAGGTTAACTAAATCCACTGATTTAAAAACGTTTATTTCAAAATAATGCACATAATAAAATGAAATAAAATTGTATCATAATATTGTTCATGTGCAGTCGCGGTTTCCTGATGGACCAACTATACGTATGCACAACTGGTTGCTTGGTATAACTTAGTGTTCCCATTGGCACAATAAATATTTTTTTGTGCTTATTTATTTATTCATCAGTGTTTATCCGCTCGATTTAAATATGTATAGCTTTCCAGTTTCACTATAGTTGTATTTCAAGGAATTATAGTTATGCTTAGTTGTGAGTAGTACATAGTTGTGCAAATGGGAACATTTAGTTGTGCCATACAACTATAGTTCGTTCGCGTTAAGAATGCAGTAAATCATCAGTGCAACTACAGGGTAAAGGAGTATTCCCAGTGGTGTTACTATTCAATCAAATTATATTTTTAAAGATTAAGTTTAATGAATTTAAAAATACACTTAAAAGTTAAAAATCAAAATTAAGTCATTAATATTTTAATCACTGTCACTAGTATCTTACTGCATTCTTAACGCGAACGAACTATAGTTGTGCATACGTAGTCGGTCCATCAGGAAACATGCCCACTTTTTAAATAATTAATTTAATTTAAAACATTATAACCACAACTGATTACCGCTTTACGGTTGAAATTCGACCATAATTCATATTGTCAAAGGAAACTATTGGGAGTTCTATTTGCTTTATTAACTTTATTTAATGTGTTAAATCTGTTCTCAGAGAGAAGTGAGATGGGTATTGATTATTGATGATTAGTCAAGGTTGTACGAAAAAAATGGTTGTCTGTAAAGTAGGTTTACGGACGGTAGTTTAACGTGACAACGTCATGACATTGATGAAATGATTGCATACTTTTATAAATAAAATTGAATCATTTTAATTAAATTACCATTATTTTGCATAGGAAAAGGAGTGAAATGAAATCTACATTTTGATTCATAAATTAACTTTTATTTGCACTAAATAATTCAAATATGTTTATTACTTCGATGAACAGATTGAAGTAACAATGTGAAGGAAGAGAGATACATGCGGCACGAACCAATCGCTTCGGCCGATCGTAGCCGATCGTGCCTCTCTATCGCTTGTTCCGCGCTCTCGCTCGCGGAACGTGATAGTGAGTCATGCTTTTTCGTGCGTGCACCCGGCGTTCATCATTTTAATAGACGTTATCACGTCAAAAACATACATACCATCAGGTGGCTTGTTTGCTCTGTTTCACTAATAAAGATCAATAAAATTACAATCGTCGATTGAACAATGCAGATATACTATTGATAGTATAACTATTACCGTATTGTACGTATTGTTTGTACACAACAAGCATTACAATACACCTGTTGTCATTACAAACTTGTTAAAACATTGCACTGACTGTCGATAGCACTCAGGTTTTTGTTTTCAATGACTTATTATTTTATTCAATCGAGGAGAAGAATTTTAATTGTACCATGTTGTAAGTACCATTAATGTATTGTACCATTGTACCATTAAATATTAGTTGACATTGATAAAGCATGCAATGCATGCAATTAAATTATGTTATGTCATCAATGTCATGACATCTTTTCTTTTACGAGTATTATAGATCCGTGTGCAATTTCTTGTTCCGTTATTCAAAATTTTGCAATCAGAACATAATACAATGTTTCATCTATATATTTTATATACAGTGTGTCCAGCGACCAACTAGCGATAATTTAAGTGCATGAAATATAACTAATTATACTGACAAAAATACCCATAAATGGGGTTCTCACTACATTCATTGATTCTTAGGCGATACGAAATTCGCTGGGTCACCTAGTTAGATAAAAATGTAGAATCCTTTTTTTCTGTCCACACAAAAAGTAACGTCATATTTGAAAAGTAGTACAAATGTCAGTCTTACATACGAGTAAAAAGCGACCCCATCAAGATACCCTTCCAGCAACGCACAGAAAAAGGGGCTTTTGTCGACAAACCCGAAAGAACACCACAAAATCCATGTTTTGTATATGTAACAAAAATACACTAATAAAATTATACACTGAGAAAAGCTAGTATTATGTTTATAACTGGTATTTATATCAATTTGAGTATGTCATAATGTTTATTAATTAGTAAGTAGTGCTGTTCCTTATATAAAATCGATTGATGTTTCTTAAGCGCACTGTATTTCCATGGAAATAGGGTGCACCCGTATTTCCATTGATACCGTATTTTGATAAATTGCACTTCACCTAACCCGTACCAGATAGACTAATGAGAAACCTTAGATAAGTCTACTAATGAGGAACGGGCAATGAGAAGAAAATACGAGTATTTCAAAGCGTTTCTGCGAATTCTCTCATTTATTCTACCTAACGAAGCTTTACTGATTACCGCAAAGCGCGGATGCGGAAAAGACCATAAATCCCATACCATAACCGGAAGTGGCCGGAAACGGTGAAATGGGCCAGAGAACCAACATTCAACTCCTCATTTTTCTTCCCCGTGTAACGATTTAGAGGTCTTTTGTACAAAACTATCTTTAAGCTTCAGTAATTTATAGCAACAATCGAATTTGTTCGCTGAACATTTTACGGTTCATTACTGTTGGCTGTTTCGGTTTTGTTAGGGAGATAAGAACAGTTCCAATTTGATTTTATGGACTTACATAAGAAATATAACGGCATTTTTGTACGTAATAGGTACTCATTTTGGGGGTCATTATTTCTGGTTTGCTATAATTTGTGGGATCGAAAAATCGCTGTTAACCCTGAATGGTTTAATGCATTTTTTACTTCTTACTTTTATTACCGTACGTTCAATACAACGAACGTACATATTCCTACGGCATGTGTCAATCGTGACGTGGTGACGTCATATTGTTCTGCCGTAGACCGTGAAAATTCAACGATACCGGTAAAAAAATCGTGCGATGTTATATTTCCAAATATTTATCATGTAATTCACTGCACAAAGCGTACGTTAACTTAACTATTAAATAAAACACAAAGTATGAGAATGAGAGTATTACTTCAACTGATGTTTGCGTCGCACTGTATACTCAAGTTGCGGCGCCGTGTAGGCTGCTTTTTCATTGGAAGACACGATAATGACGTCGGTGAACGCACATAATTACATCCGCAGCGTACGCACCGTACGCGCCGCATTTATATGAGAGCCCGATGCGGATGATATATGCCGCATTATTGTATTTTGTCCTCACGCATACATGAAAGCTTTCATATGCATACAATCAGTGGCGTGCACACAGTTTTAAGACAGGGTAGGCAGAAAATTTTACTCACCAAAAATACTACACGTTGGTTTTGGTTAAACGCGTCTCTATACGATTTTTTCCAAAGGTGTGATATTTAGGGGAAGATTCTAAGTGTTTTCCAGATTGTTTATGTTTTCTCGCGGCGGTAGGAAAATTATGAATATCAGCGTAACCGATGTCGTTCCAGACCGTTTTATTATTTGAAAATAGTAGACAAACGAAACAAAATAACCGATTACTGTGTATGCAACCTGTCAGCCAATATGAATTGAACGATTGAATGATTGATATGATTTGTTTTGTATTTAATTTACGAGTGACTTTACCTATATTTTGTATTAATTGCAAATCTGGTGTTGGACGACCTATCTCGATAACTTGTTTTTTTTTTCACTGAAAGATAGTTTTGAAAACGCATCATATTTTATTTTCTCAATAAACACACCATCTGAACAACTTTCACAGACAATGTTATCCATTTTTCACTCTAATAACAATGTTAAAATCCTAAATATCTGATAGCGTAAATCACAAACACAACACACATCAAACAATATGGCTACTAATAATAATGACTATTGAAATTACGTAGTAAAAAGGGAAATTTAATACGAAAAAAAAATGATGGCCATCTAAATATATAAAATTCAATGAAACAATGTGACTTCTTAAAATATTTGCATTGCATAGCAAACTTTCGTCGGAAATGTTCGGTACGGATCGTAATTTTTCGTGTTAGCTTTAAAGAATAACTAGAAAAAGACACTGGCTTTTCATGCAGTTGTGTGCGTGATTTTTGTCATTGTGTGTCAGCAAAGCCCACGTAGCTATAGGAACGCACACACATAAAAATACGCATGACCACGACTTACCACGGAGCACACATACAAAACATTCAGAGACGAATAGTTTGTGTCTTTGCCGTGGCAAAGGCGAGGCAGCGCTAGTGCAGCGCGAATCGATGATGCGAAATTACTTGAACGACCCTTTAAATGTATCGATCTTAATGATAACACCGGCACTCGATAGGTGGAGCTGATTTATGATTTAAGATTTTTATGTTGTTTTGTTTATTGATAAAATAATAGATCTATTATCAGAACTAGGGTAGGCAGTGTCTTTCTGTCTTTATGAAACGCACGCCACTGCATACAATACACATATATAATAGTCCTTGGGCCCACGTCTAAATGGTTTTTTTATTACCACACTCTTCAAACTTTTTGTACTCGTTATTTGGGTGGAGTCGGACAAATTTTGTGATTGGCGCAATATGGTAGTGGGGCGTTTGCCTGTCAAGTTGTCACGAACATGTCAATTTTATGAAAGAAAAATATTTACAACCACACAGTTATATTTTTTTTGATCAACAGTTTTTAATATAAGAATCCCGAAAACCTTGTTGTCGGACAAAAATATTGGGTCATTTGACGCGTCGGACACTCTGAACACGTCAATTTTAGAAAAAAAAAAAATTTATTACCACACGTCCGACATTAATAGAATCAACCATAATATATATTCTAAAAAATGTGGTAACCTTGTCGGACAATTTTTACGGGGCATAAGCGCAGTTGGACGCGCCAAAGATGTCAATTTCCTGCAAAAATTTTATTTACAAATATTTTTCCGACATTAATAGGAGGTGATAAGTAATTATAATTGAAACCAAAAATCGAATTGTCCGACAAAAATATTGGGGCATAACGATAGTCGGACAAAAAAACTGAATTTTTTAAAATAATTAATATCTTTAAACTATATAGGGTTCGTACTTACCTTATTTTTACTACCATTTTTCCGACAAAGGTAGGAGGTTACAACAAATTATAGTCTTTCAAAAATAATATAATTGTCTGACAAAAAAGTTGGGGCAAACGAACAAAAAATTAAATTCTTGTAGAATACTGATGCTCTTAAAATGTAAAATTGAGTTAATGCTTATTTCAATAATTTATTTAACAATTTAATTTAAATATGCAACTTTTAAAAATATTTCAATTAAAATCTAATTTCAAAACTTGAAATTGAAGTTGAAAGCTTTAAAAATGTCATTTTAATCAAATTGAAAATTATAAAAATGCGTTTAAATTTAATATCTTAAAACATACCAACGAACAAAAAATTAAATTCTTGTAGGCTATTAATATTCTTAACCAACAAACATACATTAATAATTATTTTTTTCACATATTTATACGTAAAAAAAAATTTATTACTACATGGGTACAATTAAAAGCAGCTTTCAGGCGCTACTCTAAGCGCTTCGCGCCTGAAAGCTGCAGCCCGCCAGCACTAATGTGAATCCGGTCATGCGCTTGTCGGCGCTCAACGTAAACAAATGTGATTTTGTTAATAATAAATAATCGACCACGATTTGTGCATTTTTATGTATAAATTCGTATTCAGGGGATAAAAAACCATAAGAAGCAACATCTTCCGGTCGGTGACGTGAATGTGCCACGGGCCACCTATTGTGGCCTCCAGCCTAAAGTTCTTTTTATAAATTATAAAATAATCTTTAAAAGTAGAAGAAATAACGTGCACGCTTAAGAATCCGTGGAGAATACTAACACGAGCTCTATTTGATACACAAATACAGTCGCAGTAGATGGTCCAAAAGATATTCGAGAGAGGGGTCCAGAAGAATTTTTGAGAGAGGGGACTCTTTTGGAGACGCACAGACTAGAGAACAAACGTCTCTGTAGTTTTTAAACGCTTTTATTTTTCGATGTTTACTTTCTATGTGGATAATATATTCAAATATGTAGAATAGACTATGGCCGCAGAACAAGTTCTGTGTATGATGTGTCTTATTCAGATATTACATTTAAACTTATTTTTATAATGTCGAATTTGATTAAAATGACATTTTTATAGATTTTTGAAATTAGATTTTAATTGAAATATTTTTAAAAGTTGCATATTTAAATTAAATTGTTGAAATAATAATAAGCATTAACTCAATTTTACATTTTAAAAACTCAGTATTCTACAAGAATTTAATTTTTTGTTCTTTTGCCCCAACTTTTTTGTCAGACAATTATATTATTTTTTTAGGACTATAATTACTTGTAACCTCCTACTTTTGTCGGAAAAATGGTAGTAAAAATAAGGGATGCACAAGCCCTCCTAATTTAAACAATATCCATTACCAAAAAAATTTCTTTTTTTCTCAATTTTATCGAAATGCCCCATCATTTTTGTCGGACAACTGATCTAATATGCATTACACATGCTAACAAATAGGAAAAAAAAAAAAAACACCTGTGGTAATAAATAAAATTTTTGCAGGAAATTGACATCTTTGGCGCGTCCAACTGCGCTTATGCCCCGTAAAAATTGTCCGACAAGGTTATCACATTTTTTAGAATATATATTATGGTTGATTGTATTAATGTCGGACGTGTGGTAATAAATTTTTTTTTTTTCTAAAATTGACGTGTTCAGAGTGTCCGACGCGTCAAATGACCCAATATTTTTGTCCGACAACAAGGTTTTCGGGATTCTTATATTAAAAACTGTTGATCAAAAAAAATATAACTGTGTGGTTGTAAATATTTTTCTTTCATAAAATTGACATGTTCGTGACAACTTGACAGGCAAACGCCCCACTACCATATTGCGCCAATCACAAAAATTTGTCCGACTCCACCCAAATAACGAGTACAAAAAGTTTGAAGAGTGTGGTAATAAAAAAAACCATTTAGACGTGGGCCCAAGGACTATAACATAACTCTCGCCACGACCACAGCGGGAGACTTGTTGCCAACGATAACGATATTATCGTGTCGTTGATGTCCAACGAGACAGCGTGCGGTACAATTTCATAGAAATATGCTTACACTGCTGTCATTGCTGGTATAAACACATTTATAAGCACCACTGAAATTATAAAATTTTGTGTTTATCGTGTCGTCAATTGCAATGTCCGTCGCCGCGCCGTGATGTGGCCAGGCCTTAGATGACGAAAGTGTTAAATTGTGCTAGTACTACTTCTTGAGCGCTTCCATGCTTCTCGGGGCACTTAAGTCACCAATTCCAGTTTTTGTCGTTAGATTAAGTTATTGAATAGCTCTTATATAAACTGAATTAAGCAGCAAACTTAACTTTGCCGTTGGAAAACTATACTAGCTAATGGTTTTGATTCTGTTGCGAGTGCCAACATAACTTAAAAAATACGGCAACTTCTGGGCTACGGTATATTTTGATTGGGTTGTCTCAAAGGCTAATTTTTTTCACAGCTCCCAAGGGACTGCAGACCTGAGTATTAAATATGTTTTTTTTTAACTTGATACCTTCACAGGTTCCTGAGAAAAAGGGGGTTGACAAACTGACATACAGACAGACAGACGGACGGAGGGAGAACAAAGCGATCCTATAAGTGTTACGTTTTATTCCTTTTGACGTACGAAATCCTACAAAAATGCAATATTTTGTTTTCTCCACTCCAGAAAATAAGTTCCCCAATATGGTATAGCAATTTAACTAATTCACTCAATTTGTTTACCTTGGAATTAAACCACTCAGGTAAATAGGGGCTTAATGAATCGGACGTCACGGGTTGCAGATAATTACCAAACTAAGCCTGGGATCAAGTTTGCTAACACCAAACCGAAATTACAATTTTACCGTTTAGTAAACAATAACACAGTAAATATTGGTGTTAAAATTTCCTCTTCGAACCTCCGTTCCGTAGTACTTTATTATGTGAATTTATTATAATGGGCACGCAATTACGCCCCTGTTAAAATAATAACTTAAGGAGGGCTGTAAGCTACCAATGCTCTTTGTATTTTCGGCTATTCCTTTTAGATCGTCATCATTCATTTGTTACTTAATAAGTATCTTGAGTAAATTTTCCCTCCGTTGGGAGAGTTGTGTTTTTATAGACATGGAATAAGTGAGACAGTCTATTTAACGTTAAATAATGATCAGGGGACTGGTTTTTACAGTGGCTCGGCTGCTAGTATCTAATATAGTTACGTTAAAAGTGAAGTTAATAAAAGCCAAAGTATGCATGTATGCATGTATAATATTTGATCTTAATCCTTCGAAGATGAAATACTATATCTTTTGACCAATTAACTTTCCAGCAAGAATAACAAAATATTTTATGTAAAGGAAAATGGATAATTTATTACAAGCGATGCAACAAAAAGTAATTTATCTGGATATCACAAGGCAAGGCTTAACAGCGTGAATGTATTGCTGTATTCCTCGTTAATGAGATAATAGGACATTAATGTATCTGTGAACGTTGTAAATAATACTCTTTATAAAACACACGGGGTGTGACAAACCTGGGGTCATTGGGTAAACATTTTTATCAACCGGATATTTTTGAAAATCAACGGGTTCGATTCCTGACCAGGGTTATTAATTTTTCAAAAATCTAATGATACAGTTTTAGTTTTAATTACAATAGGTCCCGAGACTCTTTTGAGTACTTTCCGCTAATCCTCATAGTTTCGAATGTGGCCGTCCACGCACACTGTCTTGTCAAATTTAATTCAATGAAAAATTCAACCTGTACATAAAACACAAAAAAAAAATTGTAGGAAGTCCTTTATACACTCTGAAACCATCCAACCGATGTGCCCGAAACTGATCTCATTTGAAAGGCCATAATGCGAAAATGGTTTGAGACCACTGAAACAATGCATTAGGCACTTTTCGATTTTTTCCAAAAAAATTTTACGTAGCACACGCCGGGTATCCACTAGTTTACAATAAAACCATCATTTGCTGTGATTTCTGGAATAAGTAAAATATGCGAAGGGCGGGGGGCTAGTTGTTACAGAGGTAAGAAGTTACATGCATTTTTTACCGGGATTTTAAACTCTTTGGTGGACGTAATTGGACTCATTTGTTTTCTTATAACATCGTGCATTAGATAAAAACGATCAGTGACCCGCCAAGCGCCAAGCTGCTAGGTTGTGTGCATGTGTCTTGATTTCAACCACGTACGTAAAAAAATCCTTTACGAAATTTATGATTTTTGATGTCTATATTTTTTATTTTCTCAAAATTTTTAATCTTGAACGTTCATAATATATCTACCTTTAATTTGCAATATTGTTTTTTTCTACTGTCTATATCCATTAATGGTGACTTCAATTTATATTAAAAAACGTGCCATGGGGCAGGTAGTTACAATTTTTTGGGGTAAGTTGTTACATGTAACAACTTACAACTTTCAAGATTTTTTTTGACAAACTGCAAGGCTTACTCTAAAAATATGAATTCACTGCTTCGCGCATATAGAAAGAACATTGACAAAACAGATGTCACGACGATACAGAAGCCTAAAAAATAGTTGCTGCTCGTGGTCAAAAACAGGTCGGTGCGATCACATCTGCCGAAGGAGGAACACTTATAACACTTGCATGGCTATAAATGCTGCTGGAAATCCATTCAGTTCCGCCGATGTTCCTGTTTCCCAGAATAAGATACACGGATCTTTTTCTTCGTTCTGGATCATCAGATGCGATTGAAGCGGGCAATTCTTCGGGATGGATGACAGAAGAACAATTTTTAAAATTGATGGAACATTTCATTCGACATGTCAAGCCTTCCACTGAACAGCCTACTAAGCTAAAAGTAAATTTTTACGTCGTTGAGAAAGTTATGAGTGTTATGTTATTTTTCTACAAAAAAAAACTTTAAAAATACAATATAGATATTATAATTACTCTTAAATGTTAAACGACTGTTTAAAGTGTTCTCTTTTGCTTATAGCGTTTTGAAACATTAAAAAATGATTTATCATTGATGATTTTGTTTATTTATCTACCGTAACATCATGCCCCGAAGATGTAACAACTAGCCCCGAAGGAGGGGTAAGTTGTTACAATCGACTTTTTTGGTTAAATTGTCCATTGTGAAAAAAATACATAAATTTTAATAACTTTTCAATCAGATTTTAATAGCTGAATAGACATACTAACGATAAATGCAATTAAATGTATAAATTATTTGATAGCTTTTGTTGTATGGACAATTATCTAAAAATTGTAACAACCTGCCCCCTGCTCCCCTATTAATGGATATTATCTCGCTATTACACTGTAATGCATGCTACTGCATTTTATTACATAATGCACCTGTCGATCGAGTACGACAATTGTTGGTAATCCAATAGATAGTTAGCAACATCATATTTCTCTATACTATAAAAATGATCAAATATATGCTTCAGTGAAAATTTGTAACGGATTTATCGGGTCTTGTTAATCTGAATTGAAACAGATTTAACTAAGTTATTTTGATAAAACTAGACAAAAGATGTTTGAAAAAATCAGTTAACTTTAATTCATTTTTGAAGCTGTAAATTATAGATGAGATTTCTTTCTGTAATAAATAGGTTTACTAGGGATGTGCAATAAATGATAACCACGATATTATGTATACTTTTCTTTCAAAATAAAGTTAAGAAGCAACCTCAATTACATTGCTCATGTCAGCGCGGAGTCTTGTCAGCATATTCTTATAAATTGCTTTCTTTTACTAATTAATGAATTGATCAGTTCATTAAAAATAAAAACTTTACATAAAGATGAAAATATTTTAAGATAATTATTAAACTAGGTAATGGATAGTGCATTTTTAGGTACTTGGTTATTGAACAAAAGCGCCCATAGCCTCGTGCCCGTGCCGATCCTAAATGATCGATCGTGATCATTAACCACAGGGCGATAGGGGATTGCGATCAACATTGTTCGTACTAGTTTGATCAGTTAATGGAGGACTGATGAAATCATATCACAGACTCGTCCGGCATAGACTATCACTAGAATTGGCCACTAACCTCTTCACGAAATAAAATTAAAGATTGCTTTTCTCGATAGGAGAAGATAGTTAATAGGTTATTTTTTATGGAATCACATCATGAGATAGATAGATAGATATAGATATTATCGCCCATGGATATCAGCGAAGAGGATCAGGAATCACTGAGGCGTTGCCGACTAAGAAAGAGAGAAGACAATTGTAGCAGGCAGCTGTAAGGTTATTATCGCTTCATTTAGCGTAGGCATTAGCTAAATGGTAACGTTAGCCTAATGTCAGCCATTACTGAGCGTCTGGATATAAGTTTTCAGCATGGCTGGGCGGCCATGTGTTTTAGCTACAGCTTAAAATTGATCCTTTTGAAATTCCTATAAGAGAAAAACTGCTTTATGCGAGAAAAACTGCTATAATATTTTTTAACTAAAAATTACCCTTCAAACAAGGATTCATTTTTTCGATGGTTCCAAGTACCTACATGACAAATTACTTAATTATTAAATTTAGTTATTTATTACTAAATGAAACGTCCCAGGTTCACTATACTGGACCAGAGGCAGAAACTCACGCTTCCATCAAGGCTCTGTTGCTTGTAACTTGTAAGAAAACGTGTATCACAAACAAAAAAAATTAAATGCTAATTTGAACCCGAAACTCTCAACAGAAACTGTTTTTTCTGAAACCATCTAGACTCTAGTCTAGATTATAGACTACATTCGGGCTATATAAGACTGTTTTATAATAATTTAGCTGATGAGAATTTCTGGAAATGAATCTGAAAACTCTAACTCAAAGAAAAAAATGTACAATTCTTGAAATTTTCAGTTTTATGACGACATGAATACCTAAAGTACTGAAATGGAGTTGGGAAAATTGACATCCAGTACGATATTTCGGCTACATCTCATTCCATGTCTAGTTTTACCTTTTTACCTGAATCGTTACTTTGGCACGACTAACTTTATGGACAGATTCTGACTCCACTGTACGTGACATATCCTTATTCATTTTCTAACATAACCCATAGACACCTTTGTATAAAGTTATAACGTAATCTATAAGCTCTAGCAAATGGAAATGTAGGAAGAAATCTCCCATGGGAGGCTATACATATATCATCCAGTTTATTAGCGATTCTTGAGCGGAGTGTTGGTCTTGCCTATCCTAATTAGTCCAATTGATAAAATCAGAAGGAAATGTTTGTACAATAGCGGTTAGAATTGCAGTGACATCTTTGGGTGTATATTAGCTTAATATTAGGTCTTTACCTATGAAATTTGAGATTTGTTTGGAAATTTTAAAATGTAAAAGCTTCTAACTAAACAAAATATTTGTCCATTAATTATCTACACAATTTTGCCATTTTGGCAGTTTGTTTATCCCTTTACTGTTGAAGTCTGCCCGACGGGAGGCGATGAAGTCAGCGAAAGCGTTTTGTACTGCCTCTCGGGTGTTGAACTTTTCCCACTTCAAAAATTGTCTTAATTTTGAAAACAGTAGAAATCTGTTGGGGTTCCGGTCAGTACCGTGGATGACGGAGAGCTTCCAGCTGTAACTCTTGTAGCTTTGCGATGGTCTGTCGTGAAGTGTGAGCTCGCGCGTTGTCATGGAGAAGCAATGGGGAAGAGCGATTGACCAGTCTTGGTTGTTGAATTGCGAGCTTCTCCATAATTAGCAATAACATCTTACTTGCTAACAAAAAACATGAAATTTTGGAATGATAATGATTTTTATCAACCTTACTAAACATCATACAAATATAGCGGTAACCCTTTGCTTGCATATACCTAGATATTTATAGACATGTGAGGGTAAAACCCTTTTTTATATAAGAATAAGTCTAAGATTTTTGTGAAAATAGAACATACAATATTTTCAATATGGAGCAATTCTTACACAATTCGAATTATGGTTGAATTTTGACTACATAGAAGGTGTCTAGTAACATATTGTTCTTTGATGTTAGTTCGATATCGTAAATTAAATTGCGTTACAAACGCTTCCTATATCCTTATTACTATCGACATTATCGTGTGAAGTTCTACAAGCTAAATTTTAAGTTGAGCTAAATTTTGCTTTGAGTACATACTATTAGGTATTATTGACAATATTACGATTGATTTCCGCGTACAGGGAGGATATAAACATAATGTAATGATTATATTATTAATATTATAAAGGAGAAAGTTTTTGAAGTGAAACTTCTTTAGAATCGTTAGTGATTTGAAACCGGATGCAACGACAGGTAAGATAATATAACCGCTAATTTCGTCATTCAATTTAACTTGTCCGTAGCTCAATGGTCAAGACGTAGATACACAATACCTGATGCGCAGGTTCGCGTCTCACAATATTTCTTTTTTTTTTAGTTTTATTTTTATACTGTTTTTAAATACTTTCAAATGCTCTTTTAAATATTTTCAAAGAATTTATCAACAAAAGATAAGAATTTCGTTCTTTCATTCTGTCGATCGACCGGCCGATTATACAGACAGTAAAAATGCTAAGTTGTATTCATAGATGGCGTGAGGAGTAAGATAGAACATTCGTTTTATTGCTAGATAGATTTTTAAAAAGTGCTAAGTTGTATTCATAGATGGCGCTTCGATTTATTGCTTTTTCATTTCGTTATCTTGAAACCAAAATTTTGGAAAGTTTCACTTCTACCACGTGTGAATTGCACACATTTTCTTTTTTTGTTTGTAATGGATAAACTTAGAAACTACCGGATCAATTTCAAAAATTATTGCACTAATTGAAAGCTCTTTTCCTTCTGAGTAACATAGGCTATATTTTATTCAAAAAAGAATTCAAAAAATTACTACTATAAACTTGCACTAAAGCTATATATACTGCCGAAAGTAGTTGTGTAATAAAGCAGCCAAGTTAACAGTTGAATACTGCGGTCAGCGCTCAATAAATTAAGTTTATGCCGATTCAAGCGGAATTATCTACGAATGATGTATTACCGACGCGATAGTGTGTGCAGAGAACTGGATAACAGGAAGATGCAATTGTTTTTCTCCGCGAAACTTTCTTTCATTGAGTTTGAAAGGAGGTTAAGAACATAAGATGGCTTAAGTTGTTAATGCATGGATTCAGAGAAATTAAAAATCAAAAGATTTTGCACGCTGTAAAAAGGGTCAAAAAGGGCTATGTTATTTGCGGTGAAAACAATTGAACACTACGTTATGGTAAATGAAATACAATATTTGTATGGATTTAATTTATTTGTTTGTACACCATAAAATAATATACAAAAAGAGAAAAAGGAAGGAATATATAACAATGGATATCCTTATCGGTTTAAAACGATTTATTTACACAGATTTGAAGAAAATTCTAAAACAAAATGTACACCAAACAAGAGTCCATCGCTTGAAAAATTAGGAACCCATGCGAGGCCAACTTTTAAACCTATTTGTTATTAGTTTAGTAAAATAACTGATTGCTTGTAGTTCTTAGTTTAGTTTTATTGAAGATTGGTCACAGACGTATTGCTAACAATGGGGACTATTACAAAGCGATTCCATAAACATCTTTGAAAACGCCAGTTCATCAATTTTATCACAGGCAATGTGTTTTAAGAAATAAATAGCCCATCATTAAAATATGAGTACATTAAAATTAATTTCCTATTTATAGTAGTACTACGTACAGGCTGATATGAACTGCCTTGTCAATCAAGGTAAATTGTTTGCATACGGCAGTAAACCGGTCAAGTTCGTTTAGCATTCGAGTGGCATGGAGTTCCGTACTAAATATCTTTACTGACATAAAATTTCCATTTTGTGGAAATAAAATTTTCTGTCCAGTTAATTTGGAAATAATCGCTTGCGATAAACGACAGACATACATGGTATCTCCCAGACTGGAATATGGGGGTTAAGTTCGATTCCCGGCCTGGGCAGACATGACAAACAAATGTTTTCTCTCAGGAGTGTGAATTTAAGTCTCATTTGTAAGTGTTCATGCCACTCGCAATATCGAAAATCTTTGTGAGTAAAGTCATAGACCATATAATATGTGATATTTTTTTGTCTGATCTATGGAACCCTAATAATATGGTTTAGAATTTCATCTTGACAAGGTCAAAAGAATTTGGTTTTTCTAATGAAAATTTAGTTACATAATAATGGTATATTTTTCCGTCATCTGCCTTTTACCCTCCGGTTGGTGAAATTTTTTTTGGGAATTTATTATCTGGAAGTTCTTTTGTGAGACTTTAAAAAAATTATAAGATTTTTGTTATATTTTTGACAACCCTTTGAATAAAAATAGTGTATTTTACTGAGTGGAGGTTTGATTTATATTACCTGGCTGGGGAAGACGAATATTTATTTGATGAATTTTTCTTCTTGAGTTGTCGGAATGTGAACAAAGGCGCAACATGAATGTGTGAATATTTATTTAATAATTTATTTTTAAATTTATTTAAAATACATAAGGCTACCAATCCAAACATGTAGTATACAAACACACCCTGCTATACACTTTTATTGGTCACATTAATTTCTACTTTATTAACAACCGTCAAAATCTTGTCAAAAAGACGACGGTTTAGGGTGTGTCTTTTATCATAAAGCTAGAAAATTAGTAAATTTATATATCATTTCACTCCTTCGTATAGTGTTACTTATGCTATACAAATAGTATGTATGAGAAATAATAATGGACCCAATATTCCACCGAGCGTACGCCAAAATCTGATTATATGAAATTATGAGCTTAATAGGTTTTAATTATGCATATTAAACATTATTCTGTGAATTTCAGTATATTATTTAACACGATATATGAGTTTTGTTATGTTTGGTGTATGTTTGTTTATGAAATCGCCAATCAGGCTGTAGATGTGAGCCAATGAATTACTAATGAGATTTTTATGTTAATATAATATCAAAAACTCGTCATAATTATTAACATAATAGTTTTTTCATTTATACACTGAATATCAGCTTAGAGTGAACATGTGTCAATGTTTGGAAATGCAAAAAGTAGGCCAAGTTCATAATAACTTTTATGCGCATCACAACGGTTGCGATGGACAATAATTATGTGACAGATTTACTAATTTCTTTGGTTATTTGTATTACTTATTTTTATGCGTTGTCACGAAATAGATCATAGTAGATGCAGAATTGCAGATGGTGGCAACGTTTATATTTTTGTATTTATAATTTGCTGTCAAGTGGCTACTTTGCCTTTTAATAATAAACAGTTGGTTAAGTCATCCCTAAGACAAAATTATGTCCATATTGACGCACGTTACATGAGCGTTGTTATTAGGGTTCCGATGTAAAATCCGAACCCTTATATCTGTCCGTCCGTCCGTCCGTCCGTCTTTCCGAAGCAAAGCGCCGAGACCCTTACGCCCCAACTCAGAGTCGCTAAAGGTTATTTTAATCGCTCCTTAGTAAAGAATCGCCATACAAATTCTGTACTAAGGAGCGATTTAAGTAACCGTTAGTGACTCTGAGTTCGTGCATTTGTGCTAGAAAGCTGTAATTTGGCATGGTAATACATATTTATTAAAACTTCAGAATCGTGGAATAAAATATTGAAAAACATATTTTTATCTCCCCTTCAGGTAACGTGAGGATAATTTTTTTATACGTCACGTACCCTATTATAGTGTGGGTATCGTTGAAAAGGTCTTCTAAAAATATTATAGGTTTTCTAAGACCATTTTAGGAATTAGGGATCCGTTTGCGAAATACTTGGCTTTAAAGTGCTAATTTTGGTTAGAGTCAAGTGTCCCCCCCCTGTTGTTTAGCCAACGGTTGGAGTTGGACAAGTGAAAAATTCTCAAAAATAGTTTATATGATGAATTTACAAGA
Organism: Thymelicus lineola; assembly: GCA_963932265.1. Classification (NCBI taxonomy): domain Eukaryota; kingdom Metazoa; phylum Arthropoda; class Insecta; order Lepidoptera; family Hesperiidae; genus Thymelicus; species Thymelicus lineola. The sequence goes on from OZ010699.1 coordinate 11,078,820, forward strand.
AAAACTATTACAGCTATGTTAGCTTAAGTAGTTAATGAGTAATAGTCGATAATCTTACTACTTCGGAACCCTACATTGCGCGTGGCCTGACACGCACTTGCCCGGTTTTATGTATATCGAAAACTTTCATTACATTACCGTCCCCCATGATTACCATGCTTTACCATAAAGGATGTGGATATTCCAGTTTATGAACGCTGTTGATAGCTTCAGGCGATAAATTTGTACGTACTGAACTACTGATCTTATTTATGATCCCGGAATAGCTGCGTCGCGAACGCAGTACTGTTTATTTATGACTAATCTTAGGGATTTACTCGTAAACCTCACAGTTACTTATATTTCTTGACATTAACTTTTTTATGTTCCACTCAAAGCGACTCCTCTGTACTTAATCTAAGAGGTCTAATTGATCTAATTGAATGTAAAATAAAAATGTAACGGATAATATTCTGTAAGCATGTTTTATAGAGTTAGATACTTGCACATATATTTTTTATACCGGGCTCTTTACATGAAAATCGATTCTTGAAGAATAAAGTTACAAAAAGTTTCTCGGAGATTTCGCATTTTTAACCAACTTCAAAAATGGAGGAGGTTCTCAATTCGACTGTATTTTTTTTATGTTTGTTACCTCGGAACTTTCGACTGGGTGAACCGATTTTGATGATTCTTTTTTTAATCGAAAGCTGGTACTTGTCGTGTGATCTCACTTAAATTTGAGCGAGATCTGACACTGGCATCCATGTCAAAAGCATATGTTTTAAATTTGCATTAAGTATGTGCGCAATAAATGGACGAATAACTCAATATCACGCCAACCGATTTCGATGATTCTTTTTTTATTGGATGTACTTCATTTGAAGTCGGTTATTTTTTTGTTAAAATTTTAGATTATGTGCACGAGTATTGCGTTGACGAGAAACGACAGTCAATTGTTTGGTTTGAATATCTTTAACAACTGTGTTTAGTCGTAAAATAGTTACGAGGATGTCATGAACGTAACATTGAAGTGATAGCGGTCCGTTCACCTCAGGTGTGATGTCAGCGTAGTATCAGGAATATGTCAGCGTAGTTTTTTTTAATGTAATTTATTATTCCCCCTGATTTTTTTTCAGGGACCTTGATTATTACATTTTTTTTACAATAAATAATAATAACATATAATAAATAAATATTAATATAATAAACATATTTATAAATATGAACATCAAATATTTCTGAATAGTATAAATAAGTAAATAAATTATTATTATAACATACTTCATAAGTAACATACAAACATACAATTATAACATACAAATAAAGAATTGTTATTATTATTATTAATTACTTTTTCTATTTATTGTCAGCGTAGTATCACTGCGTGCTATTTATAGTTTACTAGCTTATGCCCGTAGAGTGGTTTTGAAACGAAATTTTTAATTAATTAATTAGATATTACATGATGCTCGTGGTTTCTTTTACGGGACATAAAGTAGCTTATGTGTTAATCCAGAATATAGGTTATTTCCATTCCAAATGTCAGCCAAATCGGTTGTGTAGTTGTTGCGTGATTGAGGAACAGACATCCAAACATTTTCATAAACTTTCACATTTATTTTTATAATATTAGTAGCACCTACCTACTGTTTAGTTTTCCGCAATCTTCATTTTCTTTTCGCCAGTTGTGTGTTTTAGCTAAGGTTTTTAATGTATTTTAGATTCGTTTTAAGAATTAAAATTTAAAAGGGAAAAAAAAATCAAAAGCAGCCAAATATATATGGGTAATTTTTTGGTATTTTGACAATAAATCATGATAAAAGGAATTTTAATACACTTAACTTAAAGTACCTACTATAATTCGATTCTGAGGTTTAAACCTGGGAAGATTGTGCAAAAGGCGGTTAAATTAAAAAAATAGAGATGTGTAGGTTTAAAAAGCCTTTGTGAGACCATTGTTCAAACTACTAGGCTATCACAATCAAATTATGAGTAGGTCAGAATACAATCAACTATCCTTGCTCAAGTGTTCTCTTTCATTATTGTTTATTAATTATTATCACGTAAAGAAGTAATTTGCGGTATAATAACACATTCGGCAGCAGTTTTGTTTTCCAGGTCGTTATTTATGTAATTATTAGTTGATTAATAGTGGATTATGAAGACATGATATTTGAGGTGCAATATAAGTAGAACTTGGAAATAGGATCTCTTGTTTTTGTTTTGGCTCGTAATGTATCGTTGATGCTTTTGTTTGTGATGTACCTACATGGGCGACGGCATCAAATGCCCAATAGAGAGAAAATGTAATTTATTTTGTGTGACAATAATTTCGCCAAATCACTGCGCCGATCGCTGCATTCCGATTGGCATTTTTAAGTATTTGTATGTATCAAGCCATTTTAAGTATTTGTATGTACATCAGAAATCAGAATATATTTCGTAATAATACGGAGAAGTACACAGGTCGGCTGTTCAGTTGGCGCTGTACTGTTTTAGCGCCAGCGAGACAAGATATTTATTAGTGACAAAACACTGATCTATTATGAACTCTTAACTCCAGTCAAGTTCCAGTGTAAAATTCATATTACCAAAGCCGTCACGTGACACTTTTTAGCCAATCATACGTCGTTCAAAGCCCTATAAATGAACTGCCTGAAACTGGTTTTATAAAAATTCATAATATGCCCGCAGTTTCAGAATTGAATGGACCATATTGCCGCTCTATTGGGTATGTGCTCGATGGGCGACGGTAACTAATACTCGTAGCATTAGGTGGCTCATCTAGTCGCTTAGCAGCCATTACAATAAAAATACAACCTGGTACAACCCTTATACATATCGGTACGTAAGACCCTTTGTCTGCTCTCGACCCTCTAAATGTCTAAATGGGTGAGAGTACACTGGAAGAAAAATAGTGCAGATTTGGGTCACTCATAGTTTCTTTGGTAAGTAATTTTACTAAAACAAAGGAAAGATCAAGATTAGTTTTTCACTCAATTTGTTTGTCGTATGAAAATGATGAGATAACTGTGATAAATTAACCTTTTTATTAGAACTAAACGAGCTGTGTATGTTGCATATACTAACATGGTTGTTAGCTGATCCATACTAAATTGAATGGATCAGCTAACATTCTCCTACGTGTAAAAAGTCTATAAATGATGCACGAGCCGCACAAAATAATCCAGACCAAGCTAATTGACCTTTCTGAGTGGATATTATTAGCCAGTAAGAAAGGATCAATTTAGATAACTATGTCCTTAAATATGTAATCTTGTGACCCAAAAACAATGTAAGGTTACGATCTCATCGGAAGGGCTTTAGGGGTCTAAATATTGAATGAAATAGTTCTCAAATCCAGCAGCAACGGAACAATCCATGCGGGTCGTATTCAGGGTCTTCCTTATACATAATTAAACGCTCAAAATGTTTCCCATAGTTCTAATTCGCAACTTGGCTACAGAGTTGCGGTAATATCCGCTTGCCAATACCGTTTTAACGGGTTTGTACGAGTACAAAGTTTTAAGTGCCAAATTTTATTCGCATAATTTTCGTTAATATGTAAGTACCTACATTGCTAAATAGGAATGTGGGAGTCGTAAATGAAACATATTGTTATGTAATTATCAAGCGATATTATATTATAATAAAGCTGAATATATTAAAATAATTTCATTACCGACATTATGCCTGAAGTAATAATATTCCCGTACGTAAAATTTTTTAACTGTGATATTTCAGAGATGTGTTTTTTACAAGATTAAAATAAGGGTATATAATATCTGTTTCTGTAACAGGTACATTCAGCAATAGTACTGCAAATGGCTCTTCGGATGGATAATCTCCGAATGATGATCCACTTGGTCTTGTGATTATACGAATACTTTTGCAGTGGCGCATTCTTGTGGCGATATTATATTCACATGTTCATGGATTCGTAATAATAACATTAAGAACTGTCATGTCAATTGCCACTAGACAAACAGCCAGCAATACAAACTGCTCCAATATCGTGGTTTTGATTCCGCCATGTGTACAGCTTGAGCGGCTTTGCGGTTTCGCGTTTAACTGTTTGCGGCATATAATAACGGAGGCATGTGCAAAAAAGCCGAATTTTTCACTTGCCTAAAATTCTCTGCTTCATCTGAAAACAAAGTAGAGGGAAGAACCAGGCCGAAAATATCAATAAAGAATCAAATTGCTTTGTCTTTAGCCTGAGAATCGCCCGTAAATGACATAAAAATGGATTGGTATGAATCGGTACGAATAAAATCAATCTCATTTAGATGAAAAATAGCAGTTCATTTTGCACCAGCTCTATTTTCAAGGTGCTAAGGTTCAATTTGGTAAATTCATATTTTACGAGATGATGCGCTTATCTTTACGAGTAATTAATCCCTACGTTTATTGACACAATCACATTATAGCCCTGCGACAATGATTTCAAAAGGAAGGATATATTGAAACATTGTACACAAATGTTTTTCATACAACTCTTTGCGTATGCTACTGTCTGTACAATGGGGAATGTTCTGAAGAACTGTTTGGCTTAATATACCTGCGGCTAATTTTCGTGACCGCACATCACGGTATACCAGGTCCCACCAATATCACCTGGATACCTGGCATTCGTCCACAGCTTGGTTCTCACGTAATTTTCTTTTTTTTTAAAATATCTCGCACGTGTAATCTGTGGAACGAACTTCTGCATCGGTGTTCCCTCTAAGCTATGACATGGGGTCCTTCAAGAAGCGGGTCTATCATCTCCTTCTTGGCCGGCATCGCGTTGGTGACGCCCCCGATGTCGCTAATGTCCATGGGCGGCGGTGATCACTTGCCATCAGGTGACCCGTCTGCTCGTTTGCCTGCTCAAGGCATAAAAAAATACAAGGAAATAATAGCGCTATCTTGTAGTTGTTGAAGTTGCTTCTTACGAACATGGCATCATCGAAGTAAATCATAAGCACTCTATGAGACCTAGAGCCAATTTGAGTGCCACCTGAAGCAGTAATAAGTCATTAGTTTTTTTTGATATAATTACGATACGTACAAATACATTTACAATCAAGTATTCAAGTGTTTTTGTTTCGTGGAAATTTTATATAATAAACTTAACTCTTAGGAAAATACGGTTGTAGTCAATGAAAGATCTGGTGACGTAATATTACCCACCAAAAGGCCATTATTAATAGGCAAGCATTCAATGCCTTTCCCATGGCCAACTGAGTCATTCTATTTTCGGTGCTTCATTCATCCTTGAGCTAAAATAAAGAAAGATTGCAAAAATTGTCAAACCTTTGTCATCGTCAATCAATCAACAAACCATGTTGATTTTCTTGTAACTGTGTGAAAAAATAAGAAAAAAGCTTTTTAATTATTTTCATATTAAGTCCCAGGAGGTTGAAATAGGACATAAAGTTTGTTTCAACTGCCACTTAAACTTTTGTAAATAAAGCTAGAGAGTTGCAATTCTGTGAGCGCCCGCTACAACATCGCCTTCGGGAGTAAATTAGGAGTCATTAGATTGTATGAAATTCCGTTATTATTGAAGTTAAATTAATGATAATTGTACCTTTCAACCTTTGTATTTGGCTTTTCAAAACTTAATAAACAAAACACTAATGCGGTTTAGATACCGTTTTGAGAGAAGCGAGGAGGTTTCTTTATGTGAATAGCTGAAAAACAAGCAGAGGAGCCACGCGATGGTGACTGGTCACCGTCACCCATAAAGATCAGAAATACCAAAGACATCACGATGCATTGCCGGCCAAAAAATAATGAAGAAAAAAATGTGTGTATGTACTTGTGCGCACGTAAGAAGTTATACTTACCTCTTACTTATAAGTAGGTACCTCTCGCTCGCACCCACATACATACCGGCGCGCGCTAGCAATCCAAAATAACTCCAGCGAATGCTGTGCGCCTAGTATTACGCACCTTCATGATGTCGCCTTTTGGCTGTCACACCGTAAAAATTTCTCATATTTTTTTCGAAATATAACTTCAAAAAGATTAAAATAGTTTCCATACATTCATATTGGTAAATATTCAACAAAAGGAGAAAACTGAACATATTCATATTTATTGATAGTTCATTGGTAGCTCAGTACATAAACGTCTGGATTGAGGGCCCAAGTAAAACTGCGTAAAACTGTAATGTTATTCTCTAGCCAGTTGAGAATGACACAAACCATTTTAAACTAAATTCTAAAATAAAAATTATTGACACAAAGGTAGTACTTTCTGAGATTACACTACCTATGCCACTTTATGTAGGCATCTGAACTGAGGGCCCAAAACATTTGCCCATAACATCTTTAATTCACGATTTGCTTTAAGTTTTAACTAATTTTATAATAACTAAATTCCCTATAGATCTCAATTTTCTACGCCAAGTCATTCGAAAACAGCAACAAAGAAGGCGATTGTATGTAACATGTTACCTGTCTAATGCACAATAGTACGTGAGTATGCCTGTGTGTAACCTTTGTGCAAGTAAGAACACTTTTATTGTTGTAGGGGTTTTTATCTATACTATAATAAAACTCTAAATGTCTGTCTGTCTGTTTGTCTGTCCGGGCATCACATAAAAATCCTTGAATGGATTTCGATGAAAATTGGTAAAGTTGTTACTGATACCCTGGGTCATATTTTAGACAACATTTCATCCCGGAAAATTAAAAGGTTTCCCGAGAAAACAGGATAAAAGTTTGAATAAGTTAAAACATAATTTCCGTATGCAAAGCTGCGGGCAACAGCTAGTTTTTAATATTTTTGTTTATTACGTTTATGAAATACTGTATATCGAACGTGAAAACTCATTTTAATTTTTAATTTTTATCATTTAGGTATAAAATTAATTATGTTCGACCGAATTTCAACTTTATATAAATTTTAGCCAGCTAGAATGATGAAATACCTGTGTACGTGCGGCGTTCGAACCACTAGGCACATTGCGTTTAAAATAACATTAAATTGTTATTTATTAGTGTTGTTCCAAAGTTCCCAGACATTAATTTCAAGTGTTATTGAACAATTAATGCATTGTAAACCTATTAACATTTCATTGATTGTTTATCACGTTATTTACAGATATTTATTGTCACCAGTCATAATAATTTTTCGGATTTATTTTAATTGTAGGTATGCAATTGGCATAAAATGCATCACTATGTGTTTGACTGGGCCTTAGTAGTTAAATGGCAAAGCGAATAATTCATATTTGGCTATAACCAAAAGGATAAATTAGTTACATTCACAGACTTACTAATATCTGCTTAAACGTTTTAATTAGGCTTTTATAGTGGTTGGTTACGGTAATTGTCTTTTACCATATACTCGTAGTTATGAAAAAGGAGAATGCCCATAGCCAGTACTCTCAAAAATTTTTGGACAATAAATTAAATTAAAATATTTCAAGTATATACCCTATTTCCTAAAAAAATCCTCTTTGGGAATAATTTTTTGAAATTAATAAGTAACTTTACTTCCGTTTTACAAAAGAAAACCATTCAGTGTTATAATAAAAACATTTTTATATCTAGTCTTCTTGTTCATAAATACCAGAAAAATTTCGTATCGTCAAATTAATCACTACAGCAATACTTATCCAAAAATAATCCAATTATTTGGCGTCTCTGTGAAAATCGGGACACAACGCGCAAATAGGACATGTCAACATTTAGGTTGACCCGCGCAAATACAGATATTGTGTTATCTAATACCTTTAAACGAGCAATTCTTGTATATATATATATTTTCTGAATCTCGGAAACGGCTCCAACGATTTTCATGAAATTTAATATGCAGGGGGTTTCGAGGGCAATAAATCGATCTAGCTAGGATTTATTTTTAAAAAATGTCGGTTTATCCGTGTTTTCAGGCAATGAAAAACGCCTACAATAGACTCTTCCTGACATCTATTGGCGAGTAGCTACACTAAAGCTAAAGCAGATGGCGTTGTTAAGCAATACTAAACCGAGCTAAGCTCGGTCATCCGGGTACTAATTTATTAATCATCATTACACATCAGGTTATTCAGCCGAATGTATACCTAATTTTGATGGATTAGTCCGTAATGCGAAATTAAACGTTCGCAAACTTCACATGATGTTACTTGTCGTTTACGCGTTGGCGGTAAGACAAATCGTTAAAGCTGCTCCGTCCTCTAAATTAATGTTTACCGTTAGCGTTTATTGTACTAAATGAGTTAAGTTGAGTCGTTTAATTGATTTACAGTCTCAAATAGTTTGAGAACGTTCGGATTAGGCCAGTATGAAGATTTAGGTGTTACTAAGGTTTGTCTTTCGGTATTTAATGCAAAATATTACCATTGCCGGCTGAAAATAAGAAGTAGTATTGCTTATATATGTGTCATAACTTTACGGATGATGTGATTGTGAAAATCAAGTGCTACGGCTATGTTGTTACTAAGTAATTTGAAACACTTTTTAAAACTCGGCAATTGTCACAGGTTTTTTCTCGTAATGAACAATATGGAGAATTCTCAAGTAGGTATGCTGGTTTCTTCGAAGTATTCCTCTACTCGAGTAAGTCGAAATTAATTCCTAATTGGCACACACGGACGTAAAATAACCCGGACGTCACCTTGTCTTATCGAGAGTGACGCCGCCCGCTTACCATGTGTGCGTAGTTTTTAATATAATAATAATAATAAATGGCGGCCGATTATAACAGCATGGTGTCAGTGTGTGCGTGTGATACTTGTACGAATAGAGGAGTTGGTATTACTATGGGTGCCTCACTGAATTTGTTGCTGAGAATCTGAGTTTGTTTGTGTTGGCACATTATTTAATTATTTGTAATTTATTACATTCTAATTTATGTTACGTTTATGTATTATAAATTTTATTTATTGCTGAAATAAAGTAAAAAATAATATTTACATAATATAACGTAACGTAAACATAGACTTAAATATATAGACGGGCTGTTCGGAACAAAATCCGTGTCACAGTCGCGCCAGCCACAGAGTACTCAATCACTACGTGCCGGCATAGAATACGACATTTGACGACTTGTGTGGGGCAATGGTTGCTACAATATTGACTACGTGACAAAAACCTAAACCCCCCCCCTCCCCTATGTGACCAATCGTGGTATTTTGAAGACCCCCCTCCCCCCCTAAATGGGTCACGTGGTTTTGGTATGTTCCCTAAGTCTATGAACGTAAATCGAACTTATTGTTCAGATGTCATTGCGTTTACAACGTATTTACGATACACGTGCCGGCTATATTTCTGCAATACCAAGGTTACGCCACCATATCACTGGTTGCAGTTTGTAACTGCTCATACTGAGTGCACTTTGTATGCAGTTATTATTGTTTAAAGAAGTTTAATGTTACATGACGCTTTGGAGTTTATAACTGTTTTTTTTGCATGGATGTCATTTATAGACTCTTAAACTGCTTTGAGACCATTAAAACAATGCTTTAGGCACATTTTCGATTTTTGACTGTTCCCATAGATCTGAGATTCTGTTCCCGTAATTTTTTTGGCGTAGTAGGACACGCCAGGTATCCACTAGTTTACATATAAAAAAAGTTAGCTACATAGATAGATAGACAGATAGATTACTCTTTATTGTACACACCAACTATGCTATTGACACAATAAAACACGTAAAATTTGAGGTACAAAAGGCGGTCTTATCGCTATAGAGCGATCTCTTCCAGACAACCTTAGGGAGGAGGACACATACATTTTCCGCTTGTTTGTCATTGTCAACAGATTTTTGTAATTTTGTAAAAATATTGGCATGTGCGAAACATGGAAATTTTTATAATTTTATTTTTCTTATTTAGAGATTAAAATTTTTATGATGCGCGCGCACACCGACAGCCAAAAAACGACATGATGAAGTTAGCTGATAACTTATTCCTTTTACAAACAAAGAGTTGTGGCATACAGGATGATATCTTTAGCTATTTTTGTTCTGTTACACCATAGAAGTATAACTTCTTACGTGCGTACATAATTACACACACACATTTTTAAACATCCTTTATTGTACAGACTTGTATGACGAGAGTTCAATAATGCCTGCAGTTTGTACCAAGGCGCCACCCATTGTTTGATGTTCCTAAGCGATCGGTAGGAGGAATTGCTAGTTTACTTGCCACATAAACTAAGTATCGAGTGCAGTTCAGGTAACAATAACCAACTGTAGACCTTTGTTGATCGAGTTGTATACATTGTAGATCAATATTACAGACCTCTCCGATCTATATTTAGGTTCGTGATAATTCGGAGCGGCTATTAACTTTGCAGTGATCGCGGTCTATTAAAATCGAACGCTACACACTCATAGGATTACTTGTGTAGTGGGTGCCATGGACAACACATAAAGACACGAACGATTCCAAATTCCCAAATCGAGCGTAAAAACTAAAATTCATTATTAAAATTTCTGCCTCATTGGGAATCGACCCTCTCTACTAAATAGGTCACGGGGTCGGCATTATTATTTCCAGACGTCAATAATATTTGTAACGAAATTTTACAATTGAAGTAAGCAACGTCAAAGCTTGGAAGCGTGAGTAAGGATTACGAAATTCCGGAACACGTAGAATAACCGCTTTTTCATTGGACGACACGATAACAATGTTTATGTTTACAGAATTAGTCCGATCATTTGGAAGCTTTACCTGGAAAGTTTTTCGGGAGTTTTGAAAATTGGTATCTTCATAGACTTTAATGTCCTATTTCCGAATTTCAACTTTATCTTTCCAGCTCGCGCCGCCAGGTTGGGAAAATGGCACCTAATAACAGTTTTTCGAAAATATCTCCTTTCCTATGCTGTTATTCCAAACAGTTACGTTATTTTTACTTAATGCTTGACCGCAGTCCCACTATTAACTAACTTAATAAAAGCCTATTCACTCTTTTCTTGAAGACATTCACGTCATAGGTGAACGGGAACGCAGACGCAGGCAGGATGTAGGTCTTCATCAGCTGGCACACTGAGTTGTTACAGTGTATTTTTATCGTAATTTTCAATTAAAAAAAATGAAAATAATTTAAAAAATGGTTACCAAAAAAGTCTCGTTTACAAAAAGGACTTTAAGTTCCGCTACGCTACCCGAACTTCTTCATGGAAGTCGTTGTCGTCGAACCTGGGCGGACCGACAGTCGCATGCCGCTGGTTGTACGCCGGGGTGGTGCGGTCGATGGCCCTCTACGGGGCCCCGATCTGGGCAGACACCCTGAGCGCCCAGAATAGGACTCTCCTGCGCCAAGCGCAACGGGTCATGGCGATCAGGGTGGTGTGGGGATACCGCACGATCTCGTGCGAGGCGGCGTGCGTCCTGGCCGGGACCCCACCGTGGGACCTGGACGCGGAGGTGCTCTCGGCGGTGTACTGGCGTCGCAGCGCAACAACACGAGCCGATGAGGTGGAGCCAGAGCCGGTGGAGGCCGGGCGGCAGGGGCAACTCGACCGCCAGGTCCTCCTCCGGAAGTGGAAGGATAGACTGGCGGAGCCGACCGCCGGCAGGAGGACGGTGGAGGCGATTCGACCCGTCTTAGAAAAGTGGGTCGATCGCCAACACGGGGCCCTCACCTTCCGCGCTGTGCAGGTCCTGACGGGGCACGGTTGCTTCGGCAGGTACCTGTGCAGCGTGGCGGGTCGAGAGCCGACCAGCGTGTGCCACGCTTGTGGGTGTCCGGAGGACACAGCGGAGCACACGCTGGCGGAGTGCCCGGAGTGGGCGGAGCCGCGGGCGAGCCTCGCGGCGGTTATTGGGGACGACCTGTCGCTGCCGGGCGTCGTAAGAGCCATGGTCGGCAGCGACAGAGCGTGGAAGGCGGCGCTCCGGTTTTGTGAGTGCGTCATGGCGCAAAAGGAGGCGGCGGAGCGGGCGAGGGAGGACGACCCTCTTTGTAACCCAATCCGCTGGAAGAGAATTGGACGGAGGCGCCTGGCGCACGAGCGCCGCCTTCCCCCATAACCGGGGTCTCCGGGCGGTGGAACCGGGGGGTACCATCGCCCAGTTGGAGGAGACCCCCGAGGCGGCTGGCGTGTCCCGTGTTCCGGTACGCCAGGTTGACGGTGAGTGGCGCCACAGATGGTAGCGCCCCACAAGTTGGGCCCGAGCCCGGGCAACCGTCGGCGGAGCAGCGGAAGTGTGCGAAAGCGTTCCCGCAGCTCCGCCGGAAGACGGTGAGGAGGAACACCGCTGGTTTTTTAGCCGGTAAGAGTCCGGCATAACCCGACAGCGCCCCCCCGCGCCTGTCGGGTATCCATGAGGATTTTCCAGCGAAAACAAAAAAAAAAAAAAAAAATGGAAGTCGTTGTCGTGTCGTCTGAAAACAGGTCTTTGTGAGCACGATGTGTTTAACCGTGGAAAGCTATCCATCATGGAGCTGGAATGTTTATCATGCACGTTAACTGTCGGTAGTATCCAAACCATCCAAACTCACAAACCAATTGCTTGGAACTTCTGTCGACTGCAGCTAAGAGAATCCTCGTGCGATCTATACGTAATAAAACTGGTCGAACTATAAAATTAATGCTGTGCACAAATTGAAATATCACAGCGGTGTTTTTTTTGATTACAAAATAAAAAAAATTCAACCATAAGTCAGAAAATTTCCTCTCTTCAAAAAATATTACGTTATAAGTTTGCCCTTTGTAGACCTAGCTTATAGGTTTTACAGTAAAGTTAATAAATACATAAATATATATCAAGCAACCGGCTCCAATATTTAAGTTTTTATTGCTTGGAAATTTGTATAGTTTTCTTTTAAATTAAGAGGATAATATCGAAAGCACTGAAGTTGTTTTCAAGAAAATTGGACCTCTCTACTCACTCAGAGAAATGCCCTTCACTATTTAGCTGATGCTCGAAACGGTCGTAACAAAGTCATTGGACCGACCTAATCTCAAAAGACTAGCGTTTCACTATTTTGCTATCAGAAAATTGAACTAGAAATTTAAAAATATCTTAAAAAATTTCACGTGAGAAAATAAGTAATATTTTTTAACTCTATACCTAGAAATCTTCAATTTAACTTTTTTCTGTACTAATGTTTTATAGCTGTTGCAAAAACGGGAAAGAAGGGAGGGGAGGGGGAGGGAATTTAATGGTCTCTGATTTGTTAAACCTACCAAAACTATTAAAGTTAAAAGCAACAATAAAGCACATTCATTGATTGTTAGGCGATACAAAGTTCACCGGATCAGCTAGTATAGAATAGGTACAACTTGGACATTGTATAAATTACGTTTTCTTTCTTTTTTTCTTTTCTATGACAAGAGACATTTAAATGACTTGGCCCAACGGCATCACTTGTCCTACGCCCCAACTCAGAGTATTAAACGGTTACTTAAATCGCTTCCTAGTAAATAATCATTATACAAATTATTTACTAGGGAGCGATTTAAGAAACCGTTAGTGACTCTGAGTTGGGGCGAATGAAAGAAATTTTCTCCCTAATCATCCATCCAGCCACCAAGCGGGAGGTTGACTAACATCCATCAATAACGAATGATACAAGCGGAAAGCTCAGTTCAAAAGGAAATCAATTTATTTCCCGCGAAACTGAGTGGTAATTTCAAATGAGGCGTTAAATGAATAGCATTTCGAACGCTCGTTGTGAAGCGTCCATTGTACCGCCGCCGCTATTCTTTCTGACCTTCTGACCTATTGTTGTTCCAGGGTTGCCCCCGAACCCTACATTACTGATATCTAATGAAGTACTAAAGTTTGCGCTGTTTAAATCTCGTAAAACTGTTTTAAGTTCGTTTTGTTATGAGAAAAAGTATAAATTGACGTTAACACTAAGTTGATAATAACGCTAAGTAGGTACTTACTAACGCTAAGTAGGTACTAACGCAGGTATTTACCTTGTACCAGTAAATCTGTAATCTGTTAGATTAAATTCGCTTCTGCAGCAGAAGTTCTGCTTCTATGTTTTACGTGATTTGACAACTCTATCTGAGTTGTGTCCCTGTGTGCCAAATAAAGACTCGAGTTCGATTCTCAACCCAGGCAGATAAAGTAGCCTGAATGTGAAGGTTTGTTTGTAAGGATATACGGATGTCTTTCACGCAAAAACTACTGAAGGGATTTTCATGAAACTTAGCACATATATAGACTGTGATCTGGAATAACATCCATCCAACCATCCATCAGCCCGTGGAGGTCCACTGCTGGACATAGGCCTGCCCTAACTCGCGCCACTCTGACCGGTCCTGAGCCTTCTGAATTCAGTGGATGCCTTTGTATTCTTCAGGTCGTCAGTCCACTTGGTCGGGGGGCGTCGGGGGAATAACATAATTTAGAATATTTTCTATAATGGAAAACGCAGGCAAACCCACAGACACAGCGCTAGTTAATTATGTTTATCCTTACAATACAATACAATACAAACACACTTTATTTGTACACCAAATTAACATACAAGCAGAAATACTTAAAAAATAATGTGGCATACAAAAGGCGGCCTTATCGCTAAAAAGCGATCTCTTCCAGGCAACCTTAGCATATAGGAAACAAAAGAGAATGAGGCGTAGGATGTACATAATGAATATCGTTCTACAGTTACAGTCCATATAAACTAAATAGCTAATACCAGTGATGATAAAAAAAGGGACATTTATGCATACTTTTTGAGATATAATTCTTTCACCTGTGATTTAAAACAGTGAAGTGTCTGAGCATGACGTATGTTACTACGTTGCTTAAAAATGCTTACTATGTTGCTTTAAAAATAATTTCACAGAATTTGGAATAAAAGCAGATCGAAAATTTGATTTCAATGATTACATAATATTAGTCAATATGTCACATAGACTGCCATTAATCTCATACGCGATAAAGCTGTTATGTTAAGATTTATTACTTGCTGATAACCTTGCTGACTATTGTGATGACAACGTCAGATGTTACGAGGGTAATTTTTATTAGTAAAATATTCAAACCGCTTCCACTTTTTTGGCCTTCGCGAAACAATAACTCCGCGGAATGATGAGTGAAGTAATCTTAAATTTAAGTTTATAAACCCCCGACAGTTTGATTTACAGTTAAAATTGCTAAGAACACTCTCGATTAAGTCATTTTTCATACAAAAAAACTAAATCAAAATCGGTTCATCCGTTTGGGAGCTACAGACAGACAGGCATATAGATACACAGACATGTCAAATTTATAACAGCCTTCTTTTTTCGTCGGGAGTAATAAGATACTTGTCTTTCAACATCAATAGGTGCTAGACTTCAGCTGTCCTGAACAATTTTCCTTATGATTTTCTATTTAAACTACAGTTGCAACTGGCTGAAAAGACAAAATACTCGTAATTGTCAGCCGATATTCATCTATACTAATAATAAAGAGGAAAGATTTGATTGTTTGCATTGAATAGGCTCCGAAACTACTGAACCGATTTGAAAAATTCTTACACTGTTGGAAAGCTACACTATTCCCGATTAACATAGGCTATATTACATTTTCAAAAAAAATAGGGATCCTTAATAAAACTCCAATAATATAACCCAAGGTGTAAAAAATAAAGAGAACCGAAGCAAAGCGAGGGCGGTTAGTCGTATCAAATAATTGTACTAACTCTTTGTTACTTTTTGTTTCAGGTAATTTGACGGATAAGTGCCACCAGATTTACAATTAGCTTATAAGCGTAAGATGACAAGAATAATGAATACAATTTTTTTTTACTTAAAATAAGTTAATGCTTGATCACAATCCTACCTGACGGTAAGTGAAGATGTGGTCCAGAACGGTAAGTGCACAGTTGTTAACTTAGCTGTAACATAAATTTCCCTTCAACCAGGGGCCGAACATTAAAAGTATTTCTTGTGTAATTCATTTTTAAGGTTTCTTCATATATAGGTATTCTACGAAAGGAAGCCTAGGATATTGTCTGTCTGCCCCACCCTGTTTCTCTGAATGCAGTAAACGGAAAACGTTGCAAATTGCACTTATGTATTTATTGCCCCAATAAATCGAATCATAAATCGATTAATTTTCCTCTT
Source organism: Thymelicus lineola (assembly GCA_963932265.1). NCBI lineage: Eukaryota > Metazoa > Arthropoda > Insecta > Lepidoptera > Hesperiidae > Thymelicus > Thymelicus lineola. The sequence goes on from OZ010699.1 coordinate 11,094,816, forward strand.
AGAAGTTGTTTTCAGGGTCAGGCTTTGAAAAAGTCAGGCGCTTATCACATACTTTTTAAATTCATAGTTCAAATTATACATATATTGTACTAATTTTATTATGTAGCTATGTATATGAAAATGCAAATAAAATGTTCCTAATCAATGAAACTAATAGGTTAAATTACTTTATCTACAGCCTATGTGTAACAATAGTAAGCCCTGAAATATCAGCTAAATAAGTAAATATTTCATGATATATGGAATCGTACCAAACACACTTTTGAAACCGGTATTTTGACATTACTTACATTTATCATTCGTAGGTATGGGAGTTAGAATTTATGAGGTATTTTTAAACAAGCACACACTGTATTGATAGAATTCAATATGAATAGTTTGCGTAATATTTTTTGATCGGTGTCGAGTTTATCTGAATACACAGTTTTATAGAGTCAATGTAGGTGGTAATACGAGAAAAAGGGGTACCACCTATCTTAAGGTCGAAAAACGATGGACCTAATTTCATTTCACCGAAAACTTTTCGTCTATTATTGTTTCGTTTATTTTTACTTCATCTAAATCATGTCTGCCACCTTATCATTTAACCGATTATCAATTCGTCTTTTTAGTTACTCTGACGTTTCATTTGGTCAAAACCACAGACATATCAAAACCTTTTTAACGAAGTTACACTTAGCCGAAATAACATTGGTTCAATTCCGAAAATTCACTGTTAATTATCATTTTCATTTCACCAAACGCCAAACGCAGCATGCAAGCAGGCATGCAACATGCAGCAAGTACCTATTGTTTATGCCACGGCTCCGGCGCTGCGGGGCTCTTATCACGGGAGCTTATCGCGCTCACTACCACAGGTTTAGCTTGCTCGCCGGCTTGGCCGGCCAACCTTAGCCGCGTTACAACCACCTGCTCCTTAGATCGCGGACCTACCTACTAGGAGAAGAGTAGACAAGACTGCGTGAAGTCGGTTTTGCAGCGATTCCTTTCTGTCACTAAATTTTGTAGCACAACATATTGACTTTTTATGACACTATTTTAATTTAAAATTAAAAATGCTACCAAGTAACCAGCTATAAATATTTATGACCAAATAATATTCCGTAAAATATAATGTATAATGTCATAGAACAGACATCTCGAACAAAATGTGTGTCCCGCCCGGGAGGTTCGATTTTCAAAATTGAGCCCCGGTGCGTCTTTCCATTGTATACAACGCCAGAACGCAGCCATAGGAAACTGCTCGCGTATATATTGTAATGCTGTTTTTAAATCTGTTATTACAATGCATACACGAATTTTGCGTACTGATCGTGTATAGTTTGTATCGTAGATGCACGCGTCTTCGTTCCCAACTATACTACACCACTTACACTTGACAAGAGTGTTGAAAGTCTAGTTTTATTGATTTAGTAAGATATGGAATTATATTTAAACTTTATTGAGAAGGATTAAATACATAACAATGACTTATAATCTTAATTATTTTTATTAAAAAAGTACTTTTCAACGAGCATTATCAATATTATGCAAGACGTTAAATGCTAGGTCGTGTTTCCTTTTTCTATTTTTTTTTGCGGTGGGTACTGAAGCTGAAGGTCAGCCTGCTTGTATTCTATTTTTTCCCCTTGTTCTTCATGGTTCGTCTTGATACAGATGTCGGCTGTACACGTATCTTGCGGGACAGTCATTTTGTAAAGTTGTTGAAAATAAATTTTTGGGCCTGTTGGTCTGTAGTGACATGTTTTAAAGGATTATTGAAAATATGAATGGCTTTTAAATATGTGACTTAATCTACTCTAGTAACGCCGTAATAAGACTACGTCTACGCTTCGCGGGGTTCCTATTTTTATCGTGAATAAAATCAGACAACCATAACCTAACCTATCCTTCTTTCGATTTGAGTTCAGTTGTTTTTTAACCGACTTCAAAGGAAAAAGAAGGTTCTCAATTCGACTGTTTTTTGTTTTGTTTTATGTTTGTTACCTCAGAACTTTGGACCGGGTGAACCGATTTTGATGATTCTTGTTTTAGTCGAAAGCTGGTGCTTGTCGTGTGGTCCCACATAAATTTGAGCGAGATCTGACATTGGAATCCATGTCAAAATCATATAAGTCTTAAATTTGCATTAAGTATATAATATGTGCGTGATAAATGGAAGAATAACTCAATACCCAACCGATTTCGAAGATTCTTTTTTTATTGGATGTACTTCATTTGAAGTCGGTTATTTTTTTGTTAAAATTTTAGATTATTTTTCATGACAAGGGACTAGAAAGAGAGGTCAATAAATCAAGTTATTTTACAAATTTTAATTTATTAGTAATAGGTATTGATGTAAACATTCTTATTTTTAATGTTAATATTACAATTTTTTTGTTAAATTTACTAACGCATTAGGCTTTGCTTCTAATGTTAGTGTAACTTTGGAATAAATAAACTAATAATAATACATAATAATAAAATGGCGAACATGCAACTGCTCGCGTAGTTTTGGCGCGCTTATTCCGATACATACACGATTAGTCCGTATGCGTAATGGCACTGTACATTATGGAACGAGATAAACTTCTACGCTACTACGAAGTATACGCGAGTATTTGCGTACTGCTGTTGTATGGATTGGAAGAACTTAGTAAAAAAGTTATTTCCAATCTATACGCGGTTAGTTTCATACCCTTGCGTTCTGGCCTTGTATAGAATGGAAAGACGCAGCCCCGGTTCTCCTTTCAAAATCGAACGAATCCATTGAAGATTGATGCCATGTGGCGCCAATGCATTGGTACATACATGGTATTCGCGATGTCAGTTCTATACGCTAGTAATAATACTTCAATACAGAAAAATATAAAATATTTTTTATGGAAGTTACGGTATTAATGCACAATGTACTACAACCAGCTTTCCATTTTCTTTAAAACTCGGATCGGAAGTAGACGTGCTGTTCACATCATTTTTACTTATTGAACTCAGACTGAAACACGATTCTACTAGGTACTAGAGGAGCGTACAGACTCCAGAGTCAGTTGAGGTAATCATGACGGAAGTATTCATGCGTAAACCTCGAGGGAACATACCACTGAGCACATCTAATGAGAGCTAGGAGAACGTAGTTTTAACGAGAGTAGAGTAATTAATATTAAAAGCATACCATATTCAAGTTTACAACACCCTCGCGCAGCAATTAAAAAAAACATCGCCCCGGTAACGCATTTAGGTTACGACGGTTTTTCATAGCGTCATCTTTGAGAGGACATCTCGTTACATTTATTAAAATTTATTTATGTTTTTTAGCTTAATACAGTTGCTGAGTTTTTCCTCACGTAATTTTTTTTGCATTGCTATGAAGTGATGAATAACAAGTCGTCACAGCTTGTGTCAACTTTTAGTGTAAGATAAAATCAAGGCAAGCAGTTATAAAGCGTTAATCTCTAACAGCCATTCTCAATATTTTATCTACCCTATAACGCAACGAATCTGTGATCGACTTCAAGTGTATTTCTGCTGTTGACTTTCGGCTGTTGAAGAAACATTAAGGAAATATAAAAAAATCTTTATAGCTTATTACTATTAAATTACTATTTAATTACATCTGTTTATTGAAATTATTATACGAATCCCTAAATGTTCTCCTGCTTATAAATATGAAAGAAACGAGCTCTCCATACCTTTCTCTCCGATTTACTCAAAGTTCCGTTCATGGAGGATTCGTTTACAACAGTAAACAAAAAGTGAGTTTTTAAAAGAAATAAAATCTCATTTAATTGAGCTACTCGGCTTCGAAACAAAAGTTCCTTTGGAACAAAATGTTTTCTCGCATTTCGCGCGGCCTTTGAATAACGTCGTAATTTTTAAAGAGAAAGTTTCAGTTATTCAAACTCTCTTGCCTATAATATAGGACTTATGATGTAATAAGGTTAGTGAGGCATTAAGCAGTACGAAGGACCATCACATATATTATGGTAATGCAGCGTTTAAATATCTCACTACCCGTTTATTTATTTATTTTATTTATTGAACGCTAATATTATAAGAAACATTATTTTTAGTACATCATATTCAACAAATAGTAAATTATCTTAATGTCATTATAATTATAAGGGAAGGGGGGGCATAACGGGGTCGCGGGGCACAACGGGGTCACCCAAAAAAACAAGTAACGATGCACACTAGACGTTTGTTGTTTTCACTAATAAATGACCATTTTATATCAGTATTTAATCCGACAGTGACCGGCGACTAGTCTGCAGTCGTTTGGTTTTTACGAAAATAAATATTTTTTGATGTGATTTCATCTAATTTTGAGTGAATACGGAAACACATTTAAAAAGCTAAGTGTTTTCATTACTATTATTGTTTATTTGTTGTGTTTTTGTAGAGATATTATTTATTGATATGTTTTAAACAAAATCACTCTAACTATAGATTTGTTTTTTTTGTCAATTATTTCACATAATGTTACCAGTGGGGGCATGACGGGGTACCCCTATTATGTATGGTTGCCTAAAGGAATGATGTGAATGTTTGATATTGGAATTTTAATTTTGTTTTAGGTATTAAATATGGTACGAACGTACAAAAAGAAAAGTTCGAGAGGCAATACATACATTGTACAAAACGTAGACGAGGATACTTTATGCCTGTATTGCCTTGATGAGAAACATACATATTTAAAGTCTGCGGAGGTTTGGGTGGCCTGCCAGCTGTACAGACGATGGTGTCATACAGCCTGTGCTGGTATTGACGACGAGAACCCAGAAGAAATTCACATCTGCACATATTGTGAATAAAATAACCATGTACCCCATACTGCCCCTACCACGGGGCACAATGGGGTTTTCATGAGGGTTTCGTAAAATTAAAATTTAAGCAATAATTGATTAGTTACTTCGCCAAATTCTATGCCAAATGATAACCCTAATATGTAACCAAAGTGCTATGATTATAATAATTACTTAATATATTTTGTTTATTCTGTTATTGGCTATTTCCCTTAACGTCCCCGTTATTAAGGGGGGGCCCCCTTCCCCTACACGTAGACAACATCCAAATATGCGAGTATGTCGTAAAAACAAAATGAATTCACTCTATTAGTCAAAATCCTAATAGAAAGTTAAATTAAATTCATTATATAATTCAAATTTTAGTTCAGATGATGAAACACAAAATATTTGCGTACAATTAAAATTATTTCGTGAGACCTGTATTAATGACTGACCACCTATTGTAAAGTATTTGGACAAGATAATAGCTGTACCACCTTGCAGTTAAATACATAGCTCATTTTCCTTGCTTTGTTTAGTATGAATCCTAAGCAGTCTTTTTTTTAGTGATGTCTATTCATTTGATAGAAATAGCTGGCAAACTAGATGATCTACAAGATGGTAAATGGCTTTCGTCGCCCATGGACAGAGTAACACCATAGGCATCATTGATTAGTTGTCGGCCAAAAAGAGAGAAGAAACAGAAAGAATTATACATATTCTATTCTATATCCGTCGTATATATTCTATTCTATATAGTTGAAAACCTATGTGAAACCACGAGCTGAAATACGCCTTTGCTTTTCGCATAGTTGAGTTGAATGTTGTTATGTTGTTGGGACACCTAAATAGCCGGACAAATTCGAAGGCTGCACAAAAGCCGGATAGAAGACCTAAAGTCCGTACATATCCGGACAAATCCGTACGGTTGGTAACCCTATACATGATATAATAACTGCAGTAAATCCACAGCAAAAATAACATGTGGAGTTAACGTGAACTCTCACCTAATTGAGACAATGGGAAGAAAACAAAGGATGTTTAAAACTGAAATGGTTTACATGAAAACCACGTTTCGAGCATACAATAACATTATGAGAGAACGTTGCTGTATGCACTTAGAATAAAAGATGCAAAAAAGAACTGTTCTTTTCTGTTTTGTTAGTAGTTTAATTTTGTTGTTGCTACGGAAAGTTCTGGTTTCTAGAATAAGTTTTTGGAACGAAGTTTTTTTTGTATATTTTGGAACAGGCAGTTCTTTTGGTTCGTTTGTGAAATGTGCTATGCAGCAGTCAACTTTTCACTTCAACGACTCCAGGCATCTCGGCTAAGAAGGTGGTTTTGATTCTCAGTCAGTGATTCATTCTGTTTAGAATTATCGGATGAAGGAAATGTTAATTTATTGTCACATTATCAGTGAGCTAGGCTTTTATTAATTTCCTCATTTTCAAATTATATTATATCTAGCTGTGCCTCGCGGTTTCACCCGCGTTAATTTGTGGAAAAAACGAATTACTAAAATATACGATGTTATATAGCCTATAGCCTTCCTCGATAAATGGACTATCAAACACAAAAATAATTTTTCAATTCGTAGCAGTAGTTCCTGAGATTAGCGCGTTCAACCAAACAAACAAAGCTAAAGAGCTTTTTGATATTAGTATAGATAATTCATTTAAAAGTTATACTGAAACATATGAACATATAGATAAATATGATACATAGTTACTTTATGGAGATGCATACATCGCATACATACGGGCTTAAATAAAAACTCTCTTGGCTTGGTTACTTAATTAAATTTTTTGTAACATGATTGTTCATAAAATAAACTAATCTTTTTGTTTCCTTTTTCATAAAATAAACTGTGATTCTTTTGTTCTTGTATAATTATTGATCTATACCCTCGTTTGTATTGATAAAAATTAACCTCCAACACTGTTAAACATACGACTATGTGACCAAGAATCTGTTTACCCAAATTCACATTATGAAATAACATTAAATGAAAGTTTCAGGGGCTGAAACGTGCTCAACACGTTTCAATTAACTAGCAATTCATATGTGGAGCATATAATACTAGTGGATTATTAATTCAAATTAAAATATCGCCATTAGCTATCGCTATTTTAATTTAAATTGCATTCATCCACTAATTATTTAGAATAGCTTTTCGTCAAATGATTATCGACTGCAAAACAGCCTGTACTTATTGAATTTCACGTGAAATTAGTTTTCAAGTTGGTGATGTTGATCACAGTTATATTATATACTCATAAATAAACTATTCTTAACAAAATGTCCTTAATAACTTAGGCAGTACCTCATTTTCCTTGGGAATAAGAACAATATTTTCTTAGGCCCTAGATTATTTAAGTTATATGCAAATACAAAAAACAAAAAATTGCAAAAATGTCGAGTATCTTCATCTGTTTACAACCTATCTTTGGATAAGTTAGGAGACAAAAGAATAACAAAACTAACTCTTAAGGAGTAGGGATTAATGGAATATTGAAAACAGCCGTCATAGGGTTTAGCGTTTTAACTCTTAATACTTCAACAGACATCTACACTGAAATAAAAAAAATGCTTTGAATGATAACAAAATCGGCTTTGTTATATACATCAAAACCCAAAGATTTTAATGCTCTTTGGTTTCGCTACAGTTATTTGTACGGATACATATAATGGACATGATCACAACGGGGAGGTGATTCCGTTAACGCGTTGCGTTCCGCGCACGTGATTCGATACGTTTCACTTGCGATGACTTTGTGACACGAATACTGATGAGACAAACGTTCCGTTTTTCAACGCAACCTTGTTTTGCGTGTGGGTGGTTTTGGGTGAGTTTGGGACACACGCAAATAAACCTGTACATTTGGATTTCTAAGCGTGTTGAAAGGACTTTTGGTTATCACGGTCTTTATGCACCGAATTTATTCGAATGTTATTACTGTTATTTCTGTTATTTCTGTTCTGGGGCTTTTCAGTCATTGTATGGAAATTGGGAAAAATTTGCTTTGCTGTATTAGCTTTAAATTTTAAATGCTAGTGCTAGTTTATAGAACGCGGGCATACGCAATGTAATGCGTTTTTTACCCGACTGCACGACTGCGCCAGAAGGAGTGTTATGTTTTCGAGAGTATGTATGTATGTATGTATAATTCTTTGGCACGCTTTGTAGCCTAGACGGCTTGATCGATTTCAGTTTGAGAGGTGCCGTTAGGTGAGAGTAGTACTGGATATATCAAAATAAAAAAATAATTAAAATGGCCGATTTTTGGCGCAATATTGTCTTCAAAAATTTTTTGTTTCTCGAAAGATATCGAGTGGAGTATCATGTTATGCGTCTTATCCTAACTCACATTTTTTCGTTTAAATGTCACCTTACCCATGTTTCTAAAAGTCCCATATTTGGTACAAAAGCAACCTGTTTGTAAAATAAAACACGGTGAATTCCTTCTTCGAACAAAGTTAAAATAACACTGGAAGTGTTCCTATTTACCGAACCCGCGAAGAATTCCTTGCAATAGTTAATTAAGGCATTATTACTTAAGACTGTAATTTTGAGGAAACTTCGGTGCTTTTAACTTATAAATTACTTCTTTCTTCGCTTACGAGTAAATTTGTCTTTCTCAAAGCTTTGTAGTCGTGATAAAAAGTTTAAGGTTCATTGCTACGTTAAAGGGTTCCGTCAAAAATATAATTTCTATAATTATCTTTTCTTGTGTTAATTGCTCGTGGATGAGTGACAGTTAGTGGCTAAAAGGTCTTAATTTTTATCATTAAATAGCAATTGAATGGCGCCCACGTTTCGGAAAAAGGGGCAGGTGAACTAAAGTCCCCCGACCAGGTGGACTGACGACCTGAAGAAGACAGGCATCCGCTGGATTCAGAAGGCTCAGGATTGGACAGAGTGGCGCAAGTTAGGGGAGGCCTATGTCCAGCAGTGGACCTCCAAGGGCTGATGGATGGATGGATGGATGATGAAATCTTGTCAGAGGCTTTGACATGAAAACATCCGTTACCGGTTGATGACTAAACTCTGCACCAATCCGCACTGGAGCAGCGTGGTGTATGCTCTAGGTCTCTTCAGCTAAGCAGAGACCGTACCCATGGCCCTTAATGGGTTGAAAGCATGCCTGTATAAAGTAATAAGTAGCTACTCTCGCAGTCGGTGGTCATTTGATTAGTAAATTTTGTAAGAAACTTCCCTAAGAAACTTGTTTCGGGTGACAAGGGTCATGCTAGATTAATTTACTTTTACTGATACTTTATTACATACAAGGAAATCGCCCTCACTTCGCTTCGGGAAAAATAGTAAAAAAAATATAATATAGCCTATGTCACCCGGGGATAGTGTAGCTTCCCAACTGTGAAAGAATTTTTCAAATCGGTTCGGTAGTTTCGGAGCCTAATCAATGCAAACAATCAAATCGTTCCTCTTTATAATATTAGTATAGATGTAATATTGTAGTCTAAGAAGTTTATTTTTGTACGTTGTAACATTGATGTACTGAGTTATAATAAATTTTATCCATACTAATAAGTATATTAAAGAGATAAGATTTGATTGTTTGTTTGCATTGAATAGGCTCCGAAACTACCGAACCGATTTGAAAAATTCTTTCAATGTTGGGAAGTTACGCTATCCCCGGGTGACATAGGCTATATAATATTATTTTTTTACTATTTTTCCCGAAGCGAAGTGAGGGCGATTTCCTAGTACAATATAATATTAACTTTAAAAAGGGACGCTTTTCGGCTTGTCAAGTTATGCACGCCATTATACTGTATTTCTAGAATGTAGACTTCTAGAGCAAGAGGCGTTAATAACCGTATAACACGTTCAAACTATCTGTGGACCTCGCTGGAATTCGATGCCGCTCCCGCTTCCTCGGACCTCACCCTGTTTTCGCCTATCCAGTACCGTTTGCAAAGGAAGCGCCGACGCACGTGTATTATTCTTGCTTCGTAATCGCATTATTGTTTATTGTTTCTTGTTCTTTATTGCTTCTTGTTGTTTATTATTATTTAGTGTTGTAAGATAGGTGGGACGATACATAATGCAGAGCGGAATTTTATGCTCAAAGTAATCCAATTCTTTGAAAATGAAAAAAACACGGCTCTTTCATTCTTTTCTTTTTTATTTTATTTTCTTTATTTGTTGTTACAGCGGCAATAGAAATATACACTCTGTGAAAATTTCAACTGTCTACCTATTACGGTTCATAAGACACAGCTTGCAGACAGACGGTTGGACGAACAGCCGGGGCTTAGCAATAGGGTCCCGTTGACACCGTTTGGGTACGGAACCCTATAAAGTACAGACTGATCTAAAAGTTGTATAAAATGCAAAAAAGTAGATACACACAAATCAAAATAATATTTTTAATCTTTACGTCTCGATTTTCTTTGCTATCTCTCCACTTTGCATGACGTCATTGAGCCAGGTCCACAGATATTTTGAACGAGTAGTACGCAATTAACACGCTTTGCGACTTTGTACAATTTGCATCTGTAATCTACGAGTGTAATGACTCTAAATTAACTATCATTATCTTCGTAAATAACTTCAATCGATTCTTCTAACCCTACTAATAAATATTAATAAATCCTACTTATATGAATGTTAAAGTTTGTGAAGTTGTTTGAATGTTAAAAATATTTACTTTTTCTTAACTAACATATAATAGTATGATATAATAGGATGTATAGTTTATAAGTGTATATGTATATTGTACGTAAGTGGTATTTGTATTTTTTTTTCCTTTTTTATCATTTTTTTTTCCTTCTTAAGTAGTTTTAACACCTGCCATCAGATCTTTCCACATCCACCCAGGGTTGACTGGTGGACAATGCCATTAGGCATTAAGTTTGCCCTTTGTTCATCCTTTTTTATAAGGTGACATAAATTTTAAATAAATAAATAATTATATATATTATTAACTATGAAGTAATATAATAATTTGGTTTAACAAAGCAATTTGGTTTAATTAACACCGCAATTTCTGACGGTGAGATAGACTATACACGTACACATTAAGGCTTAAGCGGTTTTAAACGCGCGGCTGGGCACCGTCTCGGTTCAAGTAACAGTTAATATTGGCTGAGTATACACTTAACGCGCGGTTTTTGTAACCGCATTCGGTTCGCGAAGTTTAAACCGCGTTGCAATAACAGACCATGAAACACACGCTAGAAGTTATATAAGTTATTATCGCTACAGCCTACAAGTGTCGTTTTAGTGACAATTCATATATAAATTCAAATAATACAGTGCAATTTCGTGGCCTCATACATCACACACAACAAATTGTATCACCGTAGAGTAAACAGAATGTATCAAGCCTCAAACATTTTAATCTGATTTACTTTAGATTGAAATAGAAATGTAACACTTGAGTAATTTGAGCATTGAGCATTAATGGAATAATAAAACAAAAAAAAAAGATCCTTGTTGCAGTATCGGTATCCATGGATACAGTGCCGGATTAACCACGTAGCAAAAGCAGCAATTGCTACGGGCCCCGCGCGAAAGGGTGCCCCGAATATTTAAACCCACTCATCTCTGCCTGAGCGTATTTTTTTTAATTGAAATTTATTAAGATATAACCTGTAGACAAATAAACGTATTGAGTACTGAGTATTGCATTGTTTTTTACCACTTTATACTCAGTGCCGGCCCGAGCATTTCTGGCGCCCTAGGCGAAAAACTAGAACAGCGCCCCCTTAAGAAACATTTTGTAACAAAACAATAAAGTAAACAAATAAAGTGTGTAATTTTTTAACAAAAAATAATTAATAAACAATATAATTTACCTAACATGTTAAAAACCCGTTTTTTCTTACTAGAATGTGTTTTCACTAGTTAAGGCTAGGTGGTGATGACTGCGTACCTTTGTTAGAACTAGAACAAATCTGTGGAATTCTCATTCTAGACATTTTAAATACAATAAAAAACATGAGAGGTGTCAAGGGACACCCGGATGGAACGAAGTTCCTTTCGATTTAAGTTTTGTTGTACAGCGCCATCTCTGTAAAACTCACTGAATCACTTCAAAAAAAGTGTCGTCATTCGTAAAATCAAAAAGTGTCGTAATTTTCCGTCTAGCCCCCTTTCACAACGCGCGATAAGGAACTTCGTTCCAAAACTTTTTCGGCTACCAATTCTAATTTCAAATTAAGTTTATTTTAAAAAATATAGGTATTTCATTTTAAATACTTTTTTCGTCTCCATAGATTGGTTAAAATTATGGAATTACTATGGAATATCCGTGGTATCTCCGTATCATTAACAGCACACAACATACATAAGAACGCAAAATCCATTATTGAATTGCCCCCTTCCGTTACGGAATTTTAATCTGAAAAAAAACGCATGTGCACTCATACCCCTGCAGTAAGATTTTCTGTGTTGTGGGTGACATGGACAACACAAATTAGACATCATTCATCATCATCAGATATGGGCCAGCCAAACCCATGACCCATAGACAAATATTTATCTGTCACTACATATCTGCCCCATCCGGGAATCAAATGAGACCCCTTGCTTCGTAGGCAGGGTCATTGTTATAGACTACAGGATCGTTGAAATTACCCCCGATGATTTGGAACCCCAAAATGGACTCAGTGTTCGTCCGAAAACCTTAGGCAGAAGGCGCTTATTGAGTAGGCCCCTCATGGCGTACCTAGAATCCAATATCAGCAAAATGATCTCTTTAGCGACTAACTCGGTTTTGCCGAAACAGGTCAACAGAGAATCTTCTAGCATATGCACACATATAATTATGGCCAGGCCCTGGACAAAAATGGGGAGGCGATTGCTATCAAAGTCAAAGTCAAAATATTTTATTCATATAGGTATCACTGATACACTTATGCACGTCATTTTTTTATCTCCCTTGACATCTCAAAGGTCAAATTGTAATATTTTATGTACTGCTAGTGTGCACAATAAAGAATATTGTATTGTATTGTATTGTATTGTCTGGCATGCTAGTATTTTAAGCAAGCTTCCTGCTTATGGCATATTCCCTGGCCTTATCCACTAGGTAGAGTACTTCCTGAGCGACCGATCTTTCCGGGCTGTAGTCGATGGTTGTCCATCGGAAACTGCTCCTACCGATGGTGTGCGACACCATGGGAAAGATGGGCCGCCATTCTACTAGAGCTGGGGTTGGAAATGTTGGAAGCTCTCCGTCATCCGTCGTACTTACAACATTTTGCTCAAACAGAATTCTACTTTTTCAAAATTTGAACAGTATTTATCAGGAAATAAATATCTGACCTGCAGTACACAAGCCTCTGAATAGCCTGCTGCTTAGTTAATTTCTTCAAAAAGAGCATCTAAAAATTGCCACTGCTGGTAAAGGTGCATCGATTCCATCTTTCATATTAAAAAAAATACTTAAAAAAATAACTATCTTAAATTTGAAATAATAAGTGAATTTGGGGCACAAGGGACACACAATTTTTTCTGTGGCTGATGTAGTTGCATATTCGACGGTTATACTTATCTTGTATGCGATTTGATGGATGTACGATATATTATGTCCTTCACCGTTTGCGTTTTATTTCTTAGAACCATAGAAGATTACTAAAAGATCAATAAATAATCTCCAGATAAACACGAGTTATTTGGCATAATACATGAGCATACCTAATATGACTGCTCTCCACGGAATACGGAGACTACAGCTGCTCTCAGTCACAACAGTTTTCATTAAGATATTTTGTCAAACGCGTTTTATCCAGTGAAAACTAGTTTTAACTTAAATATTAATTATTAAATAAATATTCACTTTTAAATCGAAGGAAATTCTAGGTCTTGAAAGGCATGTGTGGCACTAAATAGGTATAATGTTATTGAAAACGTTCTAGCTATAAATGGGTTTGCGCTGTTAGATACTTAAGTATAACTTTATTGCAGTATTAAAGGATAAAACTTAAAAAGAAGACACTTTCACGGATCATAAAGTTGCTATTTACTTTTCAATTTTGGCAAAAATAGAATCAATCTCCCCTGTATCTATTGTTTCACCTATTTCTTACTGTATTTCTCACTTTGATGAAGTTAGAATTTTACTAACTAAATATTGTTTTAATTAATTTAGAAAAACTACGATCACAAGACAGAGTAAGCAAAACCTAATATCTAGTAATTACTTTAGACATTTTTACAGATGTACCTACTTATTAATTTTTATTTGGTATTATTCTTTTTCTCATAGGTAATAGTCGGTAGTTTGTAATTTTCCATGAATTCCGTTGCATTAAGTTCTAAATTCTTTATGATTAAAGATAAATTCGGACCTAATTTCGGTCCCGCCGATTTGCGCCCCCCGAATCCCAGCGCCCTAGGCGGTCGCCTAGTTCGCCTATATGGACGGGCCGGCCCTGTTTATACTTAAGAACCTTAGATCAAGGGCTTTTTGAAAGAATTTGCTACGGGCCCCGCGCTTGCTTAATCCGGCACTGCATAGATAATATCCTAAACATTTCGACTACAACATCGCCAATTATTATCAGGTCAGATTATAGAGTACAATAATAAAAGCAAACTTAATTTACATTCAGCAGAAATCCTTTAGCAAGCACAAGTGTAAAGGAAAGGAATTAAGAAATAAACACAGCACGCAATTAACACGCGACGCGTCCGCTCTCCGCAGATTAAATACAGGATAGGCGGCGCGGCGCGGCGCGGCGTGAATTTACAGTCGGCAAAATAAGTAGGTAGGTACACAGGACATGAAACAAAAACTTCAGTGATGTTTAATATTAGAGAATTTTTGTATTGTATTAAAATGCTACCTACAACGTTATTCTTTCTTGATAGAAAAACCTATACACGTGTCAAATATTTTCGCCTAAATAATCTACATAAAAATTTTCAAAGGTGTATCTTGAAAACTCACAAAGTTACAAGCTTGTTGTGTTTCTCCATTATCCCCGCATAAACATGGTCACCGAGCGTGCGGCCCGCGTCAATTCGCGGCCGCCGCAGTTAACTGTCAACCATCTTGACGTGTTTATATTAATCTCCATTATTTACAATAATGTATTTAATGAATTAATATGAAAAATATCATAGTGAATCATTCACACAAGTCATACATAATTGTTCAGTGTCCCCCATTTTGTCTTATGAACAAACAAGCACATGTGTTGTGCTGCTCTCGAGATTGTCGGCTATGTAGTCCAAAATCCCTTGTTGTACTGCTGTCGGAATGCGATTCACACCTCGATTAACGGCGATAGGAGGCAGGAACTACCCGTAGTCCCTTAAGCGTTGTGTGCCGGAAAGCATGGTGTTCTACGACACTCTTACACCAAATTGCTCCTCGTACCGTCGCACTGCCATGGACACATTATCACCTTACACCACTTCGAGTACCATTTCTGTGTACTGCTCATTACTGTATTGAAAACTCATTTTCCAAATTTTTTACGACACCATAATAATTTTATTACGAGAGCGCAAGCAAAACGCCAGACTTGACAATCCATAGTGATTAAGTACTCTGTGTGACAATCTTAATCAATCTCGGTTGTCAACGCAACCGAATAACAGTTTATGTATAAGTTAACAAAATTGAGATGTTAGTAGTAGTTCTCCCATGCCATTTGTTTATGTGAAATCTTATTTTGCTGTTATTATAACCAACAAAGTTGAAACTATCCACCAAGGCTTAAGATGGTCGGTAATAACGATGTTTTGCATTGGTGTCCAACTTGTAACATTTTTAAAATATTTTTAGGACAAAATATAACATGGTGTAAAAATTATTGCGATCGATTCAGCAACTGATTCTGATCAAAATACATTCAGCTTTCGGATATACTAAGAATAACGGTGTATATACGCAAGGTACGATATAACATTGATAATAACACAAAAGTTATGTAATATTAAACATTACAGAACATTTTTGTTTCATGCCCCGCATACCTAATTCTTTTGCCGACTGTACTCAACTTTGAGTGCTTGCTGCTTTTGTTAGCTGTTTGTTTTATTAATGAGATCATGGTTGTTTATTTTATTTATTGCTTGCTTGAGTCAGCCGCCAAACAACTCGTCGTCGGCTGGAGGGTTGAGTTCTTTTTTTCTTTTTCTACTCTCTTTCTTGGCCGATTACGCTTCCGTGATGGCTCTGGTGTCGCTGATGTCAATGGGCGACGATAGCCACATACCATCGGATGGATTGTCAGCTCTTATGCCGGCTATTTCATACAAAAAAAAAGAAAATGTGTGCAATTCACACGTGGTAGAAGTGAAACTTTCCAAAATTTTGGTTTCAAGATAATGAGATGAAAAAGCAATAAATCGAATCTTAAAGCAATAAATCGAAGCGCCATCTATGAATACAACTTAACACTTTTTAAAAATCTATCTAGCAATAAAACGAATCTTCTATCTTACTCCTCACGCCATCTATGAATACAACTTAGCACTTTTTAAAAATCTATCTAGCAATAAAACGAATCTTCTATCTTATTCCTCGCGCCATCTATGAATACAACTTAGCATTTTTACTGTCTGTATAATCGGTCGGTCGATCGACAGAATGAAAGAATGAAATTCTTATTTTTTGTTGATAAATTCTTTGAAAATATTTAAAAGAGCATTTGAAAGTATTTAAAAACAGTATAAAAATAAAACTAAAAAAAAACTAAAAAAAAGAAATACTGAGAGACGCGAACCTGCGCATCAGGTATTGTGTATCTACGTCCTGACCATTGAGCTACGGAGAAGTTAAATTCAAAGACGAAATTAGCGGTTATATTATCTTACCTGTCGTTGCATCCGGTTTGAAATCACTAACGATTCTAAAGAAGTTTCACTTCAAAAATGTGTTAAAATGTTGTACTTAAATTAAAAAAGCTCCATCCATCCAACCCTGTTTAAGATCTCTCTGCTGAACAGCATAATGCTATGGCTATACCCGCCAGCTACCTTCATTCAAAAAATGCAATATTTTTTACTTATTTCGGCCACAGTGTTGGAGAGCTAGAAATAATTACGTGAGACCCGTTTCTTTTTTAGACTACAACGCATCAGTAACGCCTTTGGTGTAATTAATGTCAATGGTTGGCTATATAGAAAAATAAACTGTATTTTATAAACATGCCTTTTGTTGTAAAGGCCTTCCATGGCGTGTAGGAAATATATCTTTTAGTTGTAAATAAATAAAACTTTCCGTGTATTTAAATGATACCCGAGTAGAAGAAGGATAAAAGTTTTAATTTAGTCGTAAAATTCAAATAAGTATTATATTTGGGTACAATGTCATCTAATTACTAAAGCTTTCCCAATCACACTAAATATTATTCACAGAATCCAACTTCGCTGGTTACATAATCAACTATATTTTAACACATCACTTTCTCACTGATATTTTACACATTAAATGTAACACAAATAACACTATCCGTATAACAATATAGTGACCACAACTAGCACGGGTGCAGAAACAACGTGTCGCTACCACTAAACGCTTAAACCAACTAAGCCGAAAACTCCCCGACCATCCTTATTTTTGCACTTTTAAACACCATACGTTACAATCTACCCACATTCTGCACCCTTGCTATTTCAAATCTAACAATTTAGCTATATGTCATCCATAATCACTGAAGTCGTTAAAAAATTGGTGAAAAATAAGAAACGATTTATTTAGACGGATATAATTTTTTTGGCATTATTTATCAGACAGACAGAAATGCTGCAACCGGATAAACAATCTGTCAATCAGTTTTTTATTTATTTATATAGTTTTACAGCTGTTATTTTACACGCCATTAATGTTTAGGAACTAAGCTACGGTACAATATGTGTAATGTTAAGAAAATTATGTACATAATTTGTTCTACATAATTCTTTTAATGTGTAAGTCGTATAACCATTGAGTCCAGAAATCAGAAGATTTTATACCCCCCGAAGGCCTCCGACATGGTAACAATTTACCATCTGAAGATAAGAATTACTGATACTTATTTTTTTGTCATTAATGTTTTGTTGTCTTGTATTGATATTCTGTATATTTATTATAAGAACAATTTATTTATTTTAGAAACGAAACGTGCTTGTTTTTATTTATTTTGCCTTGCTTCATATTCAGTTATTCGTTTTCTTTTCGATACATTTTCGGGCGTCTTGTCATCACATTGTCGTGAATATGATTATAATTCTTAATAGAAATGACTTATCGCTAAATTGTGCCTCTGACTCTTTGTGTTCTATGCCACCAGTTAGATCAAGAAAAATGATTTTAAAATGTTTATTTAAAAATCTATTATAATATAATCTAGCTCTTCAAGCCCACTCATTTCGTTACAAGCAGACCAGAACAATTGGAGCCATAAATTGAGCTGTACCTAAATTAGAGTCATGAAGCGTGAATGTATTTAGCTTTTTTCTTCTTTCTTCTTTTCTTCTATCTCTTCTTTTTGTTGTTGCTGTCCATGGGTGACTATAACCACTTAGCATTAAGAAGATGCTCAGCTTTTTTATCAGCTATTTATCTTACATAAAAGCTAGACAGGTAGCCTATATAGCAGGAGGCATAAGCCGCTCGAATATAACAAGTAAATCATCTTTGTTGAAATGTTCTACCTATTATAGGAGATACAGTAATATATCAGGATAGGAATTCATGTGGTAACTGGTAACACAGTTATCTCAGCGGCAATTGTCTTGACGTCGGCTGTTTGATAACGAAATGTCTGTTCCCGAGTTGATTACTCTCTGAGAGAAGTTCCAAGCTCAACGCGACTTGCTAACTAGTTTCAAATGTTATTATTTAACATTAAGCTTAATATACACTCAAATTATACTTCTGTGTGTTGTGTTAGAATAAAGAGAATCGCGACATTTCTAGTGATTTGTTTTATTATAATTATAAAATATATAACGGTCAAACTAAATAAAGTGGTTAAAAATCGTGGTAGAAAATGCCACTAGACATTAAGTCCGCCCATTGTAATGCAATAAAGTTTAAACAATACTTAAAAAAAACAGCTGAATGTGATTTTATGTTTAATTAATTAATTAATTTATTTATTTACATGTTTATGTCACCTCTTAAAAAGAAGAAACAAAGGGCAAACCTAATGCCTAATGGCATTGTCCACCAGTCAACCCTGGGTGGATGTGGAAATAGCTGATGGCAGGTGCTAACATGAGATATAGATATACTACATAACAAGAATACATACAAATACACGGCCATACATAAATACCTATAATAACATAAATATATAATAAATAATATATAAATATATAATATATAAATATTTAGGGAATACATATACATATAAAAGTATAGGGAATTTTTGCACAGTATGCTGAAGAAAAAAGTAATAAAAAATAAAATAAAAATAGAAGTGACATTAATCGGAAACTGAATGTAACAGATGTTTACGCAAGCGATGCTTAAAGGAGAACCTGCTAGGAGCATGTCTCAACTCGGCGGGCAAGGAGTTCCAGAGTAGTGTAGCCTGCACTGTGAATGAATAATGGAAGAAGCCGCTAGTATGCGGGAGAATATCAAGACTAAGAATAGCACACGACCGAAGCGTTCTATCATGAGTGTCGGAGCGATACTGGAAATGATGATGATGATTAATGATTTTAATACAAAAAATACCGGGTGCGCATCAGTTGATAGAATAACATAAGTACCTAGTAAAGATCATTTGACCTAATGGTACTTAATATACATTTTGTTAATACAACGATCAAATGATATAACGATTAATTGATATAAATTTATATTTGCTACTGTTACATGGTATATCGGACAGTTTATATAATGCACATTTGAACTAACATTACTATTATATATGTACTATTATTTCTTCTTAACTCACATACATTTAGTATGAGGTACTATTGTTCAGAATCCATAAGTAACGTATTCTATAATTTAGAAATTTATTTTGTTTATATTTTTGGAAAATTCCAAATTGTCGTTTGGCCGAATGTTCTTCCTTTTAAGGGTCTATAACGTTTAAAATGATTCTAATCATCATCATTTGAATAATTTGTGTTAGGTTAGGTTAGAACAGTACAATGTTTCTTGATATTTAACTATTATATTTATTTTTTACTATAATATTCAAAATCTATAAGTAACGTTTAATATAATTTATAATAGAAAGGTCCACTTTGTGTTGTATATTTTTTTAATTTTAATGTTAACGTTAGTGACAGAAACGAATCGCTGCAAAACCGACTCCACGTAGTCTTGTTTGCCCTATTCCTAGAGTGTAATGTAAACCCGCGTAGGCGCGGAGGGGCGTGTTGGCCTACGAGCTGAGGAGCAGGTGGTTTTGAAGCTCGCCGCGGTGGTCAGTTTTATTAGCATTTGCGACGATAAGATCGCGTGGGACCGCCAAAGCCCTCAGCACCAGAGCCGTGACAGAAACCATGTCTGTTACTTGCTTGCTGCATGCGGAATGTATCTTGCTGTTTGCCGCATGCTGTAGGGTGCCGCATGCTGTGCGGTTTTAAGGGTGTGTAACGTTTGAAGATTAGATTATTTGAAAATTAGATTAAATGAAAATTCTAGAGCTTGTTCACATTGGGTGGACTACTGTGCGTCACAGTATGCTTCTATCTTGCTCAAACTTATACAAAGTATAGGGAAAAGTACAATGATGACAAACAAAAAATTTCAAGTCTATAGACCACACCCACAATGAGTATTGGACGTTTTAAGAGTCATTTTTATGTTCCCCTTTCTCCCCCGCAAATATTAAATGTTATTTTAATCGAATTTTTAGTTAATTGTGGTTTATTTTTATTCATTCATGTTAAACTATGGATATTTATAGAAATTAAGCATAATAATTACGAAATAATGGTTGTTTCATTTAATTATGACGATTTTTCTTTTTATTTATTTCGCATATTTTTTTTCACATTAAAATTATGAATATAATTAAAAAAAATACGGGACTAATATTTCTTTTAATTATTAGCTTGTTTCATAACGATTCCGATGACATAAGTATTACAAATAGCTCTCATACTATAATTTTGAGATAGTCATATTATAAAGCGCCGCCGCATACCGCTCCCCGCCCCCCGCCGTGGCGTCACAGGTCCGAGGCAAGCTTTAGAAGCGCGCGTCACAGATGAGAGGATATAACAAGAGCATTATTTTATATAAAAATTATATGAAGTGAACGTTAACCTAAATGGTTTTAAAGCGAATGTATAAAATATAACATTATATGAAATAAACGTTAGATCACATGAAATTTGGTTATTCGTTTTATAGCATAATAATATGTAAATTATATCATATGAACGTTATTTCAAGTCATGTTTATACTATATGTATCTTAATTATACTAACTACATAAAATATATACGCCCCAAAATACCAGGACGACGAGAAAAGGCTACGGTATTTATTATAGTGTATCCCGTGAAAGCTTGAATCCTGCAATCTCATTACCATTTTCAATAAATAACATGCAAATTGCATTATCAGTTCAATTTAACGTACGTTCCTCGCCACCATAGATAGTGTTGTGATAGCGCGAGAGGAAGCCGAACGAATGCATTTGTATGGTTACTGTTATTTATGAATGAGCGAATGAGTTAATTAATGAATAAATGAATGAATTAATTTTTTTTTTTTTTTTTTTTTTTTCATTTATTATTGCTCAAAAATCAAAACAAATAACAAGGTAATGCAGCATTAATGAAGCCACTGAGGCTTATAGTCTAATGCTACGAACAGAGTTCACATCGATACTATTTCACTGATTTATAAAAAACTGTTTTAACCTATATTTAATGTTGTTAGTAGTTAATTTCGTGCGCAAATCATGGGGCAAGCCATTGATAAGCCGAGGAACTAGGTACACAGCAGTTCGTTCGCCGTACGTATTGTTCGCACGCGGCGTAAACAACTTTTTATGCGCAACTGCACGTGTACATACAGGATGTTTAATTTCAATTTGGTATTTGTCATTAAAAAAGTTTTCTTTAAGCAAATTATATTTAACCTGATTATACACCGGCAAGATTTTACAGTATTTAAAGAGCTCACTGTCATCATTAAATAACAAGTTGGAAGGTACTATATATTTTAGAATTTTTTTTTGGAGGTTATATATTTGTGCAAGATATGTTTTATATGTGCGACCGTAGCTACTCAAACCATATTGTATATGTGATTCAGCCAAGGAATTATATAACATTAACTTAATTTTAAAGGGAATACGATTTTTCAGGATTACAATATTTGCTAAAAACTGCCTTAATTTATTGCACACATGTTCAATGTGGTTGCTCCATGTAAATTTACTATCGATAGTTAGACCAAGGTAAGTATTCGTTTTGACGACTTCTATGACGGGGCAGTCACATTGATTCGTGTGTGGTGCGTGTAGGCATGCGTGTTCATGAGCTACTATACTATTTAAGGGGGAAGATTTAATGTGTGGAGATTTAATAACTAGTAATTTCGTCTTATTGGGATTTATTAGCAAACCAGCATCATGACACCACTTAACAAGACAATTTAAGTCTGCTTGCAAGAGGTCACTAGCAGCTTGAGGATCTTTTCCGCTTAACACGAGACATGTATCATCAGCAAATTGATAACATGTGGAGTTTTTAATACAATTACTCATATCATTAACATAGGACAAGAAATGAAGCGGTCCTAGTACAGATCCTTGAGCTGTTCCCTTCGTAGCTGTGATATGGTCGCTGTAACTATTATTAATCATAACTGTAAATTTCCTGTCTTGAAGATAATTTGCACACCATTTAAGTAATGGGCCTCGGACTCCGCAATTGTCAAGTTTCTTAATAAGTACTTTATGATCTAGGGTGTCAAATGCACGTGAAAAATCAATAAATAAAGCTAGTACGTGTTTTTTTTGATTAAGTTGCTCGTTGACTTCATCTGTAAATTTCGATAAAAGATCTGTCGTTCCCTTACCAGGTTGAAATCCAAATTGGTTTGAGCATATAACTTCATGCTGTTTATAGAACGCGTGTATTTGATTACTCACATATTTTTCGACTATCTTGTCAATAGATGAGAGCAATGTTATTGGTCGATAATTTGAGTAATTGCTTTTTTGCCCCTTTTTGAAAATTGGTCGAACACATCCAATTTTCAATTCTTCAGGATATAAACCTGAGGTGACACTACTATTAATCAGGTTGGCAATGGCTGCTGAGACTTCTCTATTTACCATTTTAATGTCAGATATTTTGATGTTGTCCAGTCCTGGTGCTTTGTTTGAGTTTAATTTACTGATGATTTTTTGTATTTTGACACTAGATGCTTTTTGAAACAGTATACTAGAGTTAATTTGTTCACAATATGTACTAGGTTCCAAAAGTTTGGTGTTGCATTTGGGTACAATATTTTTTACTTCCTGGTCAAAACTTTGAGCAAAATTTTTAGCAATATCTTTACATGTGAGTCCTTGTGCGTCAAAAGCTTTGAGTATTGCTGTATCAATGGACAATGTAATTCGGCCAAGCATGCGGTTCACAATCTGATATATTTTTTTAGTGTTTTTGAAGTTTTTATTTATCTGGTGGATATAATATGAATTCCTTTTACTTTCTAAAATTTGATGTATTTTATTACGAGTTTTGTTGTATTCCAGCCTTATACTTGGATCAAATAGATTTTTTTTCCATGAACTAAATAGTTTATCACGTTTTTCGCAAAGACGGATAACGTTTTTATCAAGCCAGGGTATTTTTAGTTTGTAATTTTTATAATATTTAATAGTCTGTGTGTGTGAAGCTGTTTTAAGAGCATTTTGAAAGGAATCACGAATAAAATTATAAATATTGGTAGGACATTTCATTTCTTTAGTCTGCATCCATTTAACTTGTCTTAATTCCTTATAAAAAGTATCGTAATTAATTGTTTCTTTAGTAACATCCTGTATGCGCTCGGGCACCGCGCCTTCAACGCAGCAAAAAATTATGGCACGATGATCGGCTAGTACGACATCTAACACTGCCGAGTACGGATGCAACTTGGGGAAGCGAGCGAAGATATGGTCAATACATGATTTAGTGACAGTGTTAAGTTTTGTTTCAATCCTAGTGAAATCAGTTATTCCACAAGTTAATCCGTACTCGCTCAGTGTATCCATGTAAAGATCCCTGTAGGATGAGATGCTTTTTAGGTCCAAGTTTGTGTCACCAATAAGAAGAAAGTTTAATTTTGAGTCGAACTTAGACATGTAATTACCTAGTTCCTTCACAAAAATATTTTTATTCAATGATGGTGGTCTATAGATGGCACTCACAATTGCGTCCTGTGTTTTGTTTAATTTAAGTGTAATTGTCAAATTCTCGAATGTTTTTGTTTTGTATAGGAGTGGTGTGGCTTTTAAATAACTTTTAACGTAAATTATAATACCCCCTCCTCTTCTGTTAGTACGCAGTTGTGAGTACATATTATAGCCAGGTACGTTGTATAGATGAACAATGTTATCAGAAATACCAGCTTCTGTGATCACAATAACATCTAATGGGAAAGCACAGTTATGGATAATTTGTAATAATTTCGTAAAGTTTTTTATCATAGATCTGATATTGATATGTAGACAAGATATATTTAACTGGTTTTTACGAGGAAGCTGCTGGTAAAAATCGTTAATGGAGGTACAATTAAATAATTCTTTAATTCGAGTATCCATAATGGGGGTTAGTATTTCTTATTTACTAGGACAGAAGGTAGGTTATAACTATATATTTTAGATGGCTTATGACAGTTGATCAATATCTTGTTGCGAACGAATGTAATAAATTTTACTGGTACTATTTTTCCTAACACAAATTTTGCCATCTTTGCACCATATGAATTGAAATGTTTTACTTAATTTTGACTTAGTAACATACAAAAGTGTTTTAGTATGCTTAGTGAGGGCTTCTCTGATGAAAACTCGGTCTTCTGCTTTCTCTTTGGAGATCTCGGGTAATAGGAGTCCCACGGTCAGATGTTTTTCCTTGCCGGCGTCTATCCACTGTTTACGAATTAATTTCGATTGTACTTCCACTAATATCGGAGCTGGTTTATCTTTACTACCTGGCAGTCTTTGAATTGATACCATTTCATTCACATCCACATCCAACTTGGAGGCTATAGTTTGTACCACTTTATTCACATCTTTTGAGGGAATATCAGGTAAACCAGCAATCTCCAGCGAAGTTGATAGGGCTTTTTGCTCGAATGTTTTCAATCCTTGTTCTAAAACCGCTACCCTCAATTCTAAATTTTTATTCTTATTTTGAAGATCTTCACTTTTTTGCTCGAGTTTTTTAATAACATTATCCTGTCTTTGTAAAGACTGCTCCATAGCACTAATTTGATCGCTCAAGTACTCGAGTGACGCTTCTAGACTACCAATCTCCTCTTTGAATGTTTTTTTCAGTTCTCGACTAATATCTTGGATAAGTTTACGCGTGTCAATCGTTTGGGCGGGGACAGGGGATCCAGGTTCTGATTCATCGTCTTCATCTGGGATGATAAATGATGATCTTCGAGTTAAATTTTGTAGACAATCCTCACAGCTCCATTCTATACCCGGGGAGTTACGCAGGGTGTTTAGTTGTTTATTAGACAACTTGGCACATGTAGGATCTGCATGCACTACTTTGTTACACAAACTTACTTTGTTATTAATACAGTCAACCCTATGATACATTATCGAACACTTTATTTTCTTTGGTTTTATCTATATTATCTTCTGACCTCAGGAAACATAACAATATTTTGCTTAAACATTTAGGACTTCACTTATTACTAAGAAATATTCCACGTGAAAGGTGGAAGAAACTCCTAAGCACATTATTTTTAAAATAATAATATCCAAAAGAATCCATTCAAATAAAAGAAATCCAAATCGGTTGATACATTTATGTTCTGAATAATGTAGATTACATTACTTAAGACAACATCTCCTATTTAGTATTTACCTGAATTTACTAATACCACAGAAGTCATAATCTATACTAATATTATAAAGCTGAAAGGTTTGATTGTTTGCATTGAATAGGCTCCGAAACTACTTAACCGATTTGAAAAACTTTCACTGTTGGGAAGCTACACTATCCCCGGGTGACATAGGCTATATTTTTTTTCTACTATTTTTTCCGAAGCGAAGCGAGGGCGATTTCCTAGTATGTAATATACAGAAACAAAGGGTAATAAAATTCTGTTCTCTAAAATCTAGTTTTGTAGATAAAGAAAATTTCCGTCATAAAAGTAGGATGAAGCACATTTACCATAGAAAAAAGTACCTAATTTAGATACTTTTCCTGTATATTAAAAAGGCGATTTCAAAAGGTCGGTTTGCAAAAAATGTTCTCATTAAGTACAATATATTTACAAATAATAATTAGATATATTTTCAGGATCCCAAATAAATTTGTTTTATTTCTGTGTAACGAAAAATTTTTTCTTTGGCAAATAAAGGGAAAGGGTATACCTAAAAATGGCAACATTAAAGTCATATTTGATGACTTCCGCATTTACTGAATTGTGTTTAAATTTTCAATTTGCGGGAAAATGCTTTGTTGCGGTTTCGACCTTTTAACAACAAACGAGATACGTAGGTAATAAAATAATAAGTATTTTGTTATGACGTACAAACGTACGCCCAGTTCGGCTTTTGGACTTTTATTTGGTTTCAAAAACCTGATAAAAATGTAAATAATCCAACTTCTATTTCCGGGGAAGTGCAAGAAAACCAAAAATACATATACATACATACATATACATAGTTATATATACATTTTTGTATAATATATTTATCTCGTTAGACCCAAATAGATTATGTGGTGATATTTTGTATTTAGTTCCAACTGCAACAAAAAGCTGCCTGCTACCTTTTCAGAAATCGGTTAATAATCATGTCTCATGTGGTTTTTATACTTACACCACCATGCATACATGCATTACATCCATGCTTACATCCTATCAACAGCGCTAACCGTTGTACAGATTAAGATTAAAAATGACACACAGATAAACCATGTCTTGATTAAAAATATAGGGAAGATTTTATCCTCGTAATACGTTCCATTGGGACGTTTATATATTATTATTTATATACGGATAAAACTGCGGGCGGAATCTAGTCTATACTAATATTATAAAGAGGAAAGATTTGATTGTTTGTTTGCATTGAATAGGCTCCGAAACTATCGAACCGATTTGAAAAATTCTTTCACCGTTGGGAAGCTACACTGTCCCCGGGTAATAAAGGCTACTTATATTATATTTTTTTTACTACTTTTCCTGAAGCGAAGCGAGGGCGTTTACCTAGTTTTCCTAGTTATAGCGTTTTCATAGTTCCTACGTTTTATTAGGTAGATATATCAAACAAATAAGAATTAAAAAAGTTCTAAAGAACTATAAATCAATTGGTTGTGCTGTATTAAATTATCTTTGCTTAAAGAAACGCTACAGAAAAATCTCCATGAGAAAATAGCTGTTATAATTAAAACAGCTTTTCCAGTTCCCATTTCCAATGTTTAAGGTAGGTGTTTCACTGTTAACGAGTAAAAAGATTGACAATATGGATTACCTGTTAAGGCTTTATAAGTCAATTATTTATCAATCGTATTTAAATAACAAAATTTGAGAGGTGTCAAGCAGTGTGATTCAGTAATATGAAATAAGTGTTAGCGTGATTCAGAAATTTGTACAGCGCCATCTAATTTCATATTACTGAATCACTTCAAAAAGTGTCGTGACAACTTTTCGTAAGAATTTTTTCCGTCTAGCCCCCTTTCACAACGCGCGATAAGGAACTTCGTTCCAAAAAGTTTACAAAACTAAAAACACGCTGTTCTTATTACCTCCTATACTAAAAAGCAAAAAATATTAAATCTCTTTACAAATAATTTAGGGCCTAAAAGAAAGGCACGTGTACAATGTATTTAATAATTATTATAACCGTAAAAGAAGCCCAGAGGAGAAGAGATAGGAAAGGCGTAATGACTTCGTCTCTGGGGAGCCGTTGGGCAGTTCATAGCCACAATGATGGAGCCGACCGAGAGTTTTATATATACAACTGAGCGGAAAGCTTTGAAGAGGTAGTTGAAGACAGATCACGTGTTATTGGATGAACAATTTCGACCAATCATAGTTCTTGGTGCCGACGAAGCTTGACGAGATATGAACGACGAAAGCTACGCGACGCGGTGCGACTCAATTTAAACAATACACTACAAATATTTATGATGATATTACGAACAACAGATTATTACAATATATTCGATACTGTAATCAGAATCTCAATGCAGTTAACCTGAATGCCAATAGAAGTCAACAAACTGCATTGCTTGTTTCTAAATATAAGTGGTTAAAAATAATTTGCAGTTCCATTGTGCAGAGCAACACAAGTGGTTCGCTCACAGTTGACATTTAGTTTTGATCTACATTTTGTTTTCACCGTATCCTACTAATATTACTCTATTATTCTACTACTGAACAAATTTTAATGAAATTCAGCACACCAACTTGTAAACTATAATTTGGAATAAAACATAGGGTATTTTTATTTTAGAAAACGCAGGAAAAACTACTAGTCTACACGTTTTTTTAAACAGGATTTAGTTTTCTTAACTACATAAATGAATAAAATACGTGTGTAATCATTTTTGAAAATTCATTTTCCAAAAGTGTAAAATTGGGTTCTCCTCTTGAGGAGGCCAAGAGCATACTCCACCATGCTGCTCCAGTGTGGATTGGTGGAGGGGTTAGTGGACAATCCGAGTGTCGGAAGTTTTTAAAACGCCCGAAGGCCTCCAACGTGTCTTAAGAAATTGTTATCTTATGATAACAACCGGAACCGATGGTTTTACGTGCCCTCTGAAGCACGGAAACGCTCAAGAATTTTTTGGCACTAGTGGTCACTATCGACCGCGCTCGCTGTTGCTTAACTTTGTCGATCAATTAGGATCGACACAAGCCTCCGGGCTATGAGCGCTTCGGTTTGGGTTTTTGGGGTAAATTGAAAAGTTAGTGATGTAACCCTCCGACAAAATTAATTATGGTCCAATTGCAACCGCAGAGCATCAGTCGCTTGTGTGAGTAGTTGTACGTACATTATCACGAATGTGGAATATCTTGGTAGTGTTATAAATATGAAAGTTTGTATGTGAGGATGTATGGATGTCTGTTACTCTATCAAGCAAAAACTACTGAATCAATTTTCATGAAATTTAGCACAAAGGTAGACCATGATCTGGAATAACATATAGCGTACATATTATCCTACGCACTACCCTGTCCTTTATTTGTGTAAGTTGAATTATTCCAGTCAATGGTTGCCTGGAAGAGATCGCTGTTTTAATGATAAGGCCGCCAATTGTACGTTCATGTTTAAATGTAACTATTTGTCATTTGTAATTTTATGTGTACCATAAAGATAATTTTTATTGTATTGTATTGTATTGTATCCTGATAAACGTATAATTCTTGACAAAAAAAAACCGCCTTCAAAATTAGGGATAGCTCAAAAACTACTCGTCAGGTCTCGCTTTAATTTAAGTGGGATCATATGACAAGCCCCAGCTTTAGATTAAAAAAAGAATCATCAAAATCGGTTCAATCAGTCTAAAGTTCTGAAGTTACAAACATATAAAAAATATATTCGAATTAAATACCTCCTTTTTTGAAGTCAGTTAAAAAATACGGGAAAAGACGCAGGCTAAACGCCAGTAATACATATTCGTGGATTAATAGATTAATAGATATTCGTCGCAACTCGCTTATACTGTGACCGCTCGATAGGGATGCGATTGAATATTCCAATTAGCAGAAGAGTCTCGAGCGATAGTCGATATAAAAAGAATGAGTAGTTATCGTTATTTCCTTTCAATTCGAAACTTCGAATTTTAAACACAGGAATAAGTTGATTTATAACAAAGGTTCTCAATGAAAATTGTTTTAATTTCGGGACGATGGTACGGCGTGCAATATAAAAGAATATTTATTTATTGGTTTTTCGTTTGAGAGTAAAGACAGTGCATAAAAAATGCGAGTAAAAACATGTTCCAATAGTTGTCTGTAGTTGAAATACATTAACCGAATCGGATGCAGTTTTTACTGATCTATTGTGGTAAGTGTAAGGTACCTAAAATTTTTTTTTCAATTGGTACACAAATAAGATTATAGCGTTTAAATTAAAAATAAATAGCTAGAAATTTAAAAAATCCTAACGAAATATTTTTTGAGAGTATTTATGAGTACTGAGGAATAGGTGTTCCGAAGAAAAGCGAGAGTTGTTTTTATAACGTTAATGTAATATAACAATATAAAATACATGCATTTTGCGCATTGCGAACTGTATAATGATCCTATAATTGTAATATCACTGTAGTTACCAGAATAATAGCATGAAAATTACACCTACCTAACTGGTATTATGCTATTGATAATAAATAATAAATTGTCAGATAAAACGCAATTTAATGTACTATATTTAATACATAACATGAAAACTAGCAGTGATAGTTGAGTGATTTTGTTGATATCTGGATTCGAATCCTATCAAGTAGCCAACCCAAAATGAAGTGTAGGTATGTATTGTAAAAATAATGTATGTAATGTTGTATGGCTTGTAGTGCGCCTTGAGCTGGCCATACCCAATCAAGTGTACCTACTTTACTTACGTTACTACTTTTCTTGTCAAGTTTGCAGCTTGATTTGATGTTGCATCTAGTTTACATGAGATAGCTATATGACCAGATAGCCATACCGTGGCCATACACCGCCAAATTTACTGGATACCGCGTCAAGTCTGCTGCAAACTTGACAAGTATACTTGATCGTGTATGGCCAGTATTGGCTTAGGCTGTTAGCACTACAAATATTTTTCGAAATAAATAAATAAATAAACAAATAAATAAATTAAGCAGAGGATGCTTCTTATATTGTCGGCTGCAGAAAAAACATTTTATAGTTTCATACAACATACAAACATTTCATGTTTAGTGTTGATAATTTTTATACATATAATATAATTAATTATAATCACATGATTTAGGATACAATTACGACTGTGCACGTAGTGATATGCTCTCTTGGCTTGATGCCACAATGTAAACTCAAAACGCAATGCACTTTGTAAAATTACCCCGTCGGTTGGTCGCACATATCCCTTC
This sequence comes from Thymelicus lineola, assembly GCA_963932265.1. Lineage (NCBI taxonomy): Eukaryota > Metazoa > Arthropoda > Insecta > Lepidoptera > Hesperiidae > Thymelicus > Thymelicus lineola. The sequence goes on from OZ010699.1 coordinate 11,125,761, forward strand.
AATTAATTTAATGCGATGTTGGCGTAAATAAATTTTAATTATCATAATATGGAAATTTCCACTATTTTCAGGGTAAGGTTAGTACCTTAGGCTAGTTAGTACTAGCCTAGCCTAGAATGATCAATTTTTGGCTTCAGTTTTCGTTCTTTACAACAAGCTCTTTCATTTGACATACCACACGATATGGTTTGCAAAACAGTTTTTGTTTAATTTTGATTAGGTTAATTTTTTTCCAAAACTCAGTTGTTTACTCAATACTTATGTTATGTCTTTGGGTTACAAAAAAGTACTTGAGTATCAAATTTCAACTCCTTTCAGTTTCGGAGTAAATTGGCTGTGAACGGCGGTCGCCCAAACGCCCGAGTGATCCTATATGGGTTCCGTTATTTGTTTTTCGTACGGAACCCTAAAAATCTAAATAATTAATTGTCATGTCTGCATTTTACATTAAAATTTTATAAATAATGGTATTATACGTGGTAACTAATAATACGTGGTAAGTAGTCTAAGAAAATCAATAATAGTAAACGCATAACATGAGCATAACCAGTTGCGTTGCCGGCCGAGAAAAAAAATACAACTTGCCTTTGTGGGCTTTACATAAAAAGTCTCAAAAAATATATATTCTACAATGCTATTTCATTCTATTTATGGTGTAAATATTCATTTACTGAGAAGGACAGGCAAACAGACCATCATAATGGTACTAAGCGGTCATTACATAACCCTGAAAGTGTTCAGAGTTGAGATTATCCTCGCCGCTTTGTATTACGGCTAGACGACTAGTCCTATTTATTCATGCCCTGCTTACTACAAGCAAAATCAATCCATGTAAATGGTTTCATTACAGAACTTGCTATTTACCGATAGGTACTCTACACTTCATTTTGATTAATTCTGAATGGGATCTGTTTTTAGATACTTTTGAAGTTTTTGACTTCATACTCCTTTACGTGCGTTTGGAAAAAATTATGAGAGTAAAATTTTTACGATGCGCGCACACACCGACAACCAAAAATTGACATGATGAAGTTAGCTGATAATTATTTCTTTAGTTTCCGTGTTACGATCTGTGCGCACACCAACACCCAAAAAGTGACATGATGAAGTTAGCTGATAACTTATTCCTTTTACAAACAAAGATTTGTGGCATACGGGATGATATCTTTAGATATTTTTGTTATGTTACATCAAAGAAGTATAACTGCTTATTGCGTACATAAGTACACAAATACGTTTATTCGTTGGTTTTATTCTCATTCACATTATACAATATCATGAGTCAATAACATTGTTTCAATATATTGTTAGCATTATGTGAAAAGTTTTTGATTAAAGTACCTACAAAAGCTACTAAAGCCCTTACAAAGTCACTCGTGCGTATACATATTAGTAAATCTAGTGGAAAATTATAGAAAGAAGACTACGTAATTATATTATACAAAGCCAATAAATATGAATTATTTTGTGAGCAAAATAAAAATTATAGCTATGACGAAAAATGGTGGAGCGATAAACCATTATTACTGGTTTTAGTATAAATCTTATTACCAAAGTACCATCACTATTCCACCATCAGGAACAAAGTAAACCTCTTTTTATCTATGCTACATTTCTCCAACTAAAAATAAAAAACGTCAAAATGATTACCTGAAGCCAATTGGTTTCCAATGCTCTAATCGCCGATTTCAATAATCTATCTATCTATAATCTCCGGATAAGTTAGTAGTTGAAGTAATACGAGTGGACATTATAATATTGTGATATTTTGACCGTTGCTATACAATTTATCTAAAGATTATAGCTAGATAGAGTTGAAAAAACTTAAAAAAAAGACTGAGGGTTAAGATTCACTATCGACTCGTCCACTTGTCTGCTAATGACATAAAATAAAATTTGAAGTTGTTAGCTTAGCAATATTCGAATGGTACTGGTGACATAATCGACTAACGCCCCAACTCAGAGTCACTAACGGTTACTTTAATCCCTCCTTAGTAAAGAATCACCATACAAATTCTGTACTAAGGAGCTGTTTAAGTAACCGTTAGTGACTCTGAGTTGGGCCTTAAGATCAAATAATAGTTAATTGATTAAATGTCTGTCTAATCATCTGAATTACACATCACCTGTGACAGCATGTGCGTCGAGCAGAAATGTGGACTAATGGATTTTTACGACACGCTGAAACAGCTTTGTAAGACTTTGGTCTAATAGACCGGACTGAATAATGAAACGGTAAAGCAACAACCCATAATTGTCCCACTGCTGGGCTCGGGGTCTCCTCTCACAATGTGAGGGGTATAGGCCATAGTCTACCACTCTGGCCAAGTGCGGATTGATATACTTCACACACCTTTGAGAACATTATGGAGAACTCTCCGGTGTGCAGGTTTCCTCACGATGTTTTCCTTCACCGAAGCAAGTGATAATTAACTTGTAATACGCACATAATATTGAAAATTAGAGGTGCGTGCCAGGATTCGAACCCGGGCCCCCGCGTTCGGGAGACCAACGTTCTAACCACTAGGCTATCACTGCTATGCAACGGTAAGTTATATTAAATTCCTCGTTCTCCTGAAGCAGGAGTAGCGTTAATTAGTTAGTTAGTATTTCTTGTATTTCTTTCTCATCACAAAACGATTTCTTCAATTTTTTCAATTTGATCAGTTTGACCAAGCGCCTTTTCATCTTAATCAGCTCACAAATAAATCCTTTTCAAACATTATCAAAAAGCTTTTTGAAAACTCACGTTTTTAAATAAATATAAAACTAGTCACATGCATGGGTCAGAATGATCCTGTGTAGTTAATTTTACTATTGAAATTTTGTCATCCATTCCGTAAACTCATACGTAAGACATTCGAGATGTTGCAGTGCTATTAATATTGAGTATATTTATAATGTAAGCAAATTCTACGCAGTCGTTGGCCTCATTACGTGTGATTATAAAATAATACACATCTACAGATAGTACAACATACCCTTAAGAGTATATAGTACTCTTAAGAGTACTTACTAGCTCAGCCCGCCCATTCATGCTGGTTCTCAGTCTTATTATTAAATAAAAATACTGTACCTATTTGTAACGAGGGAAGAGATATCCAAATACGAAAAAGACGCAGAGTTGCCAGTCTCTCTGAATTATATAGAGATTTAATTCCTCCTTCCACACATCCTTTCGTTGTTTTGTTAACATCCCTCCGGTACGGACGACACGCTTTTTCGTCTTTTATTATGCGTACCATGAAGGACACGAATAAATTTCCCGCGTCACAGACAGACATACAGATCCACAGATACACAGACATACAGATACACAGACATGTGAAAGTTATAACACCCCCCTTTTACTTCGTGGGTTAAAAAATATGGTAAGGATTATTAACGGCGCCTTGTTACTTTAGCAACATAGCCGAATTATAAGTAAACGAAAACGCTTTTTTCTATATTGAAATATATCTCTATTAAAATCTATCTAAAATAATCTGGATAAAAACTTCCAGTCAAGACTTAAAGTAACTAACTATTAAGTTTTTTCGTCCTTATAGCAAATTCAAATTTCGCTTTTGTGAGAGAAAACGCTTTTGTTAATCTGTAAAACGAATTGCCTTTTTTCGAGAAGCTATGTTAAAAAAATATCAACAAACAACAACAACAAAATCATCATATAAGCAACATTTAACAATGTTGTAACTAAATATCCTGTTGTTTACAACAGTAGGTTACGACACTGTAAAATTAAAACAGCCATTTTAATAGCTCGTTCATCACTGAAAAGGTCAAGTCGAAAATAAATAAGAAGTCTGTTAGTTTATTTAAGAGTTTAAGGGATTATTTGTCCACAAATGGATTCTTAATATAATATTGTTATCATATATTATGTACACTAATAATAGTGACATATAAACGAGGGGATTCTAAATCGAATTGTTATTTGCGATGGAAAGTGGATTTTGTAAGACAACCGTAAGCGTTCGTTTCAGTAGGTGGACCCGGGTACAGTACCTAATTATGCACTAAAAAAGAGATTACTCATACAAAGACGATGGTGACTGTCTGGTGGACCAGTGTCGGACTTGTACATCACAGCTTCTTACCTAATGGCACAACGGTGACGTCAGATATCTATTGCCAAGAGAAGCTCGCAATTCAACAACCAAGGCTGGCTAATCGCTCTTCCCCATTGCTTCTCCAGGACAATGCGCGAGATCACACTTCATGACAGACCATCGCAATGGTACAGGAGTTACAGCTGGAAACTCTCCGTCACCCACCGTACTCACCGGACCTTGCCTCAATAGATTTCTACTTCTTTCAAAATTTAGACAATTTTTTTATAGGGAAAAAGTTCAACGCCCGAGAGGCAGTACAAAATGCTTTCGCTGACTTCATCGCCTCCCGTCCGGCAGACTTCTACAGTAAAGGGATAAACAAACTGCCATCAAAATGGCAAAATTGTATAGATAGTTTGGGCCAATTAGCTTATAAAAAAATATCAAAATTTTTATATTTTTAAACTTTCATACATATCTCCAATTTCATAGGTAAAGACCTAATATTAGTAGGATTTACTTACTATCGAAAATGTATTTTGGAATCTTTACTTAAAATTAATGGACGTCATGGGACACGACATCGATCAAGCTATTGGGAAAACTTGAATGGGTTGATCGATGCCTTTCCACTCATATACCCCTGGATGTTATTTTATATGAAAGTGTATCGTTTATAGCGTCTCGTTTACTGAATTTCTTTAGTAGAGGTCTGAAAATTCATATACGAACTCCTGGTTATCTATAATCTATAATAATCTATTGTTAGCCTATTTTATAAATGAATGTGTAGCGATCCTACATTTGTACATTGTAGATGAGCAACCCTGGTTTGATTACCATAGTATTAGAGAATAACATGATTGTCATTCATTGTCAAGCTAGAAAAAATAGCAAAATATTGTAATAATGAAAATATTGAAAATATAAGCATGCAAAGAGAAGAAATATAATTGTATTTTTATTGTAATTATGTGAGATCTCTGAGGCTATCCATACTATACTAATATTATAAAGAGGAAAGATTTGATTGTTTGTTTGCATTGAATACTGAATAGGCTCCGAAACTACCTAACCGATTTGACAAATTCTTTCACTGTTGGGATGCGAGGGTGTAGATCCTCCACAAGTATCAGGTATTAAGACTCACTCTCAGGGCAGGGTAGGTAGGTATAATTATTGAGACACAACTTCGATTCTCCATTATATTGCAATCATTTGATACTCAACACAATTAATATGCAAATTAGAAAACTGTATGTAAAAGTAATATAAAAATAATAAAACGTTCTTAATAATTTTCGAAGCTCCCATTCTCAAGTGATGGAAGCCCCACTGACAGATGCATTTTTTGTAAAATAAAAATTATTGTCAATATTTAAAAATTTAGAAGAAAATGCATCTGCCAGCCAAGGAATATTGAACGAGGTATTATTACACCTCGTCACAATACCCCGGGCTCCCCTCAAAAAAAATCTAAAAGATTTTTTTTATAAAAGTAGAAATAAAAATATAAAGAAAGTATAGTAATATAAAGAGGGTAAGAAAGTATAATAGTATAAAGAAAGTATAAATAGTCACCTATTTATATTAACAGCATAAATATAATTAAGTATTTAGATTGTCATCTTGGTATTGAATTGAAAACTATACAGACTAATCACCTATGTACTCACAAATTTTTATAAAAAGGTAACACAATTGTATTTGATGCATATTTATATTCACATAACATTCACATTCAAATTCACATGCGACCAAGGCTTATTTTACGAGTTGTCATCCGCTCTTGAGAAATAACCCAGAAAGTTAAGAAGTAAGGTGTAGGCTTATTTAACGAGTCACGACCCGCTCGTACCTTAGGCTTATTTATAGAGTTGTAATCCGCTCTGTAACTATAGTAAATAAGTAATGTGTAGGCTTATTTAACGAGTCACAATCCGCTCGTACCTTAGGCTTATTTAAAGAGTTGTAATCCGCTCTGTAACTACTTAGACATGGTAGATATAGATTTAGTTCCGTTCAACAGAATTTACTTACTGTGAACGTAACAATAAAAATAAAATATTAGGAATTACTGACATTCAATAATCGTTGCTGAGCAACAACCAAAATAACAAAATGCCATTGTTATGTCACAATAATAAAATTTAGAATACCGATGAACAAAATATAAAAATAATTAAGTATGAACATTATTTCATGTATCTATTGTTATAAGTCTATAAGTATAAAAAAATGATTCGAATAAGGGCCGCTATGTGGAGGGGACGATAATGTCTTTTAGAATTTTGAAAAAATATATGTTAATTATGTGGTAACCTTCAATTTAAGTCCTCTTCCTTGTCTTCCAAAAATTTTAAGTAGTCTTCTAAAATATACGTGTCCATGAAATTTCCCGGGTATATAGGCAATCCATATAATTATCCAGGTATTATATTATTCCTTATTGGGCGCCAGTGCGAGGGTGTAGATCCTCCACAAGTATCAGGTATTAAGACTCACTCTCAGGGCAGGGTAGGTAGGTATAATTATTGAGACACAACTTCGATTCTCCATTATATTGCAATCATTTGATACTCAACACAATTAATATGCAAATTAGAAAACTGTATGTAAAAGTAATATAAAAATAATAAAACGTTCTTAATAATTTTCGAAGCTCCCATTCTCAAGTGATGGAAGCCCCACTGACAGATGCATTTTTTGTAAAATAAAAATTATTGTCAATATTTAAAAATTTAGAAGAAAATGCATCTGCCAGCCAAGGAATATTGAACGAGGTATTATTACACCTCGTCACAGGGAAGCTACACTATCCCCGGGTGACATAGGCTATATTATATTTTTTTTACTATTTTTCCCGAAGGGAAGCGAGGGCGATTTCCTAGTAAATAATAAAATATATATTTCAGGATTTTAAGTAAATCACCTCACAAATCACAAAATCTACACCTTAGTCAAATGTGGCTTTTCCGTTACTACAATAACTATTGTATAACAGAAAAGTAATTAACAGTGAATAAATTTTTTGACCTTACGCCCATGTGACGGAAGCGAAACGGCCAAGCCACATATTTTGACTCAAGTGAAGATTTTTTGAAGTTAGGGCTTGTAGAATTAGGATGTGTGGAGTTAGAAATTTGGCCCTACATGAGATCTGAAACTTTTTTATGTAGATAACTGTTTTATGGTCTCGGCATCATTTGACATAAAAATATGTTTGGTGGGATACTAACTTTATCCGTAGGTAGCTTGTGACAATTTTTCCAGATAAAAAGTAAAATAAAATGTTTATCCTTGCATATTTAGTTAATTTCATATTTAATAAGTTGCATAAGTTTGTCAAAATCTATCCAGCTAGCTGCTAGAATAGATGGTGCTAAATGTGATTAAAATTTTAGCACTCGAATACGTAAGCTCAAAGCGTATTTGACGCTAACTTTTACAAACCACGTCTCTGCTCTGAGTTTTGACCTAATTAAATGCGACATCGCAACGAGCCACCACGCAATGCCGCCTTAATGATAGTTCTGAGTGAGACAGAGGCAGCTATCCACGCTATCCGCGACAGATATTTTATTAAATCCTTCCGCCAGTTCTCGTCACTTACACTAATGTCTGCTATAGCGCGAATACATGTTCTTGACACTTCTTTTGTTTTTGTATCGTTAGAACGTTTCACTATTTCTTGGAAGAGGTCGGGACAAAAAGTCTTCGGAACTTTTTACGGGATTTTGAGTTCTCCTGCAGATGATGATCATGTGATGTTGAGGATGTGTTTTACATCATAAACAAAAACAAAATTTGAAATTACTTAACATAATTTTAATAATAGTATAATTAAGCTTTTTCGCGAGTTAATGGTGTAAATTACATGAGTTATCGTTAATCTGTACTAATATTATAAAGAGGTAAATTTTGTGAGAATATGAGGTTGTAGGGGGTAATCTCTGGATCTAGTGAACCGATTTACATAAATTAACATTTACATAAATAGAATGCCACATTATTTGTCAGTGTCATAGGCAATGATTTTTAGTTTGTCCCCTAAGGATTAAAAATAGGGGTTGGAAGTCATTTTCATACAAACCAACTTCGTCAGTTTTAGAGAAAATTTTTATGTACATAAGTTTATAGTTTTACTATAATCGTTTAAAAAATCTTTAGTAACATTTCAAAAGTGGTGACGTTTTTGAAATTTATTCATTTGTTTGTTAGTTTCACGCTCTAAATTCAAACTTTTCCAGCGAAGCGGTACCAGGATTTCATGTAAAATAAAAAAATATGCAAACTATCAAATCCTAATAAGCGCACTAGCCCGTACGAATGTAATTTCGTCGAAACAAAATGAAGGTGCTTGGCTTCACCTCTTATTGTCGCGGTCGCAAGATTTCTTTTCTAATTTCAGATGGAAATGGTTGAAATTAAAAAGATTAATGGAAAATGAGACTTTATACTTATGCGCGTTATTTTCTTAATGTTTCTAAAATAACTCCGATTCGCAATGTTTGTTTTTGAAAAGTTCTGCGAGATTAAAATGTGTAACGTAAACGCGCCCAATAACGCCACCCCAAAATCTGTATCCAATACCGACAGTTTTTTTAATCACTATTTTAAGGCATACTATACATTTCATGAAAGTTGTAGCCTAAAAATATTTTAGGTATGCATATTGAGAAACAAAAATAATAAAGTTTGTGTGCGTAAATAATCAGCAAACAGAATAATTGGATAGTAACTGAGACGCGCCCGACACGGACGCCCGTCTCATAGTGTTGCGCTCCCGGCTACGTAAGTAAACATAATCATTACTTAAGATAAATTAACTTAAATAAAATGTGTATACCTGCATGCAAATGTGTAAATATAATAAATAATATATTGGTTTTCTAGATTCACATCTAATATTACCGTTCTGACTACTTTTTGTGGTTTAATTCGAATTTAACCTTAAAGCGGTCATAGAAACATAATATTCATAAGTTGCTTCTAATACCGCCTCGTGGCGTTGTTAGATGTTTTACAACAGTTAGTATTTTGGATTTTATTTCTTTTAATACGTTATTTTCGATGTTTCTTTTAACTTGTTTGATTCTTAAGAGTATATTACATAATTTGATCAATTAACGCCATACATTTTGTCCCATAGATTTTCTTTTAAACAAGATTCGACGTAAGCAATAATTTTTAGTAATGTATGGCAATGTATTTTAAATAATATCTCATATCAAAATTAAGAAACTTTTTGATACCGAAAAATAATCATAGCAATGATATCCATCAAAACACGTTTGCATTAAAGCAGAAATTTTAGCCAGTTATTGTTTATTTTTGCTGTCGCTAATAGAATAAAGTAATCTTCATACTTAATTCTATTACCGACCCATACGGTCTTATTTATAAAAATCTCTTATTGTAATCGGTCCTTCGCACTATGTGGCCAGCCCATTTCCACTTCAGCCGGCTAATTCTTTGAGCTATGTCGGTTACTCTTATTCGTCTACGGATCTCCTCATTTCTGATGCGATCACGTAGAGAAATACCGAGCATAGCCCTCTCCATAGCCACTGCGCTACTTTGAGCGTGTGGCCAATAGTAAAGCACCACGTCTCGGATCCGTATGTCACCACTGGCAACACACAATGCTCGAATACCTTCGACTTCAGGCACTGTAGTGTTTTGGGCGACAATATATGACGCAGTTTCCCGAATGCAGCCCATCCGAGTTGGATTCTACGAGTGACTTCTTTCTCGAAGTTGGACTTACCCATCTGGATCACTTGTCCCAGGTAATTGTATTCGTCTACAACTTCGAGAGCAGCGCCATCAACAACAACCGGTACGGGTGTGACATTGACATTCGACATGATTTTCGTCTTGTCCATGTTCATCCTAAGACCCACCCGTTGTGAGGCGCTGTTCAAGTTCCCAAGCATTGTACCAAGTTCTTCCAGGGAACCCGCTAGGATGACTATATCGTCGGCATATCGCAGGTGTGTGATGTATTCGCCGTTGATGTTAATGCCACGTCATTTCCACTCCATCAGCTTGAACACGTCTTCCAACGCAGCGGTGAACAGTTTTGGAGATATGACATCCCCTTGTCTGACACCTCTCTGCAATTGGATGGGGCTCGTTGCTGTGTCGTGTACTCTGACGGACATGGTGGCAGATGAGTACAAATATTTCAACACCTCGATATACCGGTAGTCTATCCGGCACCGCTGGAGAGAATTTAGTACCGCCCAGGTCTCAATAGAATGAAAGGCTTTCTCATAGTTCACATAGGCAACACATAACGGCAAATTATACTCCTCGGTCTTTTGTATAATCTGCCGCAGTGTTTGTATGTGGTCTATGATGCTGTAGCCTTTTCGGAATCCTGCTTGTTCGGGTGCTGGAAGTCGTCAAGCCAACGTGCAATGTGATTTGTGAGGACCCTCGAAAACAGCTTATAAACGTGGCTCAGAAGTGCAATGGGCCTGTAGTTCTTCAAAAGGGCATTATCGCCCTTCTTGAAGAACAGCGTCACCACACTTCTGCTCCACGCTTCCGGGGTAGTTCCGGTTGATGACGGAATCGAACAGTTTTTTGAGCGCCACTAGAAAGGGTTTCCCTCCAGCTCTCAGAAGCTCGGTTGTGATTCCGTCATCTCCCGGTGCCTTGTTGTTTTTAAGCTGTTTGAGAGCCTCTCTAATCTCGTACAGGCTGACGTCCGGGATATCTTCGGTTTAGCTCGCTTGTCGCTCTCCTCGCGAGGAGGTGGAGCTTGAGAGGAGGCATACAACCGTCCGTAGTATCTCTCAGTCTCCCTCAGAACTTCGGGTTTCGACGAAACCATGGTGCCGGACTCGGTCTTCAACCTCGTAAGCTGACTTTGCCCAATAGATAGATCCCTGACGAACACTTTTGAGCCCTGGTTTCGCTCAATAGTGATTTTTACACGATTTGCGTTGTGTTTTCGCAAATCGCGTCACCTGCACTTGGAGATCTGTTCATTGAGCCGTCGGTATTCCCTCATAGAGGTTGGAGACTGCACACATAGTTCTCGTCGATCCCTCATAAGACCGAGAGTTTGTTCTGAGAGAACCTGAGATCTACCACTAGGGTGGGTCTTGAAATACTTCGACCCTACCTCGTGGACAGTTGTTACCATCCTTGTGTTATACTCGTCCACTGACGTGCACGATTCTAGGTACGCAAAACGGTTTTGCAGCTCAAGTTGAAAGTTTTCGGATCCCTGGATTTGGATAGGTGTTGGGCGATGCGTAGACGTCATCAGGCGTGACCGTTCCAGCTTCAGGTCGATATTTAATGTGCCTCTTACAATTCGGTGATCGCTTATAAACCTGTTTTAATGTGTATAAAGCGGTTTTAAACCTGCTGATCACAGAGACATCATTAAATATGTGCCGTTTGTCTGCCAGAATGAAGTCTATCTCGCTTTTCGTGGAACCATCAGGACTTATCCAAGTCCACTTGCGTTGCGGCTTCTTACTGAAGAAGGAATTCATCATGAAGAGACCTTCCTTCTCCAAAAAGTTAGCCAGTAAGTGTCCTCGGTGGTTCCGTCGTCCAATGTGTAGGGACCCACTTTCATCTCGGCGCCGCTTTGAATGCCCAGTCTCGCGTTGAAGCCCCCCATCACAACTTGAAATGAGCTTTAGAGGTATGTATGGCTCTGCTTATGTCCTCATACATAAACTCAACCTCATTGTCAGGATGTGTCGAAGTCGGCGCATATATCTGTACAACCTTCAACGAATACCGTTTGGATATTCTGAGTGTAAGGTACGCTATCCTGGACAACACGCTCCCAACTTGCACAATGTTGTTGACGAGGGACTTGTGAACGAGAAACCCGACACCACCTTGGGAGAGATGTTCGCCCTCCCAGTGATAGAACAAGTTTCCGGATTTGAGTATTATCGTGTCCTCCCCCTCTCTTCGGACTTCAGATAAACCCACAATACTCCAGTTTAACTTGTCTATCTCTTCTTCCAGCTCTTTCACCTTGTCGTCGGTCCTCAGTGTCCTGGTGTTATATGTTGCCAGGTGCAGAAGTCGTTTTCGAGATTGGTAGCCCGATCTCTGCCGGCGATTCTTAGTACCCCCTGCCCCGCCGTTACCATAGCCGCTACCGTAACTAGGAATAGCGGGGCTGCCGGGGACTGGGGGCCGAGGCTTAGTTGTGGCTATCATAAGGGGGTTGTAGCCGGTAGTCACCACGCTTGGCCAGTGCGTGTTGGTGACCGCAGTAGATGTTCTTAGTCCGCAGGGATACGCTGCTGCCCGTCTCCTGGAATATCCTATTAGTCACCTTTTACGACATCCCAGGAAGAAGTAAGTGGATCCGGCACCACACGGGGGAATCATACCTATTTAGAATGATTAAATTGGGGTTTATTTACAATGATTGAAGTTATACGTATTGATTTTATTATTTACAGAAGCCTTAACAGATGTCCAAAATGCTCACCTCCTCGAGTGATGCAGATTTCAGCACGTTTGCACAAATTGTTCTTTACGCGGTTCAGCACAAGAACATTTCACTTCGAACTTTATCAAAAGCAGTCACTATTCTTAATTTTAATTCGTCTCTGTTCGAATACTTCGTAGCATACACAACACTTTTAACCTCCCCCCACAAATAGAAATCCATCGGTGTGAGGTCCGGGGAGCGCGCCGGCCATGGCACAGGGCCTCCTCACCGATCACCGAAGTGATCATCTAAGTATATTATGTATGTCTGTAATATTCTTTATTACCTCGTATCTTCCAAACGGTGGTCGGTAATAGAAACATAAAAAACGGTATTAGAAACAAACATCATCCATGCGTCGGTAATAGAAGCAATCGCTATTTTAGATTCAATTATTATTTATTAAATATTGTGTGATTTAATACTGAATTTACGTACTGAATATCATAGGATATTTAATCATGTTAAAGAATAAATTAAAACACCTTTTCTAGCATATCAACATATATCTAATTTTCTGAAGTTCATCCAAAGTCGGCTTAAACTGGCGGTAATAGGCGCGTTTACCTTATATCATATTTTAAAATATTATCTACTAACTTTTATATCTGGTACATGAATTTTTGTGCAGGGATTTTTTGTAATGTCACTGGAAGACAAAAATGATACAACCATCTTCTGTGTTTCCTTAACCAAGGCGTATTTTATACTGCAACATTTTGTTCTGTAATTATTCTTATCTACATTCAATTTTTAATGGACATTTTTCAGTGTATACCTAACTACTATGTCGTGTTAGTAACCTGTTGTTATTAACAATAAAATACCTAATAATAAAAAGGTGTGACCGTCATTCAAGGATCTTTCCTTTCTTCGTACTATTTGGACAGCCCATTGCCTCCAGACTTATTCTATGAGCTGCATAATCCAAGATGCAAGTAAAGCAACTCCAGTAACTTTGTGGTTAAACATCTCTTGTTAAACAGCTTATATTAAGTTTCGTAAACTTAGAGTTTGATAAGGTGGAAACTATATTATAAGTATAATTAGTGTAGGTACGCTTATTAAGCTGAATACTTTTATAGTATGAGTATTGTATCTTATTTAAGCTTTTATTGAAATAACAATTTTACAGTGAATTGTTATGTTTTTGCAGTTATTTTAAAATACTATGAAGAATTTAAATTCTCAAATTTGGTTTTTATTATAATATTCGATTGGCTTTCTTTGTTTTACTTTAACATTAGTTTTGCATAAAAACCTTGAATACTTTTATCGTACATTAACCATTGCAACAATCACATGGAAAAAGCGTGATGCAATGCGTTGAATGCCTTATTTATGAAAAATGACTACAATGCAGCAAAAAGGTTTAAGCGACCATTAAAAAAACATGTAATTTTATTTATATGAACAAAGTTGCTCTCAAGCTTACCTTACCCTAAGCTTAGCTGTATTTTTCTCTTTTCAAGACAGCGCTGATCTTAGAAACATCTCAAGTTTTAATAATAACGTGGGGCCTTGAAAGAACCGCTCCACTAATTAAAATACTTGGCAGGACCTCTAAGGAACGCGGTTGAAGTAGGCCGACGTGTGTAATATGATGATGGCGGTATACAAACGTATACGTATACGTTCAGGTCGGAGTTGAAAATAGAAAAAAAACCGGGCAAGTGCGTGTCAGGCCACGCGCAATGTAGAGTTCTGAAGTATTAAGTTTATTGACTATTACTCATTACCTACTTATGCTAACATAGCCGTGATAGTTTTCCTTGTAAATTTATCATATTTTTGATAATGTTTTCACTTATCCAACTCCAACCGTTTAGCCAACTAGGGGCGGGAAACTTGACTCTAACCAAAATTAGCACTTTAAATTTAAGCCAAATATTTTGCAAACGGACCGCTAATTCCAAAAATAGTCTTAGAAGTCAATGTAATCAAAAAATTGTCGTTTATATCGTATTTTTATTTTGGCACTTGCAATGATGAGATGATACCAGATTATCTCGGAATAGCATACAATTTCTAGGATATATACACATTTCCTAGGAAATATTTGTATTACAAAATCTTCAAATCATTATTTTACATATTTTCCAAATATGCTCGGAACTGTATACATTTCCTAATATTTGTTTACATTTCCTAGATTTCATACATTTCCTGTAACATTTAATATACATACTATATGTACATTGTTTTTTGCTGTTCGTATGTAGATTATACACAAAATGGATCGGTAACCGATATTCGTAGACATTCGATAGAAACCTGTAACGTATTTCATTAAAGTAAAATATACCTTTAAAAGAAAAATTCTTGAAATATTATCTTTTAAAAGGCTTGTATTTTTCTCGAATAACATGATTTGAAAAGACAGAAAGATACATTGGGTATTCTTTATTTCAAGCACGATCTTTCCGCCCCATTTCAAAAACTATACATCGAGTAACGAGGATATGGGCGCACGCAATAATTCCTTGTCACGTTGTAACAGCAGCGCCCAATATTTCATTCTTTAAACGAACGTACTATCCTAAACAAGATGGCTGCTTGCACGTGATTAACAAAATGGCGGTCGATATTATTGTAGTAATTTGAGTTTATTTACAATTACAGCAAATTAATAAAGTTTGTGAATATGATGATTAATGACAAATGGAGAATTCTTTGTTGTAAGTCTTTAAAAAACCGACCAAGTGCAAGTGGGATTTGTGCTTCGAAGTTTCCATACAAACTTGTAGAACTGAACATTGCTTGCTTTAACGTTAACTTTCCTGTTGGAAAACAGAACTGTCGACTTCATAATTATATCGACTTGTGACGGTTAATTCAGCAATGTCGTTTATAAATTCTGAAACCATTCAACCTCAAAATGGTTTTATTTCAAAGGCAATAATTCGAAGGTGGTTTACCACTAAAACAATGCATTGGGCACATTCGTTCCATTGATAAAGCCGATTTTCCACTTTTACCATACGTCAACTTGAAGATAATAAGTGAAGCTGGCCCTTAAAATAGACTTTCAACACAAAAACACTAATCTTTCATCAGATTGTTTTTAGCGTTGTGGAACACACCGGGTATCCACTAGTGTGTTTATAATCGCAATAAAAAATAATTCTTCTTGTGATGTTGTATCTTCAAATTTAACATTTTCGGATTTATTGCACTATTAGACATTGCATCTTGTGTCGTAGATTTATTATTAGATTTGTAGAAATTAATTAATAGATTTATTTATTTCATTGTCGATGTACATAATAACCTTACAGGTACTACAGTAATTTCTACTAATGACATTTTTTACAAGATTTATCTCATAACATAAACCTTTCAGTAATTTCGCATAACACGCAGCATATAAAAACTGTTCTACGTGACTGTAGAATATTAAAGCTTATTAAAAAGTACAGTTAGCAACATCTCTCACGAGTTTTCCTGTTTCAACAGAGCAAACAGCGAATGTATTCGTACGAGCTGAGTGAGTGATGTACTGTTGCATAATGAAGAGCCATGCGGAGATTTAACTTGTTTAAACTGGTTTTCCCGTAATTTTATACAAGTTGTAAGTGTTTTTGCTACTAATTAATAAATAATAACTTTGGAATTTTTATTCGGGTCCGTGAATTGGTATTTCCAAGTATAGGTATAATATCGGTGACATGCAGGAGTCATTGAAAGTGGGGAAAGATGGAGTGGTGACCCCGCGTGGCAAATTTTTATCTAGCTTTAAATTCTAAATTCTTGTTACCCATTTTTCCATATCAGTGGTCTTCATATCGGGTCTTAATACCTTTCAATTCTTTAATAAGTTCAAAAATCTATACTGAAGCACCGTGGTAATGAATAGACGCAACTAAATCAAATACGAGTACTACAACGAATGCCACCAAGAATTCATCGTCTTAGTTTTTCAATATTCGTTGCAGCAAAGTTCACGCCATTCTTACGGCAAATAGCTAAAGTCATTGATTCAAGTTCACCTTTATGCGTCAATTAAATTCTCAGACTCTTCTCCGTTCTCAATTCTCAAAGTTTCGTTGTTTTCTAACTCCGCGCCTCACAACGAGCAAATGCTAACGAGAATCGTTTCATATCCATTCTTTCGGCAGCGAAGCGCTTATGCAAACTACTTTTTAATTGCTTCTGTTCGCGTTTGAAAGCCTAACTTCTATTGTCAGCCAAAACACTTCACTTTGGTTATCCGCTTCTCTACTTTAGACGTTACTGTGAATAGAATATGATTGTTGCCTTAGTGACATAAAGTTAGCATTAAATGCGGGATTGAATCAGTTTTTAACTACATTCGCTATGGAAAAACTTTGAAAGTTTTAATAGTAGTTTTTAACAGAGGCTTGCGTTGTCATTGGCTCTTGATTAGCGTACCTGATTGTAGGTAATTGGTCAACGCCGCCTGTCCATACGACAGTATCGGGATTAGCATTATTAAAGGCACCACTGTTGTATTGATGACTGAAAGAAAAGAAAGATATAAAAGAAGTAGTATACAAACCTTAACCACCGCTTTCTTAACTACAATAAAATACAACACAAGTATTATTTATTGTTCACCAATTTCAACACAATAAAAATATATAAAAATAAGAAAACAATCGACGATTTTATTGCTTATTAGCAATTTCTTCCAGACAACCGAAACAACAGAAAATTACATAGGACAAAGATTTATTAGGTAGGGTGTACGAATAATTTGCTAATTAATTTGTGACAAATTATCAAGGAATTAATATATAGAATTACTCATTAAAATATATGCATCTTGTTATATATCAAAGTTGATTAAGCGACAAGTAATAACTTTAATATTAACTACCATCATCTTTGAGTCAGTCGTCAAACAACTAGTACCTCTTTTCTTTCCTGCTCGGCAACGCATCGGTGATGCCTTAATATTACTAACGTCCATGGGCGACGGTGACCACTTACCATCAGATAAATAATCATCGTTTGCCGACTATTTACATAAAAAAAAACATTTTGTACAAATAACTAAACTCCAAATTAAAGTTGCTGATAGTTTCAGTTTCAACAAGTTTTATCAAGCATTGCATTTAGTTCTAACTCTGTTGTGCTTGATCGAGCACGATTAAATTACATTATTTATCGGTCGTACCGAAATGCTAATGCAAAGTACTTTGTACTTTACTTAATTGGTATCGTTCCTGTTCACTCCACTTTGTTAATTCGCTTTGAGTCATTTGACTCGTAAACGTTCTATTATTGAATGGTAAGTATCTAAGCTTTAACATCCAGTAACTATGTATAACGTCGTATGGCTTCGTATGGCGCCTAAAACTTTGGGGTGAAGAAAATGCAGAAAAAGATGTTTAGAAACTGACTACGAAAAATTTTTTTGGTGGAGAGCATAGATAAATTTAATATACGTCACTGCTGACAGACACATCGACAAATGGCTGCGAATCTTCTTAATGGTGATAGCACGCGAAACAGAATAACAATACTTTTAATTTAAATGTACATGCAATAAACTAGAAGATTGTAATCCAGAGTCCCTGGCGGATATTGCAGATAAACTTTATATATACCGTAATTCGTCACGGTAAATTCAAGCACTACTGCCTATTGGTTCAGCAAACATAATAAAGAATTTGAATTTGAATCGACCAATAGTACAAACCGTAGGATTTAGCCTAGGTCGAACCATCATCATATACTCAGTGTCACTGGTACCCCTGAACAATGCTTGTTATTTTTGTCACGCAAAATTTTTTACTTTCGTGATCCCTACACATAGGTACAAAATTAGCATTCTCTCTTTATCTTCTTTATATATAAAAGGCAAAAGTGACTGACTGATGTATCAACGCACAGGCCAAACCCTTAGGGCTAGAGACTTAAAATTTCGCACACATATTCCTCTTATGACGTAGGCATCCACTAAGGAAGGATTTTTCAAAATTCAACCCCCAAGGGGATGAAATAGGGAATAACTATGATAAGCATAATTTCCGCGTGCGAAGCTGCGGGCAACACCTAGTTTATAATATAAGAATAGATTCTCAGCTATTCCGGTTTCATGAGTTTTTTCTATATTTTCTAACATTACTGTAGTTTAATTCTTCTTAATATCGATAGTGAATAAATAAATCAGCAACGAATTGATAACCTTCTTTGAAGTCGGTTTAAAATCACAGGTTACATGGAGAAAGAACGCTTTCTCTATATCTATAAATTTTGTCTTTGTTCAATCGGTACCGTATGTAAAAACAATTTAAACCAAACAAAATGCACATTTTAATAAAGAACCGAATTCGCTACACATGGTGAATTTTCACACTGATGTTTCAATTAATTCAGTGGAATCAATGAACGGAGCGATCGAGTGGAATTCGTTCGACCGATGCTGATTTTAAACGTTTGGTGTCTTCGTTTCCGACGCCTGGCTGCATGAAGCGCTAATCCGGATAGAATGAGTTGTGACGTCATGATTTGTGACGTGGTGATGTAGTGAGTTGAATTCTGTATTCGTATTTTGAAAATGCTTCTATGAATATTTTTCGTTAATAGGGATATATTTTTTTGTATATTTTTTAAAATAAGGACTTGGCGATGACTTGCACGACGACGACGAGATGAAACTCGTGTATTATTAAGTTTAAAGTAAATTATGACCTATTGTTATGTTTTACTTTGAACAACTGCTGTAATGTTGTCCTTGCGTTACGCTGATGTAGATAGAGAGAGATAGATTAGATAGAGAGAGAGAGATAGAGATAGTTGTAAGCCTTATCAACGTCAAATTTACTCATGAGAAGCTGCTACTATTGAGCAGCAATACTACTTAATAAGTCATGAACTCAATGACATATTACTGGCAACATCTGCCCCCTTTTATATATGAATACCTAATAATACAACGTCTCATTCTCTATCTATCTGTCCATATGAGCAAATAAACTACTAGTACTTGTTGAATTTGCATGATTACACAATGCATGTCTTATCCTCTGTTTTATCGGATTTTCCGAATGGACGGAGGTAACCGTTAGTGACTTTGAGTTGGGGCGTAATATGTTAATTTATTTATCGGTCACTATGATCTAAGTACAGATCGGACGGTCATTGACCACGATTGTAAAAAATATACCACGCGTAGGCCTCTACATATCTAATATTCACTTAAACCATGTGGGACTGACGACCTTTACGTGCCCTTTGAAGCGTGCAGCCCCAAATTTTGCATGTTATTCACCTAGCAGTGTATGAAGTTGCTTTACTTTGATGGTCAACGGAGGCCTATGGGCTAAAAGGATTTCAATTTCATTGTATTGCTACAAGCAAGGATTGGGATCCAAGGGATAAGCCGCTGAAGCGTTGAATATTGAGTTCAATGCCTCCCAACACAGTTCAATGTCACCTTGTTGTTGTACTACTTTGGCTAATGGTAATTTGTACAAAAGCGGAGGCCCCTTAAAATCAGTTTAAGTACTCGTATTTTTACTTAATTGAACATGGTTTTGAAGTGAAACTTCTTTAGAATCGTTAGTGATTTGAAACCGGATGCAACGACAGGTAAGATAATATAACCGCTAATTTCGACTTTCAATTTAAGTTGTCCGTAGCTCAATAGTCAGGACGTAGATACACAATACCTACCTTAAGCGCAGGTTCGCGTCTCACAATATTTCTTTTTTTTAGTTTAATTTTTTTTTAGTTTTATTTTTATACTGTTTTTAAATACTTTCAAATGCTCTTTTAAATATTTTCAAAGAATTTATCAACAAAAACTTGACTTTGGGTATCCCGTAGCGAAGGATAAAATTATTTACAAGAGCTCGTGCAACACTTACCGTATCTTTCCGCTGGAGAGGATACGCTTCTATGTACTTCGTAAGCTCGCACTGAACTGTAAGTATGTAAGTATTACCTTCGACATCTGTATCCAAGGGACCTACAATATCAAGGAATATTTTATCAAACGCACTATCTGCCGTTGTCGTTACTACCATTGGTTCCTTAATATTTCGCGAATATTTCATTGTTTGACATTTACTACATTTCTTCACGTATTCTCTAACACTCTTTTCAAGTCCTGGCCAGTAGTATTTCCTTTTAATATTGTTAACCATTCGACGAACCCCTGCGTGTCCGCTCGTTGGTAACAAATGAAAATCATTTAATATTATAGTCTTTTCCTTATCGTCGACAATTATTTTTACATTTTTATTAAGGATATTGATCTGTGGTCCGGACCACAATTTCCTACTTTGTATTTCCTTCAAAAGTTTCTTTATAAATAACGCGTTATCTTTTGTTTTCTTTATACATATTTTTTCTACTTTTATCTCTTTACAAAAATCACTTAACATATTCGCAAATTCGTCTCGCGTAAAATGCGATATATAGCTAAGATTTATATATATTTTTTGACTATCGTGTACGTACACAAAACATTGTCTTTCCTTCGTAATTTGTTTTCTTTCTCTTAACCTATCTAAATCTTTTCTTTCAATAAATTTCATTTCCACAGAATCACAAGGTATTCGAAATATTTCTCCTATTCTCGGTTGATCAGGCCTTGAACTTTGAGAGGAAATATTTGGAAAACTTGTATTTCTGTCACTACTAACTGCCTTATCTTCTTCTTCTTTCTTTCTCTTCTGAGCCCTCGTCATGACAAAGATTGTTTCATTTAATTGTTTCAGTTCGTCAGATGTTATGGTCACCCTACTTAATGCGTCAGCCGATGCATTGTCTTTACCACGTATGTAGGCAACTTTATAATCGTATTCTTCTAATTGTAGCCTAAACTTAATTAAACGACTAGCTGGGTCTTTCATGCTAAATAGGTATATTAACGGCTTATGATCTGTTAAGATAGTAAAACTTTTCCCGTAAAGGTAAGGTCTAAAATGTTTTACGCTCCATACTACCGCTAATAACTCTTTTTGTATGGTCGGATAATTTAACTCTGCTTTGTTTAATGGTCGACTAGCGTATGCAATAGGCCTCCTATCTTTATTACATAACACTGAACCAATAGCAGTGCCAGACGCATCCGTTTGTAATATGAATTCGTTGTCGGGTGAAAAATCAGGATACTGTAAAATCGGTGGAGAAATCAAAGCTTGTTTTAAATGTTCAAATGCTTGTTTACACTCGGTTGTCCAATTAAAAGTAACATGTTTTCTACACAATTTATTTAATGGTAGTGTAATTTGAGCAAAAAATGGTATAAACCTTCTATAATAATTGCAAAAGGCAACAAAACGACGTGTTTCATCTGAATTTTTAGGTTCTGGATAATTTTTCAGTACCTTGATTTTTTCAGGATCGGGACTCACACCTTCTGCCGAAACTACATGTCCCAAATATAATAGTTCAGGTTTCAAAAATTCGCATTTACATGGATTTATTTTTAAATTTACTTTTCTAAGTCTCTCGAAAACGTCTATTAAGTTTTTATTGTGTGATTCTATGTTACGTCCAAATACTATAATATCATCCATATAAATAAATGCTTTCTCACAAGTAAGACCAGACATAGCAATGGACATCACTCTAGAAAAAGCACTAGGTGATATTTTAAGCCCCATTGGTAAGCGTTTCATCTGATATTGACCAGTGTCTGTAGTAAATGCTGTTATTTTTCTACTATCTGAATCTAAATTTGTTTGATAATAAGACTGTTGTAAATCTAAATGTGTAAAATATATTGCACCTGATAAGGAATCTAGTATTTCAGCTATATGTGGTAAAGGGAATTTATCATTTTGAATAACACTGTTTACCTTTCTATAGTCTATCACTAATCTCCATTTTTTCTCATTATTGTCACCTTTTTTTGGAACGAGAAGGATGGGACTGTTCCAGTCACTATTTGTTGTTTCAATAATATCGTCAGCTAACATTTTCCTAATTTGCTTATCAACTTCTGGTTTCATTGCATTCGGTAATCTATAGGGTTTTACGTAAATAGGTTTTGTATTAGGTTGTAAATCAATAGACTGTGTCATTATATTTGTCGTACCCAACTTATCTCCCTCTAAATAAAATATGTCGGAATATTTCGCACAAATGTCTCGAATTTGTTTACGAATATCCGCATCTAAATGATCCAATTTTAAAATTTGTAATAATTTTCTAACTCGTTCAACACTACTACTAGACTTTACAAAACTAAGGATATTATAGTCTGAAACAGGCTCAAGCTCTGGTTTAAAAATTGGTAATTTTATATCGTTATCATTTACATTTAATATTCGTACCGGTATTTTACCGTTTTGCGGTTTCACTATAATACTGGCTAAAAATATATTATTTGATAATTCTTTTGGCAATATAAGATATTCTGTATTGGACTGCAAACAAGAACCTATATTAAAAAAATGCACAGACTCACTTCTGGCTGGTAAAGTAACAAAAATATTACTACTTGTATTCGTTTCAAATTGCATAACACTTTTTTGTGTTTCCGTTTTTAAAGTTATATGTCGTGTCGGAAAATTTATAATAGCATTATATTTTCTTAAGAAATCTGATCCAATAATACCATCAGTATAACATGGCATGTTCTGCAGTACGTGGAACGTATATTGAAATAGTATGCCATTATGTGACTCTAGGTTTACTGAAGCAACATACTCAGATTTGATATAGCCTCCTATTCCTCTTATAGCTGTATTACTAGGATATAATTTAATGTTACTAGGAATTTTATCTTTATGAATTACGGATAAACTCGCACCTGTATCTAATAAAAATGAACATTGTTGACCATTAATTCCTAATGACACTGTTGTTAATCCATCACAAGTTAATATGTTATGCTCGAAAAAACTCAGTGGTGTCACACGTTTGTGGCTCCTTGTCTCCTGATTGGCTTAATTGATTATTATCATTAGAGCAAGGGTACATTTGATAATTACGTGTATTATTATATCGACGACTGTAAGAGTAGTTACCAGAACGACCTCGTTGACTACTTCCTCGATATACATTCTGCTGAGCCTTGTATTTATTAAAATTAGTGTTATTATTGTTATTACGTACCATATAGTTTTGTCTTGCGTTCTGCCATTCGCCATAGCCGTATCCACGACCACGGGGACGATATATTTGGCGTGTATTATTCCAATGATGTGAGTTGCTCTGACCCTGCGGCCGCCAGTTACCTCGAGTAGAATATTGTGGCTTTCTACCTCTAAACTTACCTCTCATATTTAGAACCATACCGGATGTCGACGGTTGCTCCGGCGCCTCATCCTTGGCTGCCTGGATGGCTACGTTGAGCTCGGTGTAGTTGCGTGCAGCGATGATCGTGCTTAAGCGCTTGTTTCTAAGGCCATCTGCAAACTTTTTAATAGCTAAGCTTTCGTTTAAGGGTCTCAAAATTTCGCTTGCCTTTGGGCTATCGCCGGCTTGCGCAATTGTGAGACTCGTAAACAATTTTTCGATCTTATCACCATATTCATCAATAGACATTTCATTTTGACTGACATTATTTAATTGTAATAACAAAGAATTAGTTGATTTCTTTGTGATTAAAAATTTCTTGATGTCACTAATTAAATCTGAAACATTATCATAATCCGACTTCAGTTTAAGTTTAGATATTTTATTTAAACGCGTTTTTAGCACAAATGAAATTAATAATTTCTTGTTATTACCATCTTTTAAAATACTGTCTAACATCTCTATGCCTTCTATAGCCCTCTCTACTGTTTCCTCCTTTCCGTCAAACACAGGAATAAGGCTTCCCGCTGCCTTTAAATCAAATTTCTCCTCCATTTTAGTTTGAGTTATTACTTCTGTATTCTTAACACTATAACGCAATATACTATCAAAAGATTTCTTAATTCTCGAATCTAATATATCTAAAATATAACATGTTAATTCTCCTGACAACTGGGAACTATCTAATGATTTTAATATTTCTTTATATGTATTGTATAACAACTTAGCATTATTTATTTTATCTAACCCAATTTTTTCTTGTCTTCTCTTAGGACCTAATTTTCTTAAGCTTACTCTTATGTTTTCTAACTTTTCTAAAATTAAACGGATCTCTATCTCCATAAAAATATTAATATTTTGTTATGATGATATATATTATATATATTTATATATCTTTTTTTATATAATATATATACTCATTGTCCAGAAACTATAATAACTAAGGAAACTAACAAACTAATAGCACTCGCGCACTCCTATTATATTTTCACTTCACTGCACTATACACATACCGCATCAGATGCCGGTCTCGTCATCCAGAGCGCCTTGGCCTTTACGCAAGCCACCGCGGCCTGACAGCCTGGACTGGACCCTGCGCAGCACCTCGTTACGCAGCTCCTTCCGCATCCATCCTTGGTGGCAACGCTTGTAGTACTTTATAAGGATTATGGCCACCAATAGCGCCGCTATGGCCAAAATTGTACCGAGCAGCACGTTGCTGGTGTACAGGTGGTGCTCCGCCACACCGGTAGCTCCGTTGTCACCCGCTGCGGTTTGGGTGATGATTACCTCCTTTTCCTCTTGCTTAGAGTATGATTTCCCCATTTTGCTTTTCTTTTACCACACAAAAATAACTTATAATTCTGAGAGGCGTAGTGACGCTCACGCTATTCGAAACAAAGGAAAGTTCCATTGTTCAGTTCACACGATACACCTAGACCAAAACTGCTGAATCGCGAATTGTAGCGCCCGCGCACATCGGTCACGTAGGCCACTAATTCCCGGAACCCCGATAACCCGACGCCCGAGCGCATGTCACGGTCGCCATGCGGAGTGCGGGGAAGGGGGGAAATCAAAACGATACGTCTTGTTAACACGAGTGCTTTATTACGACTGTTCTACGTTACAATGTATGATCTTATATGCTAATTAATACCACATCACAATAAGAATTTCATTCTTTCATTCTGTCGATCGACCAGCCGATTATACAGACAGTAAAAATGCTAAGTTGTATTCATAGATGGCGTGAGGAGTAAGATAGAACATTCGTTTTATTGCTAGATAGATTTTTAAAAAGTGCTAAGTTGTATTCATAGATGGCGCTTCGATTTATTGCTTTAAGATTCGATTTATTGCTTTTTCATATCCATTATCTTGAAACCAAAATTTTGAAAAGTTTCACTTCTACCACGTGTGAATTGCACACATTTTCTTTTTTTTGTGTCTCAATGTAATGAAACGTATATAACTTCACTTTGAAGTGTTATATTAATACTTAAACCTATTTAGTTCATAGCACGCAGCTGCCTTAATAGTAACATGATTGTAGCTCTAAAAGAAAAAGTATTTTCATACGTGCCTAAAATAGATTCTCATACACGGTATTTCTATGCAGATGAATCAATTCACGTCACATATATTATGTACCTACATCACACGCGTACTCTCTCCCTCAAAGCAAGATATATTTTCTCGGTATACAATTTGTGAAGCTCTTTCGGGGAGAATTAAGTTCCTCGCGGGAACTTTCAGCAACTTTCATTTGAGTAAAGGTGCGTTCTTACTTGATATAAATATTAATATGTTGCGCTGATTCTTGAAATATGACTGGTTTATTTTCTGTGAATGAATTGTTTTGTTTCAAGGAATTATTATGGGATGTAAAAGTATTACAGTACGCAAGAAAGGCAGGATTCTAATATACAATCAATGGTTGGTACATTATTATTATTTATTTATTATTATTATTTATTATTATTATTATTATTAGTTGGGGTCGCCGTCATCGAAATCGATGAGGAGGACTATATATATGGTTGTGACGAAATAATCTCTGATTGACTGACGGCATACGCTTTTAATAAAAATTGTTTGCTAATACAATTTAGAATATTCACTATATAAATATATATTATCATATAAATATCAATTGTTTTATTTATATCTATACGAGCAGTTATTTAGTGACAAATGGAGTTGTGGTCAAATTCAAACAAATTCTACTTTTAAACTGATTAATATTGAAATAGTGCCCAACAGCTGTTGGAAAAATTGCTATTAATATTAACCTACTCGTATTTCAAATGAAATATTGCAGTTTTAAATAAGCATTACACCAAAAACTTCGTTCTGATGTTCCATTTCCAGTTTCTATTCCGAAATTTGCACATTTCGTTTTTAAACTGGATTCTACTGAAAAGCCACGAGTTGAGGTAATTAACGAGGTTGATAAACAATTTCTCGTTCAAAACTTAAAAACGATTAAATTTTGAGTACAAAAACAGCGTAATATATTTACTCGTAAATGTACTATGACTAATATGACTTTTGCAATTAATGATAGATTTAAAGATAAACTGACGGTGATGGTATATTTACCATGGTGTGATAAGTGGTCATCGTCGCAATGGTAATTTGTATTTGTATTCGTTTGGTCTTCACTCCTTAGTCTGGATGGGTTGCCGGTGCTGGAGAAGGTAACCGACCAGGCTGGTCGCTAATATTTCCTCCACCTTTTGAATGTTATAAAGGCTCGGCGATACCTTGAAGAAGAGTTGAGTGAATGAGGTGAGTGAAGGGATGAGTAAATGAATGAATGAGTGAATGAATGAGTGAGTAATGGGGAGAGGGAAAGGGAGCCGAGCCCGGACTGTTACTGAAACCGGATGGGAGCCGCACCGGATCCAGCACCGATACGATTTCGGAACCGGTTTGGATCTGGAATCAGACGGAGCCGGAGCTGGTCCTGGAACTGGACCGGAGCTTGAACCAAAGAGGGAGACACGCACGCACAAAGTTTTATGACACACATGACATTGATTTGTTAGGCGGTACGAAGTTCGCCCGGAGAGCTAGTAATATTATAACAACAAAAGAATAATATGATTTCATTAACGATAGCTTGAATGTACCCTTATACACATTATCAAGATGCTATTCAAAGTTAGAAGTTGTGGGGGCATAAAAATATCATACAGAGAAAATCATTTGATAGAGCAAATATGACATATAAGATACAGATATTTTCAGATTGTTTTTTTACTAATATGAAGATTTTGAAATACCATAACAAGTACACCTAGTAATAAATGAACTAATTCTCTAACACGAGTGCAATACGTCATCATACTAATATCATAAATGTGAAAGTTTGTGAGGATGTATGGACATTTGTTACTCTTTCATGCAAAAACTATCAAAGGGATTTTGATGAAACTTACCACACAGGAAGACCACGATCTGAAATAAGATATAGGGTACTTATTATCAAGGGAAATGCTAAAGCCGCGGGAAAAGCGCTAGTTTATTATATAACTACCCTGTGTCTATATTTTAAAACATGAGAGGTGTCAAGGGACACCCGGATGGAAAGAAGTTCCTTTCGATTTAAGTATCTTTTTGTTGTACAGCGCCATCTCTGTAAAACTCTGTGAATCACTTCAAAAAAAGTGTCGTCATTCGTAAGAATCAAAAAGTGTCGTAATTTTCGGTCTAGCCCCCTTTCACAACGCGCGATAAGGAACTTCGTTCCAAAAACAAAAAATGGTTGTACGAATGTCCTTTATAAACTCTGAAACCATTCAACCGATATGCCTCAAAATGGTTTCATTTGAAAGGCAATAATCCGAAGATGGTTTGAGACCACTAAAACAAGCATTAGGTATATTCGGTCCATTGGTAAAGTCAATTTTCTGCTTTTCCCACACAACAATTTAATTATACGCTTTTTAACTAACTCAGACTGTCAACACTCATCTGTCATTGTCATCAGAAAAATTTTAGCGTAGTGGAACACGCTGGGTATCTACTAGTAGGCTATAGCCTAGTTGGCAATGACAATGTTTACTGTCAATGAGCAAAAGGTCTCAGGTTTGATTCTTCTGGCAGACAAACACTACGAGCAAAATACTCATTGTATTTTGCTTGGGTGTTAAATGTTCCTCATTTATAAGACAAATACAGCCCGCAGGGAATACCAATCCCCCACAGTGTCTGTATGTTCATTTCGTCTACGAGTTTCTTTGTGACTTTAGCATAGTCCTTTAGTAAACGAAGGTATCTTTTCGAACGTTATTTATCTAGGGCATGATAAATGAGCCTATTCGTATTTTATGTAAGAAACACATCGTCGTGTTCTCTCGAGATTCGTAGCTCCTATGGAATGGACGTTTGCCAAGTTCATGCAGGACTAGTGGTTTTCTTTGACAACACCCTTTAGACATGCTCTAGATAGAAAAAGGTCGGGTATTTTTAGGTTAAACGTAAAGAAAACAGGTCAAAAGTTCGAGATACTAAGATCTGATCTTACATTTTGTTGATCCTACCCTCGAAAGACAACTTTTAATAAATATTTTTCTTCAGTTTCGTAGTGGTCTTGTATGGTAACTCAAGGTTTTGAAATTTCTGGAACAGATTATAAAATGAATAAGAAAATTATTAGTGCCCGCAGAACAAAGGATAAATATTACTACAAAAGTACTTTATGAATAAGAGGCTCTTTAGATTTTAACCTCTTATCATCCCTGATACAAAACCCAAGAATGTGACAATAAGATAAAATTTAAAGTAATCAGACACATTCTTATCAATCATAATTGTCTATGTATCGTCAAACCATCTCCCGTGAGGTGCCGTTAAGTAGGTATCCATTTTATAGGGTCCATCCCAACATGGGGTCGAACTGTATAAGAAACTTTTTTGTTGCAGTTGTGGCTATAAAAATATCCTCAATTCAAACACCCGTAACAAAACAGGATAAAATTGGATAAAAACTATAACGATTCCGAACACGTTACATATATTACTAAGTAAAGAGCAAACAAAGTTGGAACATCACATACGATATAAATTTTATTAGCCAGTACGCTCCTTGGACTCCTTGGTCAAGGAAAAGTAATTTGTCTTAGAAATGTTTCCCTTACCCGCATAGCTACAATTAACCAAGTTTACCCTAAAGTTTTGGACGCGGTCCGGTGAATCGGCACAAATAATTTACCATGCATCGAGAAAAGTAAGATATTTTGTGCCCGTATCATTCAGGAAACTTATTATGTACCTTAAACTTTATCATCTATTACTATAATATTTGAAATAATTTCATAGTACATACGAAATATTGATACGGTACCTCATTAACGCTAGGAATCCATGAGTGCCATGGACAACACGCAAAGACTAAAATACATAGACCCAGACATTTAAATTCATCATTCTTTCTGCCTGGCTGGAAATCAAACCCACTTCGCACGGTTGCCCGCCACTCGGGGTAATTGTGTCGTATTGCCAAGAAATAATAGTACACCCACAGAAGAAATAATAGTACATTATATAATTATTGATAAAACGAACTTACCTTTACGTGAAGTTCTATCAAAATTATGCGAGCTGCTCAATTCAAAGCGATTAGTATTACCATGATCTACAAATAAAAAATATTATTGACATAATATTGACCAAAGTGTGTCAATCTACGCTTTTCTAATCTGCACTTAGTTGACCGAAAAGTTGCGGGGGTGTAGGTCCTCCACAAGTAGTAGGTAACGCTCTCAGGGCAGGGTAGGAAGATAATAGACATTAACTGCAATAAGGTACAACTCCGATTTTGTACATTAATATACTATTATGTTCCTTTATAATTGGATGTACAGTATGAATATCACAATGGTTAGTCGTTTTACCTGATGAACGTATTAATATCTAATAATAAAATAATAATAAAAAAATGTCTCGAACACAATATATCCTTCATGAATCATGCAGGCTCAGCTGGCAGATGCATTTTTGTAAAAATCTGTCATTATTTTAAAATTTAAAAGAAAAATGCATCTGCCAGCCAAGGAATATTGAACAAGGTATTATTACACCTCGCTGCAAAGTTAAGCGAACTTAGGCAGCAACAGGCAGTGATAATATAATTCTCGAGTTGGATCTTGCTCAGATGAATAAACTTGGTGTATTCAAACGGTGCTCTCACCGGACATTTATTTTGAGAGTAAATAGTATCTGGCATTTCTATGAAAAATAAGTTGTATTTTCACAACTGGTCTCTATTTATTTGCTATTGGAAACATGATCTCATGTAAAGACATATGAAACAAGTTGTTAGAATCAGAAGTTTTGTAATTTTTTTGTGGAATACTCCTAAGTTTTTAAGATAAATAATCATAATCATCTGACAATTAGAGAGACCTTTGGTGTTAAAGATGTGTTAAAATTACTTTAAAATATCAATACGTACGAGCATTATGTATGTTTAGTATTATAAAATTTTAACAAAAAATAACTGACTTCAAATGAAGTACATCCAATAAAAAAAGGATCATCGAAATCGTTTGGCGCGATATTGAGTTATTCGTCCATTTATCGCGCACATACTTAATGCAAATTTAAGACTTATATGCTTTTGACATGGATGTCATTGTCAGATCTCGCTCATTTTATGTGGTCAGTCGTCAATTTATGCGGGACCACACGACAAGCACCTGCTTTCGATTAAAAGAAGAATCATCAAAATCGGCTCACCCAATCCAAAGTTTAAGGTAACAAACATAAAAAAATACTTTTACTCCTTTTTTTGAAGTCGGTTGAAAAGTGATAACATTTTTTTCTTCGCTTATAAAACGAAAATATACAAACCTGCTTGTCAGTCTGAAATTATCTACCAGAGAAAAACCAACAGCATATTCCTCGCGTGCTTTCATTAAAAATATCAAATACATACGATTCATGTTCATAATCACTGATGCATAAAACCATCAAGAGATGTAGTTTCTTTGTCTGTGGCATCTATTCATGATGTAATGACCAACGTTGATGAGACAGCAACAGAGAAATTCTATTACTTTGCATATCTATATCTATCTGGCTGTTTACAACCATAGTTTTTCATCCGATTGTTTTAAATTGCGGAATAAGCTTTAATATTTTTTATTGTTATTTAAATATTTTCAACGTGACTGTGCATACTTCCATCGTATTATGTCTTATGACATCTTACTGTGGGGTAAAGCGGCCGGTGTAGATCATATCTTTGTGTTGCAGAAGAAAGCTATTAAGGATATCTATAAATAAGGATTGTGGGAGTCACTGCGTGAATGGTTCAAGGAAATATTATGTATTCTTACAGTGGCTTCACAGTACATTTATAACAATATAGTTTTCATACGAAATAATATAAATGTGTATAAATAAAACAGCGATTTTCATAATCGGCTAACAAGAAGGATAAATCAATTAATTACATCCTCCTACTGTCTTAGCAAAGTACAGCGATCTTTTATGGGACTTGAAAATCACTTTTCTAATAAAATACTATTTTGTTTAAAAGTTTAAATCTATGTATGTGATACGGGAATTTTCGATATGTATTACGTACGCAGATATTGAGATCCTATTCCATGGATTGTGGTCTAAATGAAATAAGTTTCCTGGTATCCCTAGGTTGGATTCCGTTGAATGACCATTTCAGAGTATGCGTATAAAACATGTTCAGTCACTATGAAATAACCTTAAAATCATGACCTACTTCAACTATTTTCGAATTTAGCGAACAGAAACATATGGATTTTGTACATTTAATATTTTTTGTATCAAAATCGTCTTTATCTTATTTCAAATTAAACTAGCTAAGAATATTTAAATATCTCAAGATAACTATAAAATTTAAAAATTCGATCATTTGTATTTTAATTTAACAATATTCATAACTTGTTTGCAAAGTACGCGTAACACATAAAAGTTTTTCAATTAGTGTGTATGAAATAATTTGTGTGAAGTCTATACTAAAAGTTTAGGATGTTTCAGTAGTAGAAATACTTTTGAATCATTTAAAACACGCGAAAGTTTCAGTAGCGACTGAATTATTAATATTCACTATTCTTCTTATGTGGTAATTATGCGATTTACAAACAGAAAAATATTTTTTGTTTATTTCTTTACTTTTTCACTGTGTATATTATCAAATCGAATCTAAGCTTAATTGTAACCCATTTGAAGTCTTATAAATAAGTGAAAAATAACGCACTGCAATATTATTACAATATTTTTTTCACTAAAAAATATTTCTTTCTTTTTACTTCTCTCTTTCTTGGCCGCTAACGCATCAGTGATGCCTTTGGTGTTGCTTATGTTCATGGGCGACGATAGCCACTTAGCATTAGGTGGATCGTTAGCTTGTTCGCCAGCTATTTCCATTAAAAAAAACATATTTTCTTGAATATTAACCACAGAGTAGCCAAGTACGTCGCTCAGTAAGGACGAAAGGCGAGAAATATTCAAATTATAATAATTTCGTTCCATCGCTGTTTACTTAGCGATCTTAGATAGAACACGTGCAGCTGAAGTGAGTTAATTGGGTTTGAAATACAAATAACTTGTCATGTAAAATAATTTCCTATCCAAGTTACCAAGCAGCCAAATTAAAGTATATTCTGGATGCTTTGGATCAAAAGACCTTAAGTTGTGTAACAAGACTATTAAATCGCAGATTAATTTGAGATAACTGCAGATATCTTGTAATTGAATCAGTCTAGGATCTCCACCATCCTACTTATATTAACGTTCCCTATTTGCTAACAATATGCAATTCTAAACCTATGCATCTGGGCACATCATAATTATGTCTCTACAGTTGTCAACCAACACCCGTTCGTTTAACCCGTGTCATCCTACTACTATATAAATGTAAAAATTTGTATTATCCCGGAAAATGCGACAGAGCCGCGGGCATAGCGATGTGAACGAAACTGAAATCTCCAGCACATCGCATGCGAGCCTCAACGACTAATGAAAACGTTTACTAGCAGTTCCTATGGCATGCAAGTCAGAAATCTTCCCCATCCCCATTGTGTGCTCTAACGAAAATGTGCCCTAAAGTGTCTAACTCTATTGTGATGTCGATTGGTAGTGTAATATCGACAATATTTTGTCCAAGCCCCAACATTCTACGACTACAACTATGCAAAGAAACGAGCAGGAGGTTCACTTATAAATTAGGCTACAGAAGTCATAAAAGCTATAGAGCCCACAAGAGAAGGAGTTTGTTTAAGCAGTCGCCGAGGCCGATCAGTATACAGCGTACCAGTACCTATATAATAATGCGGTAGAACAACTTGTTAACTGTTACTTCCACTTATTCACCAATGCAATTCAATCCAAAACGCAAACAAACACAAACATTATACGGGCCACCGATTCTGGATAAACATCATAATAATATGCAGAACGTGAGATGTTTGTTACAGGCGCTCCATGCAAACTGTTTTATACAAATTACGTCAATTTTCACAAACGTGCAAACTTCTGTATCAATTTTACTTGGGTGCGCGGAATGGACGGACACAAATCGCTCCATAAGGGTCCATTTTTTTGATAGTGAGCTCTCAAAGGAGTCATTTACAATGTTCTTTTATTATCTAGAGCAATTCGGGACGACGTCTTGCCATTAATAACCGCTAAAGGACAGAGAGCTTTCGACTGTACGACAAATTCTTTGAACGAAACGGAATATCTCATTAATCTGAATGAAGATGCGAATTTGCGTATCCACAGCCAATTTCATAATTTAGCGGAGCTTTGACAGAGAGATAATACATTTCGGGGTAATTGTTTTCTACGTTCTACAAAGTAATTGTGTATGGTTGAGACGAGGTAGGGGAAATAGACGATGGCAGTTGAATAGTAGACTCTCTGAGTAGGTAGACTAATAAATAATATATGCATAAATGCTCTTAAACATCTAGTACCTCGTTGCGGTATGGAAAACTGTCATGATTTCGATTACGTGTATCAATATTTTATTATAAAGTCGTTTCAATAAAGCATCTTCATTCATGAAGTGAGCTCAATAATCGCGTGGTTGTCTTCCACAGTTCGATTTTTACGATCGTTTCTGCCGCTCACGTACCAATTGTGGAATGAGTTTCCTTTTGATGATTTTACAGTGCGCTATGACGTAAACAGAGCTCCTTCAGGGCCGGCTACGCATGAGAGATAGGAATTGTCTGTTGTCACTCGTGATCACAGGGTGTGTCCATTTAACATAACAGTTAAAAAGACAGTTAAAAATAAGTATAATTTATTTGTATAAAAAGAACAATTACAGTAGTAGTAGTTCAGCAGGTTCTTTTTATACAAATTACAACCTGTGTAGCAGGACACAAAGTTCCCACACTAGGATCCCCCGTGTTATGATTATCTACCCTCTTCTAGATTCTCATATCGTTACTTATTGTCTCCAGTTTAAATTTTTTTTTGTATATTAGGTACACCCTGTGTTCATCATTTAGTTCGTAGAACATTCCAGTCAGGTGAATTAACATAGATCAGAAGTTAAGTAGAAGGTTTTTTAAAAAAGCATTACCAACCCTATGAATTTTTAAACATTCTTTTTGCAAAATTCAACACTTCTATAAAAAGGCGTCTTTAATATTCATCACCTACCAATTGAACCAATTTTCATTGCCATTTAGATGAATACGAACAAATAACCCTTCAGTTATTATTTGCCAGGTCATTTCCATAAAAAGCAAATTCCTGTTTTAATTTCATACATTGAACATCGCGTCGCCGGTATTTTCTCGGCATAGGCAACATCAGGCCACTTCCAATAATAGCTTAATCTACGGCAGATTCGAATTTTAACAATTCACGGGTTTTTTTTACGATTCTCTATAATGGAACCAATTACTGGAATTCGGGCTTGGTCCTCGAGATGGCTGTTATTACATTTACGTTTAGGTATATATTTTCCATTCCAATTTCATTACTTATCCCAGTTTTAACTCCACATGTCGTTGTTAATTATGAGTACAAAGGGTTTGGAATTCAGTGCCGTGTTCTGATGTTCAAGTTATCTTACTCGTATATACGACTCAAGAGTTTCTAATGTTCAGTACTGTTATCAATGTATACCGGGTGTAATCGTTAAGTGTGCACAGGCGATTTTTCCGTAACTATTACAGATATCAAAAAACTTTAAACGGATATCGAATGAAACGGATATTTCTCGTTTTATTTTTAATAAGTTATTATTGTCATTTTACTCATTAGGTAAAGTACTTTCGATATCAGTTTAAAGTTTTTTGATATTTGTAATAGTTACGGAAAAATCGCCTGTGCACACTTAACGATTACACCCGGTATAGGTATTTTGAAAAACATTACTTGCATTATTTCCTTCTTGATTCCTTGATTTCTAAACCTTCCTTGTATCCTTTCATAATCGTAGGCGGCGGTGACCATACAGCCTGTAATACTTTTTTGGGCTACTCGTATACATATATGTATACAAAAAGGTTAATGTATACTTAACCGTGCAGAATAAAAACCGTAGAAACTGGCCGAATGAAACTGTCGAAAATGACTCCAAGTACTTTTCGTTTCGAAATCGTAGTCGAAAACGTAGAATTCCGGTTAAAACGTACTACAAGTGAAAATAACGCAAACCCTATTAAGTTGGAAAAGTGTGCTGTAAATCAACATTTGAAATTCACGTTCTCTAAGCTCAGGGCTGTCTCTTTTTGGGCTTGCTGAAAATATTCTTTGAATTTGATATTTATAAATTATTCTGCGCTTTGTGGTCAAAATTTGACCGTTCGCGTTAATGTGAAAAGACTCTGTCTGTTAAGACTGTTTACATATCAGAAGGGGTATTACTCATATATGGTGTTGGTAATTCAATAATATTCCTTTTACTTTGCTCCTTGATATATTTCCAGATCTAACGTTCACAACAATATTCCAAAGTACTTCAACACTACGTGATCAATCACAATCCGTCCTACTTTATTGACAATTCCATAATCTAAATATGACATGACATTTCTTACGAGTAGGTACAAGCGCTGTAGAATAAAGAGGTCCGTCCCTGGACCTACACTGGAGATTCATGGCCTCACTGATATATACGTATATTGTTGTGTGTATGTAAGATAAATAATGGTGTATGTAAATAAATGAAAATAATGGTAATACAACTGTGGTACATAAAATGGTAAAGTAAATATTGTAATCATGACATACTTTAACTGCGTTATTGATAGATCTCGTCAGCTCGTTTGCAGCCATTTACATAATAAAAAAACTTCAATTCATAAAAAGTTTATAAATTGAATTACAATGGCAATATAAATTATGATTTCACAATTGAAACTCAAGTGACCTAAGTGTTTATAACCAAAGCTGAACCATCAAAGCTGAACGACAAATGTTAATACTCTGTGTAATGTGACAAAGTTGAAAAATTCGTAAGGTCTTTTCGCAATATTTTTTCATTTTATACACATGTCACATAACTAAGTAGTACATGAAGTACAAATCTGATTCCAAAATATAACTAGTCCAGCCATACGGCTGATACCAAGCTTTTGAAGTGTCTGGAATATGACCGACGGCTCCATACCCACTTTGTGCAAGGCGATCACTGCAATCCTGTTTTCTTTAACACCCCATTCCATATTGTAATTTGATAATGAACACGAAAAAGCATGTGAAATGGCGCGAAATCGAAAGAAGTTTTTAAAATAATATACGTGTTCCAAATTCAAAATAATTAAAAAGCTGAAAAAAAGAAAAGATTTTATGTAACAGTATTTATGGCCAGACTAGGTAATTCCAGTTATGCCAACCCTACTGCGCATCCTCTCTGGCTGACACCCTCTTCATTTATTCCTGTTCCACGAACCTTTGTTCTGTTCTCGGCCAATATAAACCTCATTTTTTGCAGATCTCTTACAAAGCTTAATTACTTAGGTGGAGCCGCGGACGTGGACTGACAGGAAAACGGAATAATCAATGCCTTTGTTTAGCTCTTACGACCACGGTCTGACAGCCTGTAAATTTGGAAAAATAATTCGAATTTCTTTACGATGGGCTAAGCTAAGCTTGTATGGCTTTAATATTTTTCAATGGGATAGATTGATTTTATTTTATTTTGTCTTATATTATTGATAGAGGGATAACAGTAAAAGCTAAGAATAATTAATTGGTTTTTACCAATTCAAAGAAAAATATATTTAAAATTTTCACATATTTTTTCTTGAAAGTAACCAATCCTTTAGTATAGCGATTCGTAAAAATTATGTTTCCAAATTTCAACGCTGTTCCATATAGACAGATTGGACTGGCGAAATTAAGAGTTATTTAGCCACAGAATCCCAAAAGCCTCGAGAATCCGTCAAACAAAGGAAAAAATATTGCGGCTGTAATTGATTCCCACCAATATTACCTTAATATATTGCTGCCCTATTTACGTCACTCCTTGAATGATATTTCAATTTAGGGAATATAAAAAGGTCAAAGACTGTTCATAAATCAAGCTCCACCGGACTGCATAACCACGTTTCCCGGCTGTGGGCCACAAACGGTAAACTTTTTTGGCGCCCCGTAATCGGAGTTTCCGAGCCCATTTACCTGAAGCTTTGCTTTGAGGCGAAGCCAACAGTTCGTTGAAAGTATTTTAAACGATGTGTACTAGGCGTTTAGAAGCCAGTAGAGCGTATTTATAACTCGAGTAACGTTTATGGAGTAAAGAGTAGATTATGATGTGAAGTTAGCGTCGCTCATGCATGGCTTCGTTACCAAAGTTACTGCGTATCGGCCATTAATGAAGCGAGTGCTTGATTGATATCCCAAGACTTCTATGTGAAGAAAGTTCTTTCGATCATCAAATCGTTTTTAGCTATGAATATTTATAATAATATGTAGAATATATTGAGTATAATACCACGAACATTATACTCAATACTCGTGCCATTTACGATCTTTTTTCATTAATAAAAGCTGCCAATGGCATTAAGGTTAACGGCATATGCATACATAACCTCAGATAATTTTTAATGTTCTTGTTTTTCGTATCGTATGGGTAATCGTATGGGGCAATCGAGAACAAACCGTACAGGGTACGAGATTATCGTAATACAATAAAAATAGGGAATTTCCTTCTGCTGAATAATTGATTATGTGCCACGTATCGATATAAGAAATAAGCTTATGAAAAATGTACCGATGAACAATCACATCACCGAGCTATAAAAGTGATCTTTATGATAATTAAAGGATGATTAATGTTAGTTTGGAATTACCCGACATTTGTCGGATAAACCTGAACATTGGGTTTTGGTTTTGACTAAAAATATTTTTTCCTTATCCATTAGTAGCTTTTGCCCGCGGCTTCACCCACGTTAGAGTGGTTTAGAAACAAAATTTTTAATTAATTAGATATTAAATTATTCCCGTGGCTTTGCGCGCGTTGATATTGATTTTTAACAAATCTCGCGGGACCTCTGAACTTTTCCAGGATAAAATTTAGGGTATAAGACATCTTCATTCCAAATTTCAACCAAATCGGTTTAGTAGTTGTGGCGTGATTGAGGAACAAACATTCAAGCATCTTCACACAATTTCACATTTATACTATTAATAGGATTAAACTACCCAGCAGAAGTAAGTGTTTGTCGCAATTCTTCTGTTTTATATCAATTCTTCTCTAGGTGTCTGTGATTCCCCCACTTTCCGTTGTTTGTATGTTTAAAGAGCCCCGTAGACCAAAAAACTGACACAAAGACCAGAAAGGCCTTATCCGTGAGACACTAAAATCTACTACATCGAATCGTATAGACGTTTTACAAAACGAAATGAACATAACAGCAGCTGGTTGCCAAGGCAAAGCTACGTAACTCCTTGTTGCTAGCCAATTCAAATCTAAAAGGGTCAACAGAAAATATACAAAAATACATACATTTTAGCAAATAAAAAAACCGATTTCTAAGAAAATATTATATAATAATACTCGAAAAAGTAGTGTATTTAACAGGTAAGTAAAGTGTATTTAACAAAATTCAGAATTTACAAAAGAATTTCAGAATTTAAAATAAAAATTTCAGAAATTGACAAGAACTCCTCAAATATAAAAGGCGATATTTATATAACGTATTATAATTATATAAATAGCCAAATTTCAGTTAAATCGGTTAAGTAGTAGTGGCGTGATTGAGGAATGAACATCCAAACATCTTCACAAACTTTCACATTTATAATATTAATAGAACAAGCATTGAAGTATTATTACTAGCGTATAGAACAGACACCCAGAACACCATGTATGTTCCAATGCATTGGCGCCACGTGGCTTCAATCTTCAATGGATTCGTTCGATTTTGAAAGGAGAACGGGGGCTCAATTTTGAAAATCAAACCTCCCGGGCGGGACACACATTTTGTTCGAGATGTCTGTTCTATGACATTATACTTCAATGAGAACAAGCGATAATTTAAGTGGTCTGTGGTTAATGTCTGACACTGACTTAAGTTTTTAACGTTAGAATGAAGTTTTTTTATTCCATGACAGAATGTTAATTTAACCTCTAAAGGCTCTAGGCATTGTTACGTGTTATGTAACCGCCCTAGAGTTGCAAATATTTTTGCCACTAAAATATATTGGTCGTCTTGTGAATTCGGTGTGGTTTACGAGATAGGTAATAAATATGTGAGGATTTGTTTTATTACCACAATAACTCGCCATGTTACAAGCGAAAATAAATAAAAATGTATTTTCATAACTATTTGAATTTGAAGTGAAACATGTCTAAAAGGAACAAAATACTCGTATAATATAATACATTACATTTAAAATTCACTTTATAATTACAATTACATTCAAATTATAATTACATTCAAAATTCTTTTAGTTGAATTATTACATAGCTAGCTTATCGTGTTTTTCCTCTACTCGTACTTAGCATACTATGGTTTTTTTAGTTAACTGTTTTTTTCACAACCCTATCTTATGCTCGATACGCATCGATGGTTTTTCCTTCTAGTTATATCATGCATAGCTTGCCACTAATGTGTTTTTCTTTACGTTTGTCAAAATACTGAAATTGTATTTAATGTTTTCCTTCCGCTGTATTATTACCATAAAATAATTAAGCGACGCATAAGTTTTTTTATCGAGCCAGTATATTTTTCTATGTTTAATAGTAAATAAAAAATAAATAACCTGTTTTTTCCTGTCGCTCTAATTTCAAATTGTAATTTTTTATGAGTTCCTTTTTTCAGAAAATAAAAACTGATCGGCTCTCAGGTAAAGTTCCAAAATTGTCGTTTCAAGGGTTTTTCCTTTCCACCATCGATATACAAAATTCTCGTGTCAGAGGTCACATTGTTAGTAACAAAACTCCTCCGTAACGGCTTGACCAATTCTTACGAAATTTCGTGTGTATATTCAGTAGGTCTGAGAATAGAACACTATTTTTCACATCTCTAAGTGATAAGGATGATCTACCCCAAATTTTTATTTTTTTGGCAATTTTTTTATTTTAATGTTTTTACGATTCGGTATTAAAAATACATACAAACATTAATTTTCACCCTTCTAACACCAACCCCAATTTTTTTATAGGTAGCGATATTAGTACTTTCATTATTGTATTTTCTACTCTCGGTTGAACTTAGAAATGTGAAAATAATATGAAAGGTTAAGCTTAATGTAAGGGAGAGGGACAGTTAGAGGGAGAGGGAAAGGGAGGAAAGGCTAAGAATGGCTGTACTGATTTTAATGATCTCTGGTTTGTTAAACCAACGAAAACTATAAAAGCTTAGTTAAAAGTATCACTACATTATTTTAACTGTACTAACATTATTAGGCGATACGAAATTCGCCCGATCTTTATATATATTTTTTGTGTTTAATATATTGTATTATCTATACTAATATTATAAAGCTGAAGAGTTTATTTTGATGGACGCGCTAATCTCAGGAACTACTGGTTCAAATTGAAAAAATATTTTTGTGATTAATAGTCTATTTATCGAGGAAGACTATAGGCTATATAACGTCATACATTTTAATAGTCAGTTTTTTCCACAAATTAACGCAGGTGAAACCGCGAGGCACAGCTAGTAATATATAAATAGATAGATTACATGTAAGTTTGCTTTACGTCGACTTAGTATACTTAACAAATAACTATAAATAATAATTATACCTGCGAGAAAGAGAAAGAAGAATAGAGAAAGAAGAAGAAAGAAGAAAGAATTATAACTCCTGGCTGTGGTGCACCATTACGTAACCACCCAAGTCATTTAGCATTCGCTTTGAATGCGCAGCACTAAACTGAAGAGTGGAAACGCTCATAATGATTAACAAAGTACGAGTAAGCAGTTAGGGAATAAATGGCGTTAATGTTATGCCGTTATAAACGGAAAACAAACACATTAACATTGAAGTGTTAATACTAGCGTATAGAACCGACACCGCGAACACCATGTATGTCCCAATGCATTGGCGTCACGTGGCTTCAATCTTCAATGGATTCGTCCGATTTTGAAAGGAGAACCGGGGCTCAATTTTGAAAATCGAACCTCCCGGGCGGAATATACATTTTGTTCGAGATGTCTGTTCTATGACATTATACTTCAATGCATATTAAGTACTTGTTTTACTAGTGATGGCCAACGGTGAGCGATGGATATACAAGCCAGGATAAATAAAGGTCCATCTGAGTTTCGTATAATATTATGTGATATATTATGTGATTCAGTGAAATTTTCTTTAGGTTTAAAATCTTTAAACAACCTCATTGATTCCGGTTACTGTGATGTTAATAGGTATATGAATAATCTTCCGAATAAGAAGGATAATACAGATGTTACTGACATAAACAAGTCATAAATAATAATTTTTGTTTTTATTATTTCGTGCTCAGTTTTCAGAAATTAAGTGAATGGTGTATTAGTCAAGAAGAATATCACTACCGAGTAATAGGTATATGTATATGTGTATAAGGTCCATCTTATCTTTATATATTAATCACAAAAATGTTTGTACAGTCGTCCTTTATAGACTTTGAAACCATCCAACTGATATTAATATATAATTAATATAAATATTAAATAATATAATACGTAGATAATTAATAAAATAATAATTTTCGATTATTTTGTTTCAGGTAAGTTGAAGCTGTGAAGACAAAAACGAAGCTGTGCAAGTTATATATTGCTGTCAAAAGAGTAAAGATTGGAGATTTAGTACCTTTATAATATTATATTATAGTCTGGATACGTGGATGGACGGACATGACAAAGTATAATGGTTCCGTTTTGACTACGGATCTACCACTGTGGATTATACGGCTATTGATACGTAAAACAGTAGTTTTAACGATAGATCCATGTGTTAGAATATAATAAGAGACTCCACCATTTTGAATATTATCACACATAAAGTGTTTACTGCGCGTAACATAAACAAAGTTAAAATTTAACAGGAAATGTAAACATAGCCGGTCATAATATATTGGTTAACAGCATTGAAGTATTATTACTAGCGTTTAGAACCGACACCGCGAACACAATGTATGTCCCAATGCACTGGCGCCACGTGGCTTCAATCTTCAATGGATTCGTTCGATTTTGAAAGGAGAACGGAAGCTCAATTTTGAAAATCGAATTTCCCGGGCGGGACATATTTTGTTCGAGATGTCTGTTCTAGATGACATTATACTTCAATGGTTAACAGCTTAAAAAGTCAACCGCATTTTCAGCTTTACAAAGTGAATCTTTTACGTCTTTGAATTACATCTCGCAGTTATAATGAGAGCAAATATTATACTTATTTTATTATATATAAGTATAATATTTGCTCTGATAAAATATACTTAGTTTAGTTTTATGTAAGGTTGTTTGCTACAAAGATAAGTTTGTATATGTTTGAAAAACGTACATTTTAGTTTAATATTTGATGTCGTAAAATTTATTTAGCTTTAACTAAAGTCTGTTTGCCTTTGATCGCGTTGAAACTTTTTTATCGCTCGTTCGGCAAGCAAAGTCACCGAGAACTGACCTACAGGATGGCTTATAAAAAATAGTCTGCCTATCTTTAATAATAATAAAACTGGAACTCGGCCAAATCTATATGTGCGTTAAATATGATGTGAAAACGGCTAGGTAGTCTGTTTTAGTCACACATATTCTGAAATTGTTACATATTGTGTTAATTACGTGGAAACTTGTATAAAATTAAGATGTTATCCGGTACCATAAATGAGTATCTATCTGTAACGTATCTATCTACTTTTATTCTTGGAAAAAGGATCTGTTCCTGTAGAACTGACTAAGAAGTTTTTTCGCCGATTCTTGACAAACTTCTCTTGATCTCGTGAAATACGATATTTTTACATGTTTCGCAATATTCAAGAACAAAGGCGGCTGTTAATTTTTTAAGCTAGCAAATCTGTATAGATTGGTAGTGTAAGAAAATTAAAATCAATCATTCAGAATATTGCACAAGGCTTAGATTGTAAACGATGTGATCGGTTTAATTTGTACACTTTCACATATACACACATACACACATAAACACACACGCACACACATAAAAATATAATAAACTAATAAGTATCAATGGTTGTAAAATTAATAAGTTTTTAATGACAATAGTTGTTTAAACTACTCACTAAATTACGATACCTTTGTATGTAAAATCTACCAAATACGATATCATCTAAAAGCTAATGGAGATTGCATTGACAGCGAGATTAGAGTGATCCAATTTGTAAACTCATTCCATCAAAACAAGCTGCTGAACATAGACGGCTTAAACTTTGTCTAAACTGGAATCTCTGCGAAAACAAAATGAAATAAACAAGGGGTTCATTTAATTTACGACAAATCACCCATTATTTTTAATACGATAATTTATTTAGTCTTGCGTACAGACACAATTTCCGACAAATAGGACATAATATAACAAACAGTTTTATTAGAAGCTTTTATAACTTGCCTTGTTAAATAGTTAGTATGTATTGATCAGAATCAGAATGTTGTAAGCTGAATAAAACTTCCCTTTTTATGGAAATAGTGGACAAATAAGCTGACAATCCACCTGATGGTAAGTGACTATCATCACCTATGGACATCAGCGACAACAAATGTATCACTGATGCTTTGCCAGCCAATATCATCGTCACTCTTGGTCGTTTTTGAGCTCTTGTGGACTAATTTATGGTGATCATCCCACAAAGAAAAATTATCTCCTGATTTGGTACTGATCTGAAGAATCAGATACCATGGCCTCATTTTGTACTGTAGTTTTTATTATTTTAATACCGGTATTTACAAATTTAGATTATTATCAGATGGTAACAATTTAATGAAAATTAACCTATGAAAATGAATTTAATTAAATTTAATAATCAATCTCATTTTTCACAAAAGATTCACTATGAATCGACATTCACGTCTTTCTGCTGTCGTTAAGCAAATTATATTGGAAGTGAAAAAATGTGTAAA
The DNA here is from genome assembly GCA_963932265.1 of Thymelicus lineola. Lineage (NCBI taxonomy): Eukaryota > Metazoa > Arthropoda > Insecta > Lepidoptera > Hesperiidae > Thymelicus > Thymelicus lineola. The sequence goes on from OZ010699.1 coordinate 11,170,532, forward strand.
CGATTTTAAACGTTTCCCATTGATTTGTGTCAAAAACCGATACTACATACATTGATCACAAGTGTCAAGCGTCGCCAAGCCTATGTAAGCCAAGGCAAATCTTGTGATGGCTTGCCGAGGCTTGGCAAACATCTAAACGAAACTTTATATCAAAGCAACTGAAACAGTAATAAAATTTTCATTTGGATGTTTTATGCAAATACATCGATACATCGAGTAAATCAAAAGCTTATCAAAACATAGGATCGATCCGATTTTAATATTATTTGAGCTTTTGGGTTTGGTACAGCTATCCCAGGAGCCACTGCGATCAGATTTGATCTATTGTATCCATACGCGTTTCGGAGTTAGATCTGGTCTCCAAGTTCCACTGTCCCGACGAACAGTAGGATATTCCTAGGTTCCAGTTCCTTTAGTTGACTGGATGGGATTAGGTAGCCTCCTAGAATGGCTTCTGCAGTGATTTATGGCAGGGCAGTCACAAGTTTCCTATGCCTCACTGCAGAATCTGCATGTTGCAGTGTTGGTCAGACTTATCGTCAGTAGATGTCTATTGAGCCTGCAATATCCGGTGAACAATCTGATAAGTACCCGTAAGTCAGGGTGATTCAGGTTGAGCACGTTTTTTGAGTAAATTTTGCGAGTAACCAGCTATTACTAAGGTGATAGCACCTCTTGTTATCTTTATTTCTAGGATGGTGTCAAAGATTGTTGCGCTGACTATCCTGTTCCTTAGTATTGATCTTACCTAGTTCACAGTATGTCATCAATACCTTGATTTTGGATCGATTCGATATATCGATATAAACATCGAGTGAATTCGATGCATCGATGTTATCAAATATCCCTAATACCTAGAAGTAACTTATCATAACTACTATATGCAAATGTTATATAACTAATTAAATAGTTTAAAGTCATTCACATGCAGAAATATTTGTATCTCATCGAACAATCCACAATTCAATTCCACAATACGCTAAATTAATTCATGAGTCGAGGCAAGCCGTATTCACGCGGGTTGGCATATCAAACGCGTTATCGTGAACGCGTTTACTGGAATGAGGTTAATATTAGAATTTTCGCTTTAGAAATGACATTTCTATAGTCTATTATACTTCCCTGGTATTATTATGTTACTGGGTTATGTGTACGACTGCGTCCTATATTTACATAGTCCTTCCTCGAGTGGTATTCTTACCGTACTTAGTTCCCATCCATTTGGAATTTGAATGAAGCCAGAGTGAAGCCAAGTTACTCGCAGTTCTTACTTTAAGCCGTTGCAGGTTACAGTTTCATATACGTGAACATTCGTTTTAACAACGTCTGTTGAAAGTTAGTGCTATTTATGATTTTAGGCTGAAAAATAAAACATTATGTTAGTTAGTCTACTTTGCAATAATCCGCGTTTAATGACATGCCTGACACCACAATAACAACGACTTACAATGGAAACATGCACTACGTGAAGCATTGTGAAATATGAAACATACAAGTAACAATTAAGTAGAGAACACTCACGACTGTTACAACCGATGAAAAATTAAAGATAGAATAAATAATATTGATTTTAATTATGATACTGTAAAATAATAACTTATAGTAATAAAATTGATAAAAGTAATTAATTTGTAATTTAATATCATATCAACCTGTAGAAGGTTGAATTTTAATAGCAGTCAACTTTATTCAAGCCTTTCTTTCGCTATAAGTCTGGGCGAACCTTGCTGGACTCAAAGTAAAAGTTGGATATTTGAGCGCTAATTAATGGAACTTTAATTATCTTAATTTATTCAAACAAGGACTCTTTAAATGAGCTTTCGTGGGGAATAATGTTAGAGATTTACATTTGGATATAGGTACATATTTTTCTAATATCTGTACTGTAATATCGTAATATAATGATCTTGTACCAGATCTATTACTTTATAATATGAATTAGATTATTTACCTTATTTTATTCACAATATTTAAAAAATATAGAGGATTTTTATTAAAGCAGGTGGCAAATTGTGATCATCACTATTATAATGAAGCCTTTCTATTAGCTTTCATTTGCTTTTCGATTTAAGTTTAAATCACATTAAATTGGTGTAACCAAAATATATTAGGTTTGTTGCTATTTATACCACAGGTATTACCGACATATTGATGGCCTATGAGGTTCTCAGGCTTTCCGATCCAATCCATGTTATTTACCTAGACTATTTATTTTAGAAAGAGGATGGTAGCAAGCAAAATAGGCTCGTTCCAGGATGCTATAATGAGGTGTAATACCTGTGCATGGTGATGGATATCACTCAAGTATTATTTATGAAGTAGTTTTATACTGGTTTTACTCCATACCTCACGAACTACACTAACGATACCTCACAAAGTTGTTTCTAAATACAGGCGTAATACTAACTTAACAACAAAACTTGATTTGTGCAAAGTAAAGCCTGAGACTGTTATTCTGAACATATTATTCTCTGTTTTGTAAAACATTTCTTCAGTGACAAAATTTTTATAATCATATTATAAGGATTTTTAGACAATGCATGTCTCGCTATCGGCCGATGCCGGCGACAAACGTCGCTACTCGCTGGACTGACTCCAATACTCGTAAACTTTATAGATTCGTAGCTTCGCGTTTTGCGGAACAACTCCACACAAACATAAAAGTTTTGCGGTCGATGCCAATGACCTTATAAAAATAGACGACAGATATTTTTAGACTGCTTTAAAAAACTCGCGAAGTTCTGAAAATGTTTCAGTTTTGCTTAGGGACAGCCTGTCTTGGTCCAAGAAATACATATTTCTCGACTCAATTCGAAGTTCGCTTATGCTGAAGGTTGTAAATTATAACTGAATAGAGGCGTCCATTAAGTGATTTTATTGGTAAGCACTTTGTCTAGAACCACACGGTTACATTATACTAAATATATGTAAGAGTCCACAGCTTAACCGACTTTATAAACTTATCACTATCATCACACTCTCATCTAACTCTTTTTCATGGTCGGCAACGTGTCGGTGGTGCTGATGTCCATATGCAACGGTGGTGACGTCAATTATTAACGGCGAGTTAATAGACTGTGTGAGCATTAGGCCAGGGTGCAATGACCGGGAACCATACAACCTGCAGGGAAATATTGGCTTCTATTCAAGCATTCGTTCGGGCTGCGTTCGGGAAACTGCGTCATATCTTGTCGTCCAAAACACTACCTCAGTGCCTGAAGTCGAAGGTGTTCGAGCAGTGTGTGTTGCCAGTGATGACATACGGATCCGAGACGTGGTGCTTTACTATTGGCCTAATCTACAAGCTCAGAGTAGCGCAGCGGGCTATGCAGAGGGCTATGCTCGGTATTTCTCTACGTGATCGAATCAGAAATGAGGAGATCCGTAGACGAACAAGGGTAACCGACATAGCTCAAAGAATTAGCCGGCTGAAGTGGCAATGGGCTGGCCACATAGTGCGAAGGACCGATAACCGTTGGGAAGAAAGGTTCTCGAATGGCGCCCACGTCTCGGAAAAAGGAGCATAGGACGCCCCCCGACCAGGTGGACTGACGACCTGAAGAAGATAGCGGGTATCCACTGGATTCAGAAGGCTCAGGACCGGTCAGAGTGGCGCAAATTAGGGGAGGCCTATGTCCAGCAGTAGACCTCCAAAGGCTGATGGATGGATGGATGGATGATTCAAGCATTAAACCTATTAATTGACCAAAACTGAATACGAGTTGGGAGAGCCAAGAGCTTCAGTTACTCCAGGTTGTTGCTCCAGTGCAGATTGTTGGAGGGTTAGTGGCCAACCAAAGTGTTGCAAGTTTTAATGCAATTCCAACTCCAACATGCTTATCCACCGTTGCAGCGTTGTATTACGGTAGCAACTGTGGGACCGACGGATTTACATGCCCTCCGAATCATAAAAATGCTAAAGAAATGTTTGGCACTTGCGGCCAATCATTCAGCTGCCGACCGTGCCTGCTGTTGTTTAACTTTACCGATTACTTAGGACACAAGCTCGGCTATGAGCGTAACCAGCATTGTTGAAGCACCTTAAAGCCCATTGGCACGAATCCACACTTGTCCAAATTCAACTCTAGAATAAAAATAAACAAAATATAAAATAAAATTAATACTAGTAATTTGAAAAACCTTCATTCCTTGTAACCGTATGCTAGATTTGCTGCAACCTCTCAAGACGATTAGTTTTATAAAGAGTTCGTTGAATTTTCACCGCACTTAGCCTTGGCATTCATAGTTGGACGTAGTCCAAACAGTTGTGAATTGTAAATGGTATTTTTGTTTAAGTTACCTTCCAAATTAATTTCACCACAATAAGCAATCTAGGGATGTAACAGTAATATTGTTTTAGTTAATTATTAAACCTTTACTCATAAAAGTTGGTGATAAATTACAAAAGATGTATCCAACTAGAGGCCAAAGGTTGCAAGGAACCGGGTCTATCCCACTAGTCCCGTTGAGTTGTTCCGTGACGGAACTAGCTTCTTAACTGTGTTCCCACAACTACAATATTTAATATGTTAGAAATACTATGAATTGTGCAATTAATTCTTTATCAAAATATGAGTCTACAATCGAGATTAAATTGAGGTGTACAGAGCTCTGCAATGACCGTGATCTCTGCAAGGGAAGATAAATTTTCAGTCGAGGTTGAATGGAGCATAAGATATACTCCAAATCAAAACATAGGGCACATTATTTAACCCGACAGAAAGATACGCGATTTATTCTTGTGTTTCTTTATCCTCTATTTTCGTTTCCTTCAGTTTTCGTCCAGTCACGCATGTAATCTCACTCTTACCCTTTTATGTTTTTACTAGCTGTTGCCCGCAGCTACGCATACGGAAATTATGTTGTACCTTAGTTGCTGAAGCAAATTGGTTGATGTTTTAAAAATATTCCATACAAATTTTCATCCCATTTACCAGGGAAATCTTTTAATTTTCATGGATAAAAATTTTCCTAAAATATGACCCGGAGTATTAGTAACAACTTAACCAATTTTCATCGAAGTCCGTTCAAGGGTTTTCACAGACAAAAAGACAGGTGAGTTTTATTATATTATAGATTTATTTATGCTCGAAAATCCTAAAAAGTAGTAAATATACAAAACAGAAATAAACTAAAATAACTATAACTACAGTGAACAAGTTGTATAAGTTTTGGATAATTAGCTTCAGTCACGCGTAAATAGAAAAAGTTGGCTTTGCCCAACGAAATTATTTCACGGAGGCAAAACAAAAACGAAACATCTATTTCATTTGGAGCTAACCACAACAGACAAAGTTGGTCCAGTGTTTGCACAAACCCTAAGCAATATTAATCAAACGACTGTGGAGTAGCAAAAACAGAGGTCTTTATTTATCAGGATGAAGAAAAAAGACACTGTTGTAGGCAACATAGACGGTAAAAGTAGCGATATGAAGAAAACTCTTGCTGCTAGTATTGTGCATTTAACTAATGTCGTTGATATCTTATATAACGGAAAACAAGACTGGTTGGGTGGTGGTTCGGGAAATAATAACAACAGTGGGCGTTTACATCACTTTAGTCAGAAACTCATTTTAACACAGGTTTTACACTGGTTATAATTAAACACGCCATTAGAACCGATTGTCTTCAATTATCCGAGTAACAGCCAACAAATAATAGGGCACGACGGCCCAGTGGCCTCCCATCACCCCTTACAGCCACCCCAATGCCTCGCATAATCGTCTGATCCTGTTACTCGTCAATCTGATCTCACAATACAATTCACACGTCGCGTTCCGTCTTAAAAGTAACAACGTTCTTGTCCTGGCGTCTGCTCAGCTCGAAGGCTGTATCCAGAATGTCCGTTCGTCGCTGGCAAGTTAATAGCTTTCCTCGGCTCTCCCGCCACGTCACCGCGTGACCAAATGACAGTAGTCAATTCACATAGTGTTGCCATCTTCACAATCCGAATACACCTAAGCCTGGCCCGGCTTGACGTTCCATTTTATGATCTCCGACACGGCCATCATGACAATTTCACCGTCCTCGGTGAGGCAGCAGGGGTCCATCTGGAAAAGACATAACCTTCGCAAAGTAAAAGTTTCCCACTCGGCCTCCCTGACCTCAAGCCCCAAGGCTTCATAATGAAAACACACGTAGCAGCCAGAACGGGATAATACCAAGAACTACAATCTGATAACACGATCTAACTTTACAACTAAAAGGCTTCATAGCACTCAAAGATAAGTCAGCAGTTTGTATGCAATACTCTGATCATCATCATCATCATCATCATCAACAACACCATCATCATCATGAGCCAACCGGGGTACCTCCTGTACCCAGTTCCACATCACAACAACAACAACAACAACAACTCACTTCCTCCCTCCGGAAGTTCCAACAGCGACTGCTTACAGCTCCAAGCCAAACGCACGCCACTCACAGTCGTGGCCGCACTGCGGCGGGATATCTAGTGCCCGTTCTTACGCCTACGTCTACGAATGACTGGAGTTGCATGCTATCTGAGCGACTTGCATACCACTTACTACTCATCAAAAACAATCAACAATCGGTTCACTTGCTCTGAACATTTTACGAAATTCTTAGTGTGTTATCCCGTCTGTCTTAAAGATTCTCAAAAACAGTTCAACAAATCAGTAAAGGAATTATTATCTTTGCATGTCACTTTTAAATAACAAAAAGGTTATTTTTCGCTCACTTCGCTCACCAAATTCTCTCTGTGGCCTTCATTACCAAAAATCGTCAAGTACACAAACTCAAGTAACCATCAAATGTCATATGTTGACATTACGTAATATCAGCACAAACTCAACAAGAAACAATTACTGTCAGTGAGCAGTAATCAAAATTAGCTACAAAAGTATCAATACAGATCACCTGTTATATCATGTCGCCATCCAATGACCGATGATGCTCATCGTAAGCCACGGTACAGAGCCGCGATGCGCTCCCGTCAATATCAACGAAATTAAATGCAAGTAGTTGACGTCAGACTTCGTTATCTCGCATTGATGCAACTTCTCGTCACCGTTCAGATATTCACAGGTTACATGTCCATACAACTGTCATCATCACTTAGTTTATCTGAAACACACAAAAAACAAAAGACAAAAACACGAAATGTCTAATTGTTATTTTTCTGAACTGAGGGTACACGATATCAAGATGTTTGAAAATTGAATATTCTTAATCTCATTTACAGAACGCTTCTGGTGTCACAAAACAATATACTTGCACTGACTTTGAATAACTTTGTTAATCATAATTACGTTGACTTTATAATACTTCGTTAAATCAAGCACAAATACGACGAAACGATTTGTAGTTTACGCAAACCACCATTCTAATCAGTTCTTTCTAATCAATCTTGTTTTAGGGAAAACCTTGCATGTTCCAGCATTTTGAAGCACAACATTCTTACACAAAATAAAATTTACAAATCTTATCTTAAATCTTAACTCTGAAAATTCTGTCAGGTGTTTTGACAGTTCAAGATGACGGCACCATTTACACTGCTTGACTTCCAGTGTATACTACACTAAAACACTATCGAATTATCCAATCTTGTTAATAATAATGAAAAAATATGCCATACCAAATCGCTGTGTTACTTTCCTTTCGTGTATAACCTCAAACCTTAATGATTTTTTCAATACTTTGTATTCAAATCCTTATTTTACATGCTTGCCGTCCACCGTTTGTAACATCATATCTGAAAAACCTGAAATGCGGATTCTTGCAATCCGAATGGAAAGATAGTACTTTTCCCTCAAAGACACGTCATAAGAAATTTTTTTTTTTTTTTTTGGTTTGTTGGTTTGGTTTGGTGTTTTGAATGTTATTACTCCCTCGGCCATCTTTGACAAAATGAACACGTCCTCGTGTTCTGTGTTCAAATACTCGTAGTAAAATACTCTGTTCCACTATTCACTTCCAACATAATTGCTTCTCGACAAATATCGACATCTTGCGTGAGGCGAATATCTGGGGGTAGGTTCACATATTTTCTTTGTAAAATTCCACGGTTCTCATTTACTCGCGTTCACCGTCGTTACGTTTCTCATTGCAACCAATTCATTTCAATATCATCCGAACCACCGTCATTCTTCATTTATTTTCTGACACATGTGGGCGAAATTTTCTCATCATGTGGGTCCATTCCACTTCCGATAACGGAAAACAAGACTGGTTGGGTGGTGGTTCGGGAAATAATAACAACAGTGGGCGTTTACATCACTTTAGTCAGAAACTCATTTTAACACAGGTTTTACACTGGTTATAATTAAACACGCCATTAGAACCGATTGTCTTCAATTATCCGAGTAACAGCCAACAAATAATAGGGCACGACGGCCCAGTGGCCTCCCATCACCCCTTACAGCCACCCCAATGCCTCGCATAATCGTCTGATCCTGTTACTCGTCAATCTGATCTCACAATACAATTCACACGTCGCGTTCCGTCTTAAAAGTAACAACGTTCTTGTCCTGGCGTCTGCTCAGCTCGAAGGCTGTATCCAGAATGTCCGTTCGTCGCTGGCAAGTTAATAGCTTTCCTCGGCTCTCCCGCCACGTCACCGCGTGACCAAATGACAGTAGTCAATTCACATAGTGTTGCCATCTTCACAATCCGAATACACCTAAGCCTGGCCCGGCTTGACGTTCCATTTTATGATCTCCGACATATATATAAAATTCTCGAGTGACAATCTTAGTTACCATACTCCTCCGAAACGATTTTTATGAAATTTTACATACATATTCAGTAGGTCTAAAAATCGGCTACTATTTATTTTTCATACCCCTAAGTGTTGTTTGTTTTGTTGTCCACCCCTAAATTTTTTTTTATTTTTTGGACAAAATTTTTATTTTTTATATTTTTATAATATGGCATTAAAATACATACAACCCTTATTTTTCACCCTTCTATCACTAACCCCTATTTTTTAATAGTAATTTTAGTAATTTAATCATTTTTCATCCCGTTCGATAACTAATCAATTGTTAGGCGATACGAAGTTCAGTCAGCTAGTACTTAACATAGATATTTTACATTGTCTATAGTTAGTAAAAATGGAATTTTCACAGTTGTAAATATAATTGATTACACAATGTAATTATTATTAGTGTGAATAAATACACTAAAGTAGACGACCCGCGTAGCGCAATGCTTACCATGACGGATTGCCGCGCAAAGGGTCCTGGGTTCGATTCCCAGCGAGGCGGAAATTTTAATGATGAGTTTGAATTTCTGTTCTATCTGGATGTGAGTGTTCTTGTTATTGTGTGTTGTTCATGGCACCCACGACACAGTGATCTTCTTAACGTTTCTTACAGAATATTTATATTAACTTTATATTATGAAACTTTGATGCCCAAGTAAATTTTAAACTCAGCGGACGACTCGCAGATTCGTGTCCGAATTGATATTCCCCGGATATTGGTATCAATGTGCAACATTGCTTCAGCGACCTATTTGCTTAGCGAACTTGATAAAATCTCGTATCTCGACTGCAACCATAACCAAAGCGGAGCTCGATTCAAACAAATAAATTCAAGGAAGATATACGTCGACAATTGGTCTTGTAAGGTTTTTTTTCACTTTTGTGGTTTTGTTAGTGTTATTTAATTTACATTATTAAACACCAATATAAATTATAATAAAATTATGTTTTAAAACTGAAATGTGGCTAAACGATGAAAGTTAACAATTCTTTCAGCACGCAGAGTACTTAGAAATATGGTACATATTTTAACAGTATCCATTATTATTGTTAAGATATGTGCCCGGCAAGTAATCCTAGATTCACGGCCCAGGCTTAAGGATGTTGGATTTACAATTGGAAAGGTACTCACACGTACAGGATAGCAGGGAAACACCACACGATACACTGCGTTAAGATTTTCTTCCTTGGATTAGGGTTTTCTTGACTTTCCCCGCGCGGGTTAAGTTTCTAGCCGGCCGGCGCAACGGTTGAGTTCGAACTGCTTGGCGGCATTTGACGTTTGATATATGTCACTCGCTGTCTTTGAGTTCTGACAGCTCTGACAGGCGTCGAAATGATGGCGAGTGGTGTGTGGAAGGGAGCAGGGGGAAGGAATTAATCCTAAAGCCTGTTCATATCCCCCCACTTGAAATCGACTGGGGATTTCACAAGATACCAAAAAATTAAGATACTTCTGACTATGCGGATTCATAAGTCATTCAATGAAAAGATTAGATTAAAGGGTTATGCTGTATTAGTTAAATGGTGATTACTTAAGATAAAAAAATAAAGTAAAAAATAACGCATAAGATGATTGAAAAATTATATATAGGATAAATAAGATGTTGTGTATATTAAGATAGTATGTAAGGTGAAGTTAGTTGGTGATTGGAAGAGGACAAATTTTGACAGCAGGTCTCACAAGTAAACCATTAGACGTTTTGACTGTCACAACGCGAACGATGTTATCATCCCCTGGATGAAGCTGCACAACGCGGCCTAATTTCCATTTATTTGCGGGTAAATTAGGTTCATATATGGTTACAAGATCGTTCAATTGTGGTTGACGGTCGCCGTGCTTAAACCATTTCATTCGCTGCTGTAACGTATGCAAATAATCCCTCTGCCAAGTTCGCCAAAAGCTTTGAGATAAGCGTTGTAAAAGCTGCCAACGAGTACGTACGGTCTCATTTTCAGCATACACCGGTTCAGGTAAAGATGTTAAGGGCCGACCAATGAGGAAGTGACCAGGCGTCAAAGCGTCGACCTCACTGGGATCCGATGACAGTTCAACTAAGGGTCTAGAATTCAACATAGCTTCTACCTTAGTAAGGATTGTATAGAATTCTTCATAGGTAAGGGTTTGTGATCCGATAATGCGTTTAAGATGGTACTTTGTCGCTTTTATTCCACTTTCGAAAATACCACCGAAATGAGCCCCTGACGGAGGATTTATTTTCCACCTGATACCCCGAGAAGCGAGCTTACTTGATATAATATCGCTATCTTCATCTAATATTTTAGCTAGTTCCGATAAGTAACGCTTAGCCCCTACGAAATTAGTTCCCCCATCTGTCACTACAGTCTCACACCGACCTCTGCGAGATACGAAGCGGTCAAAGGCTGCGATGAACGCTTCAGATGTGAGTTCAGTGACCAGCTCTAGGTGAACTGCCTTAACTGCGTGACAAACTATGAGGCAAATGTAAGCTTTATACGACTTAGCGTTGCGGCGTCCGCTCTCTTTTATAAAAAACGGGCCTCCAAAATCAATACCTACGGTTTGAAAGCATTGCCCCACGTGTAACCGGGACGGCGGAAGATTACCTTGAATAGGTTGAAATGGAGTAGGTTTGACTTTAAAACATGTAACGCATTTAGATAACCGAGATCTGATAAGATTTCTAATACCTAGTATCCAGAATTTACGCATAATTAAAGATTGAAGGAGACGAGGTCCACAATGAAGGTAAGTTAGGTGATAATAGTCAATAAGTAGATGACAAAACCTAGATGTTTTAGGTAGAAGGTATGGATGTTTGACACGACCAGGTACGGAAGCGTGCTTGAGGCGTCCCCCCACTCGCAGAATTCCGCGAGAGTCCAAATAAGGAGAAAGTTTTTGTAAATGTTTAGGTAAAGGTTTATTGCATTTAAGTGAAGACATAACATCTTTGAAACTATGATGTTGAACGTGTTTCGCTAAATGATCTAAAGATTGGTCTAATTCTGTTGCTGTTAAGAAAGTTGAAAGGTTACGTTCAGAACGTTTAACTTTAGCGTTGCTGATGAAACGGTGGATCCAGGCTACACCTCTTACCACGCGGGTAAGAGAGGAGTGGCGTTCCATGATGGTGTCAATAATGTCGGCTTCTGGGGAAGCACTAGCGTGACACAATTGAAATGCAGGCTTAAGTTCTGGAACGTTTTCTTGCTTCTCAGATGCTGAGGTTGGCCAGGTAGAGGGTTCGCTAGTCAACCACGAGGGTCCTGACCACCAGATTTGACATGAAGACAGAGATAAGCATGATAATCCACGGCTACAGATGTCCGCCGGGTTATCGTGGGTGGATACGTGTCGCCATTCAGTTGCCACAGGCGTATCGTTGATTAAAACTACCCTATGCGCGATAAAGGTTTTAAGTTTGTGCGGCTCTGTATTCAACCACGACAATACCGTTGAACTATCCGTGAATAGGATGGTTTTACTGATAATAAGTTTTTTACTAAGCAAGGCATAGACACGATTTATCACTTTGGACAGTAACACAGCACTGCAAAGTTCTAAACGGTTCACTGTTAGAACCTTTAAAGGTGCTACCTTGGACTTAGCAATCAATAGGTAAGTCTGGACATCGTGACTGGTAACGATGCGAAGATAAACACAGCATCCGTATGCTTTTGTGGATCCATCACAAAATCCAATGAGTTGAAATTCTTTTGATTGAGGAGGCACACTCCTACGAGGTATTTGTATAAGTTTTAAATTATGAAGATCCGTGATAAATTGTTGCCATTCGTGATGTATGTCTCTGGGCACTGGTTCGTCCCAGGAAAGATTTAGGCGCCATAAATCTTGAAGAAGTAATTTGGCTTTTAAAATAAATGGTGTGACCCAACCAAGAGGATCGAAAATTCGAGCGATGCTGGATAAGATGGAACGCTTAGTGAATTCACCGTCCTCAACTGGTGAATATGAGTAATTAAAATTATCACCCACTGGGTCGAACTGAACTCCTAAGATTTTTAAGGTACATTTATCACTTGATTCTGAAAAGGGTTTTGGAGATTGACAATGTTCTACAGGAATAGTTTTCAAAAAAGACTGAGAGTTACTACTCCACTTGCGGAGTTCAAGTTGAGCACAACCTAACAAGTTTATCAATTGATTTTTTAGTTCTATAGCTTCTTGCACAGAGGGCGCGCCAGTAGTAATGTCATCGACGAAAGTTTCGTGAAGAAGCGCTTCAGCGGCCCGCGGATAGTCTGCGCCGTGGTCGGCAGCTAATTGGTGGAGCGTACGGATCGCGAGATAAGGCGAGCTGCTAACACCGTAGGTGACAGTGGCGAGTTCGTACTCTTTAACAGCTTCACTAGGTGACTCGCGCCACAGTATGTGCTGAAAGCTACGATCCTCTGGTCTAACCAAAATTCCTCTGTACATTTTTGAGATGTCACAAGTGAAAACTATGGCATGTAATCTAAAGCCTATTATGATGTCTATGATGTCAACTTGAAGCTTAGGACCAGTAAAGACAATATCATTTAACGATAGACCGTTAGTCGTTTTACAACTAGCATCGAATACTACTCTTAATTTAGTGGTCGTGCTATCAGGGCGAACGACACAACTATGAGGGATAAGATACCGCTTGAGAGTAGGTACGATGGGGGTAGGTACGGGATACATGTGATTTAAACACTCGTACTCTCGCATAAAATTAACATAATCTGATTTAAGTTCGTTATTTCGATTAAGTCTTTTTTCTAAATTAGTTAAACGTGATAGCGTATGATTATAAGATTCACCTAAGTGACGGTCGCAATCCTTTAAGAGGATAGGAACGACATATCGCCCGTTAGGTTCCCGATAAGTTAAATCTGTATACATTCGCTCACAGATATCATCTTCGGGTGCGGTTATAGATACGCGCGGTGGCTCTTCCACTTCCCAGAATTTTTTAATTTGATCGTCAAGCTTGCACGTGGTAGCCACTAGAGAACACGCGGTATTTAGAGGTAATGAGTTAAAATTAACTACCCCGGTAAGGATCCACCCGAAAACGCTATGAAGTGCGGTTGGTAACCCAGGCCCTAAATCGATACGTTGTCCGTCATAGATTTTATGGAATAATTCCGCTCCAATTAATAAATCGATTTTTGCAGGCATATCGTAGTCGCGATCGGCTAACACTAGATGGTTGCACCGCTCTCGAACGACTGACGGTATTTTTACGCTAGGTATTTGAGAGGTAATGTTTTCTAATACTATTGGCTTAATGTCAAAACGTGGAGACTCCCCATGAACAGGTCGAATAGTGCATGTCGTCACACCCTTGATTTGCGTCACGGTGTTCTGTCCTAACCCAGCTATATTAAGATTGCACCGACGGAGTTTTAAACCGAGAGTTCGCGCACAAGCAGAAGTTATAAAACAATCCTGCGCGCCACTATCGACGAGAGCACGCACGGTACATTGAGTGCCAGCGGCGGAGTTGAACGCGATCACCTGACATGTACCTAACAACACCAAGTCGCGGCTGCTAACGACGTGAGCAGTGAGATTCGCGTCATTGGCTGTACCGCTGCTAGCCGGCGCTGAGTCGGAATGCAATAAGGTATGGTGACGAGACCCGCAAAAGGAACATGACATTTTAGATAAACATTTTTCTATGACATGGTTGCTACGTAAACAATTTGTGCACATTTTATTGTTTTTTATAAAGGCAAGTCTACTACTTGAATTCAAAGATTGAAAGTTTGGACATCTATAAATTGAATGTGCTTGATTGCAATGTGCACAAGTGAGCACGGGAGGGTTAGATTTAGTAAGATAAGAAGAGTGTTTTAACGCTTTACTAACCTGCTTATTATTAGCGGGTGTAGGTTTTTTCCCGTCAAAGTTACGGGTGTTAGGAATATTATTCAGATTTGAGGATAGTTGGCTAGTTTCTAAAATTTTTACATAATCTTGAAGAAACTTTAACAGTTCGCTAAATGTAGGTATTTGTGAACTATTTTGTGATTCGAACCGTTTACGCGTGTCCGGATCTAGTACACGTGAAGTTAAATAAAATAGAATGAAATCACCCAAGTTATCGATTTTCAATGCCTGAAGTGCATGATATGATTCAAAAACAACATTTGTTAAAGCTTGTAAGTCTTGAAAATTACCCGATTTTAAATTAGGATGGCTAAGGAATTTATCCAAATATGTTAAAGCTAAAATCCGTTTGTTTTGATAACGCTCGACCAATGTATTAAAAACAACCTCATAATTGTCTGCGGTCATAGGAATTCCTTTCACTATAGACAAAGCCGAGCCTTGTAAACAAGACGTTAAATAATGAAATTTTTCTATTTCAGAAATCGAGTTATTATCATGAATTAATGTTTTATAAATATCATAAAATGTTTGCCAGTTTTCAATTTTACTATCGAATTTAGGTAACTCAAGCTTAGGTAACCGTACGTTGCATTCAAACGCCCCGGCTGATAATGACGTCACACGCTTAGACGGCCCAGCGACGTCCTCATTGTTCTGACTCGACTCGCTCGACAAAACGGCCGATGCACTAATTACGGCGTAATATAAATCGTCAAACGAACTAAGTAACTTGTGGTTCACTTGGGTGTCGGGTTTTATCTTTAATTCCAACGCTTGTATTTCACTACACAACGAAACGAATTCTTCACGAATTGAATGTATTCGAGTATATCTCGCCTTAAATGACGATACCTTTGAACGATCTTGAATCATAGATGTTGATAAGTCGTAAAGGATTTGCATATCACGAAAAACATATTCGCGTTGAGAACGAAGAATTTTAAGTTTGGCTTCCTCCATTTTGTATCGCTTCGTTTGTGCTACCTTCTTGTTAGATTAAAAAAATTAATGTGTTTCAATCGATGGTCTTAAGAAAAGAAGTTAGATAATGTCGTTAGTAACGTTAATATAACACAATAAATATCGTGAAAGTTGTAATTAACAGGGATAAACTTGTGAAAAATATGTTAAATATAATACTGCTAAATTAAGATGACTTATGATTTCGTATAGGTTACACTTCAAGTATGACCTCCCTTATTTGGGCGGGTTATACTAGTAAAAAGCTAATATTTCGCAAATCTCAGAGTTTTCTTACGAAATTGAACCTGAGCATGACCGAAACAACTGTAATCTATAGGTATCCGGCTCGAAGGACCAAATTTTATGTTAAGATATGTGCCCGGCAAGTAATCCTAGATTCACGGCCCAGGCTTAAGGATGTTGGATTTACAATTGGAAAGGTACTCACACGTACAGGATAGCAGGGAAACACCACACGATACACTGCGTTAAGATTTTCTTCCTTGGATTAGGGTTTTCTTGACTTTCCCCGCGCGGGTTAAGTTTCTAGCCGGCCGGCGCAACGGTTGAGTTCGAACTGCTTGGCGGCATTTGACGTTTGATATATGTCACTCGCTGTCTTTGAGTTCTGACAGCTCTGACAGGCGTCGAAATGATGGCGAGTGGTGTGTGGAAGGGAGCAGGGGGAAGGAATTAATCCTAAAGCCTGTTCAATTATTTCTATAATATAATTTATAATTTTCAAGTTACACTTGTTAAATTTACAGTTTCTGCTACATAAAAGCAATCTTTGCCTTATTATTCTATTCAGATTCTCTTCTCAGTAAGTTTATTTCTTGTACTTAAATACTTGAAAACATTGCCTACGTATTCCAATTCAATAAATGTACAAGGCTTGTAACATTGTAACCGAGATTCGTTTTTACGATCCTATTCTCAATGTTTGAACCATTCTTCAGTTTGAAAACGTTGTTGTCTTACAATTCAATAAAGAACCCCGTATTTTCAACGACGGCTCTAAATTACCTCCGGTGATATATTGAGGGGACATTATTCAGCCACTGGGTCCTGTGAGTGCTTTAACGTCTTCATAAAAAGGAAATATTGCCAAACAATGTGTGTTTTATATTGTACCTTGTTTTCAATTGTTAATGCTCGCGATCTTGGTGGATGTTCTGTATGAGGGTTTGAATATTTTTACCAAATTTTTGATAGTCTCTAGAGTATTAAAATTCAGCCTATACTCAAGCGGTGTAAACTCAAATCGTGTATGTATAATGCCATTATCATGATTATTTATAGCACGGACAGTCGGACATAGGTTTTGTATCTGAATTCCATTGAATGTCCATTCCGTGATCAAATAAGGTATTATAGCCAAAACCATGTAAATGAATTCTGCCTTATGATCAACTATTCAAATATTGTCTTAGTTAATTAATTTCTAAATCTTTGACTAACATGGCTACGTGAAATTTCCGGCTACACGATTTATGACTTTCTTCAAGAATGAATTAATCAGTCATCAGGAAAACCTGCTACTTAAAGCGTTTTTTCTACATGCTAACATGCTCAAAGATAAACTCTTAGCTATTTTCTTAGCCAACTTGATAAATTGTGGACTTCCCATATTCTCAATGGAGACCAGAACTTAGCAATAGGTCAATTATGGAATGATGAATTGATTCCACAGTAATATATCATCGTACCCTCTCTAGCACAACATAGCTGGGAGTGATAAATTTTGCTAAAATGGAATCTTCCATATTTTGAACATGTTTGTGCCTGTAGACCGCAACATGGCGCGTCTAGTCGCCACTCGACTAGTCATTGACGCCGTCCAACGTTCTCCCGAGATCAATTATGATAATGACCGTATTATACAATATAATTAACACGAGAAAAAAAGTAGGCCGGACGATTATGAATAGTAGTTTTCAAGTGCAAAAGCGTGGTAATTGTTACTGTGAATTGTAAAACGATACCTTAATAAAGCATTCGAGATTGATTTTCATTTTGCAAATCCCAAAACAGACTTGTTTTGTGGTTTAGAAATCTTCATTTAGCTCTGAACTTGAGCCAGCCATCTCTAATGATGATAGAGTCTACTAAGAACCAATAGTGTTAGTTTTTAAAGGTCCTTAAGATTTATTCCACCCAATTTATATTGATGATGGATTGTTCTACATACCAGCCTACTTTATTAAATGTGGTTTCTGCAATCAGCCATGAAATACTTTTCAAGGATTTCATTCAATTCATGTTGGTGATCAAATGGATATACATTAGGAATGGTGACCACATCGTACCCACTACATTGCTCGTATACTTTACTGTTACTGAAAAAAAAACTTACTCTTTCAGGCATGAATATGTACCTATAGATTTGAGGGCTGGTGAATCAAACTGTTTGTTATCTATAACTTCTAATGGGAAGTTTCACAAAAATGCTCACTTTAGTCTTTGAATATTTCTTTGATGTTTAAATAAATGTTATTTGTCTTCAACGAGTATGAACAGACTTATTACAGACTAAAACTTTGACGTTACGTAAATAGTATGAAATATTGGAAACATTTATATTCGGAAAACTTGGAATAATCATACTCAAGGTGAAATATAGTCGTAATTCTGATTGAGTTGAGTCTCGACAACTTCTTGTGAGTGACATTTAATGGAATATTTTCTGTACTGTATTTTGCTATAAATGTTTTTTCGATTTCAATCTATGTCATATTTCGATGTCATATATTATTATCAATTGGCGTCCTTCGCACTTATTCCCGATACATGTCAGTACACATCACGAATTTCATCCAAGCAAAAAATATTAGTTCTAATACACGAAATAACATTTTGGAAGAGAAATTAAACAAAGATTGGTCGCCTTAATTGTGATACATTTAAAAAAAAGTCCTTACCCTACTAAGACTCCCCTGATCTAGTTTACTGCCGACCAAGAAAGAAGAATGAGAAAGAAAGAAAAAACTGGCCCCCAAGGCTCCCAACCCCCAGACGAAACATGATGAATCGTTTGGCGGCTGACTTAAACAAGAAAGTGTTAACTACCCAGGCAGGCCTTACAGCTTTCCTTAAATGCCTTTATTTGTTTATTTTTATTTTGTTAATAACAATTGCTATTCTTTACTCCGAAACCAATGAGGTATCATACATATTTTTAGCAGCTTTACCACTGTTTTTCTAAAATTTTAACTACAAGTTCAGACTGGACTAATTCGCGCGTAATGTACCAGTTAACAATCGAACATTTGAAACATCAATGCGAATGCTTTGTGAGGCACGCAAATAGTCAGCTTAGCACATCTTGGCTTTTTTTAGGTTTGATGTGTCACTGCTTTTCTTTGATTACTTTGTCATGTTACATAGTACTGCAGTAATGTTTAGCACTGCAAAATCAAATAGTGACTGAAGATGATTTTGATGACCCGGACACAAAGTATAGCAAGTAAATGAGTAAATATTTTGCAGGCGGTAAAGCCGATTTTTTGTAACCTTGAATATTGGGTTGACGTTAAAAGCGAATGCTCATGGTAGGGTAGCACCTTAAGGTTAGCTCTCTACAGAGTGAGCGACGTAAATTGGAACTAATTATAATGTTCGTGGTAATTCAGCGTAAACAGTATTCAGCAATCAAATACAGCGTCAATGTGGAAAATCTTGCCTGTAGCTAGGTACCTGCCTGTTAATTATGTCAGACCTGCCTCGTTGAAAAGTGTCTTTACAAATAAGCTAAGATTTACTTTTCAACCATTATGTAGGTATAACTCAAGGTTCCATTTGTTTTTTATAGTAATTTGCTTCTTAATCCTTAATTAATAATTTAATTATAAACTTATATACTTGAGTATAGCCAAGCTAATCTTTCATGCACATGGTGCACCGTGCTGAATAACTGACGATATTGTAGTTCGTCCTTGGAGGTCAGTGAGCCGTTTAACACGTTCGGTGCGGTAGCGGGTTGATTATATCCGATGGTCATCTTTCCTCCGGTGCGGGGCAAAAATTACTGTTCCAACCGCTGGTGCGGGACAGATATCTTTGGTCTCCGTATGAATACGAATGAGATGGTTAGTGTTTTGGAATTGCCTTGTTAAATAGGTAATATAAATACGAAAAAATTACATCGGGTTCTTACGACCCGGTGCCGACTGAAAGGAAATTTTTTACGTCTAGTGCGTTTATCGGTTCTTAACGACCCGATGCCCGATGACCCGGTAGCCGCACTAGATTACATGCAAGTTGGACTAGTGAGGTCCCTGTGGTTAGATGAGTTTTTATGCAAATATGAAGAGACAGTTAATGTAACATGAAGCGATTCAGGAAAATGTTGTTAAGTCATGTGACGGGCAAAAACCCAAGAAAAATAGAATAAGCAAATGTTTCCCAAAAAAATAATAACTAGTCCAGCCATAAGTTCTGTTACAAATGAAAATGCTTTTTTTTAAATGAAGTAATGTAATATTAATAAAATTTATACCTACATATTTATTAAAGTCTTAGCAAAAAATAAAAAAAATATTCTTTTCGAAATGGCCACCTTTGGCTTTTATACAGGCCTTTAATCTGTTTGGCCACGAATCTATGGATTTACGCACTGTTTCCAAGGGAAATTTCGCCACTGCTTGCTCCAAAGATTTTTTAAGAGACTTAATGTCGCCGTGTCGTTTAGAGCAGGCCATGTCCTCTAAAACTGACCATAATTTGAAGTCTAAAGGGTTGAGGTCTGGGCTAGATGAGGGCCAGTCTTCAGCTCATAAATTCCGGAACATTGGTTTCAAGCCAGGCTTGGGTAGTTCGTGCCTTGTGACCAGGTGCAGAATCCTGTTGGAAAGTCCACGGTATATTTTTAAAAAGAGTATTGCTGAGAGGTTTCACAACATGATCCAAGACTGTATCTTGATACACTTTGGCTGAAGTTTTCACTCCTTTTGCACAATGCAGTTTTGTGACTCCTTGATAAGACACGCTCCACCAAACCATCACTGACGTAGGATGATGACCACGTTGTACCTTCCCGACCACTTGAGCAGCTTCTTTAGAACTGTGAGCGTACACTTTATCATTTTGCTTATTGTAGTGTTCTTCAATCGTGAAAATTTTTTCATCGGTAAAGAGGATATTTCTGTGCCTTTAACCTGCGTATCGCGACAGAAGGCGTTTTGATCGATCCACTCTCTTTAATTGTAAAGATTGATTTAGGGCATGTCCTGTATATCGACGATAAGCACCGAGCTTCAGGTCTTGTTTTATATTACGCGACAGAGTCCTAGCGGGAATCTTCATTTCTCGCGATAAGATTTTTGGCTTCCTAATGGGGTTTCGACGAATTCTGGCTTTAACAGCATTAACAGCCTTTGTAGTTCTAACAGCACGCCCCGATCTTTTCTGGTCTTCGACAGACGAAGTGTTGTTGTATCTGTTGATTGTACGATATACGAACATACGGCTGATACCAAGCTTTTGAAGTGTCTGGAATATGACCGACGGCTCCATACACACTTTGTGCAAGGCGATCACTGCAATCCTATTTTCTTTAACACCCCATTCCATATTGTAATTTGATAATGAACACGAAAAAATATGTGAAATGGCGCGAAATCGAAAGAAGTTTTTAAAATAATATACGTGTTCCAAATTCAAAATAATTAAAAAGCTGAAAAAAAGAAAAGTTTTTATGTAACAGTATTTATGGCCAGACTAGGTACATAATATCTGATAATGTAATATACTACCCCGTCAAATGGTCACACATTACAAGTCCCATGAATTTCAGACATCAACTTCCAGCCACCAGATTTACCCACACCATTAACCAGTATAGCTCATAGTGATTGAATACAAATATTGGTATACAAAATTATTCAACCAGCATTTATTTTATCGCTATCGATGTTTTTTTATCATCCACAACACTAAAAATTTATCGACACTTTTACTAACCAGTGCGGATAACGGGTTGTAAAGAACCGACAGGTAATCCCTTTCTTTGCAAACAAACCATTCAGTGCATCTACCTACGATTCTAGCCTTTTATTGAGTGTTTATCTGTCAATATATTGCTATAAAAGAATATGCTATAATCATTATACCTATAAAGAAAAGTCCTCCTAAAGAGATGCAAGTCAAACGGATCTTTTCGACCCAGCAACGCACCAGGGGCAACTCGTGCTTCGGATATAATAGACCCCATACCGCACCCATTGAAAGTCATCAAATTTGACTAACGCAGTGAGCGTGTTAACCCTGACGGTATTTGCCTTGTGGTAGGGTATTTACCATGTCTTTTCGGCGTTAAGGTATTACCTAGCTATTGCCTTGCTAGCTTATTACTGGAAACAGGATCGTATTCTTCGTGTTCTTATTCGTGATCGGGGTAGGGGCTTGAGAGTCCGTACTTTCTTCTATCTTGACCAGCAATGCAACGCCTTTGGTGTGACTCATGTTCATGAGAGACGGTGACCACTGACCACTTGCCAACGAGTGGCTTGAGTGTTCGTTTATCGGTTATTCACAAAATAATATATCTAGATTTTTACATAAAGACTGATTTACTCGTATTATTAAAGGACCGTAATGAACCCTAATGCTACAAAAAATGAACAGAATTTTTAATATGGATTTATTAAACTATATTTTGTTCAAGACCTTGAATGATCTATTTTCATAATAAATATCATAACATAATTTTAGTAACGAAATGAAATGAAACGATAAACTAAATGAGCTCTTGTTCAGAATAAATTATTATAGAATTATTCAAGAGTATTCAATCTCAGAAAATTATTGTTTCGGTGGAATAAATTTAGGTATTTTTACAAATTAATTTGTAAAAACTCCTGTTCTGTAACTATCAGGACCGATGACTTAGGTGTTAAATACATCTTAAATGAAAATAAAAAACCGACAGTTTTATTTGCACTAAACAAAGCTAAGATCGCTCTTGATTAAGTTACCTTTCAAACAAAAAACAAGATCAACATTGGTTCGTCAGTTTGAGAGATACGCCACACGTCAAACTTATAACACCTCTCTATCGTTTCTATGTCCTGCTTCACTGAGGCGTGTAATGATATCAAGGTTATAAATGTTTTAAGGTTAAATATATTTTAAGGTTAGGGAACATACCAAAACCACGTAACCCATTTTTTCCAACTTTTTACCCCCCTCACCCCCCCTTCGTGACCATCCGTAGTATATGAGAAGACCCCCCCTCCCCCCTAGTTTTCACGTGGTAATTGATAAATACGGTTTTCAGTACTTTTTTGCAAAAATACAGTTAAAAAATAATAGTTTTGCTCTTATTTGACGACTTTGTGGCGCAATGGTTGTTAAAATATTGACTACGTAACAAAAACGTGACCAATCGTGGTGTTTTGAAGACCCCCCTCCCCCCCTAAATGAGGCACGTGGTTTTGGTATGTTCCCTTATACATTATCAAATTGAGTTAATTTAAATTACAATTCAATAATAAAAAATTAAAACAAATTAGTCTTAACTTATTGTTCTATGACATCTCACAGACAAAAATCATCTCGCTTTTAGGTATTACATTTTATTGCATCTGAAAGTATTACGATAATATCCTTAGCTGTCCTGGGCGGATATTCATTGCATCTCCTTAAGCGTTTCTTTTTCAGCAAATTCTTTCATTTAGTCTCAAAGCTTTGTCATGGTAACGTTTTTAATTTGAACCCTTTTACAGAACTGGGAGTTTGTTAAACCGCCGCCAGCCATTTTGTGCCTATTTGCCAGATTCCTTAATTTCCTGCTTCTTTCCCAGATATCACTTTTGTTCATTTGGGCTTTATTTGGTTATGCTAATTGTTTTTTGCTGGGTATAATTTTGTTCAATGATATTATTTTTTTATGTCTATGTAAAAAAGGTGTAATAAAATAACATAGTGCTTGGATTTTTAAGAAGGAATCAAAGAAAAAAGAAGACATATTTATTCCGTTAGAATTTATAGTGTGAACTACAACAATCATTACATTTATAATAGCGATTGATAGCGATGACAAATAATGTGATGTGCAGCTGCAGTCAGGATGGAAACGACCGCATTCAGATTTGGTGTGGGTAGTCAGACCTTCTGATATTCTGTGCGGTCGTATGAGCGTTTAAATAACTAAAATACCTGCATTGTGGTTGATAAAATTTCGAAGAAGGAAATAAGGTTTATATTTTAAATAAATTTTTATCCGTCCGTCCGTCCGTTTGTCCGTCTGTCCGAGGCATAGCGCTGAGACCCTTAGGGCCTTACCACACTGGCGGTTTGCGAGCGTTTTGAAAGCGGAACGGGCGCACAGCGAACACGCCGCGTGTGCGCCGCGATGACGTCGCGGATGTGAAGCGAATACGCAGCGCTTTCGACGCTTGTGCGTGGCGTGATTGCAATGTACAATAAGCTGTCTGAACGCACACTACAAAATGGTGTCCGCGGCGAGTTCGTCAAACGTCTGCAACGTCTTCACTACGCGCCCGTTCCGCTTTCAAAACGCTCGAAAACCACCAGTGTGATAGGGCCCTTAGTGCTAGAAAGCTGTTGACATGGATACATATTTGTTAAAACTCCAAAATCGCTGAATAAAATATTGATAAATATCTTTTTTCAGGATAGCTCCCCGAACAGGTAACGTGAGGCTGAAACATTTTTTTTTCGTTGCGCATCCCATAGTGTGGGGAAAAGGTGTTTCAAAATTATTATGGGTTGGGATGTACTTCATTTGAAGTCGGTTATGTTTTTGTTAAAATTTTAGATTATTGCACTCAATGTCTATTGTTTAATTATCTTAAAATTATTATTATTTTGTGTCTCTCTTATTTTTGAATTACAAATGACGATAAAAAGACAGAGTAAGTTTGTTTACTAAATAGGATTCGTCGAAAAAAACCGAGTACGTAGATACGTTGTTCCGCTCTGAGGGTTATTTAGTTATTTACGACTTTGCTCCGCCCTTTACATTACAGGAATCGTTAGTTCGCAGCGGTAAACATCCTAGGGATAATTTAAGCAGGTGTTCCAGGTTCCTAGTTAAACCATAAATCTTAATAAATATTCAATTGTGGTTACAGACTATAGTTATATTGTTAATAAGTAGTGTAAATAAATAAATATACACTATTAATGTAAAAAGTTAGGATTAGTTCAATGAGCATGCCTTATATGGTGGAATGAGGAGGACATAATGTTATGATTACCTAATTTTAAGACATAATTATATACCCACTTTCGAGCAAATAAATAAATTTGAATTTGAATGCTTATACGCGTATCTTATAGGTAATTTATTTATTATCTTGTATCTGATCTTCCAAACCGATTGACAAATTTGCATTAATGTATCTTTAGATAAATCTTTACGACTCAAGTGTCCTTAGATAGGTAAAGGATGCCATTTTTTATTTTGATGACATGTGTGGCGCGATGGTTACCATGCCGGATCGTCGCGCCACGGGTGCGTATTTATATATTATTTATATATTTGTATATTTCCAGTGGTGAGCGAGGCGGAAATGATGAGTTGAGTTTCTGTTTTCGGTCTGGGTGTAAGTGTTCTTGTCTTTATGTGTTGTCCATGGCACCCACGACACAGGAAATCCTAATGGCTATGAGTGTGAAGCGTTATTTATTTATTTGTATTTGTATTTATTTATTACTAATTTGTGGAAAAAACTAACTAATAAAATGTATGATGTTATAATAACCTATAGCCTTCCTCGATAAATGGTCTATCAAACACAAAAAGAATTTTTCATTTCGAACCAGCAGTTCCTGAGATTAGCGCGTTCAACCAAACAAACTCTTGAGCTTTATAATATTAGTATAGATTTACTTATATTGAGCGGTGTTATTTTTTTTCCTTTGATACTCATCGAGTGGATTAAGTTATAGTACTGTAAATAATGATATACATTTATACTGTAAATACTGTTTTAGCTGAAAAAAACATGCAAAATTAGTTTTGACGTAAAAGGTTTATAGAACTCATCAGTCAAACCTATTATTAATTTGATTTATCAGGCAAAACTTCAGTTATGATTACAATTTGACTAAAAAATATTATACTATTTCGAGAACTTGCTGATGTTACTTCGTAGGTTAAAATTAAACCAAAATCATGTTCCAAGGACAGCTGCAGATGAATGATTCGATATACAATATTATATTATGCATAAATAACCCTCTATTTATTATTCCCACTCAGTGTTCATAAAATATAAAAATGCGTCTGTTTATAAAATAACAAATGCCGAAACGTGTCGATGTATCGAAAATTCACAAAGAGCTAGAAATATCCGAGCCCCAATGCCAATGACAAGTGGGTTCATGTGGGAGTCGGGGTTCACGATTCATATTCAAATGGCAAAGGGTGTATTGGCCGTTATTTTAACATTAAGCCGATAGCTACAGTTCAATAGAGAAGTGCAGATGTGTTCCGATAGAATTTATTTCTCAGATAGAACCAAAAGTTGCGTAATATTGCCTATTGTAATCAAGATTCTTATGTGTAGATATATGTATGTATGTATAACTATATTCATTTATATAGGGCACATTTTGGAGAGTGTACGCAGGAATTATTTGAATTAATTCCCCCTTCCCCGTTCCTCCATCGAACGACACGACGCACGGCGGGTATCCTTTCGTGGTAGACATCCCACCGGTACGGACGAGGCGGTTTGCATCGTCATTTATTATGCGCACCGCGAAGGATTGGAATAGCTTGCCTGCGTCTGCGTTCCCACCCACCTATGACGTGGATGACTTCAAGAAAAGAGTGAATAGGCTTTTATTAAGTTAGTGCGCTCACCATCCTGGACCATATCTTCACTTACCATCAGGTAGGATTATGGTCAAGCATTAACTTATTTTATGTAAAAAAAATCTTAACTATCGTCATGATAATTTGTTAATCACCCTTCTTCTTTTCAAGTGAAGAATAAAAGAAGTAGCCCATGCCGTCCTAGCTCATTGGTATAAGTCATATATACCTCTCAAACTACACTCGGGTGCAATGAAATCGCACATTTGATTTTTTCTGCAAAATACAAATTATTTTTTTTTCTGAAAGATACATATATATTTTTTTAATATGGAATTAAAGCTGGTTTCATTACCTATCCAACGATACCATACAAGCCGTTATTACTTTATCCTACTGCCAAAAAAAAACACCAATTACAAATTCATCCTTTATTAAAAGAAGTTTCCTTGACAAAACTGTGTGGGAAATGAAGGCTTAAAAAAAAACACCCCTTTTCTTACAAAAATACCTTTATTAATACGAAGTGTTACCCCCTCTTACTTGAATTACCGCTCGACACCGGTTTCCCATCGACTCTATCAAGTGATTGATAGAGTCTTGTGGGATAGCGTCCCATTCCTCCTTGAGCGCAGTTTGCAGCTCCTGGAGATTAGCTGGAGCAATATTTCGGTCTCTTATTTTCCTTTTTAAATTGTCCCAGACGTGTTCGATCGGATTAAGGTCCGGACTCCGAGCTGGCCACACCATTGTTTTGATATTCACCTCTTGAAGGTACTGCGTTACAATTTGAGCGGTATGGGGTCTTGCATTGTCATGCATAAAGAGAAAGTTCTCTCCAATGAAACCGCTAAATGGTACGACATGTTCCTGGAGAACTTCTTCGACGTACCTCCGAGCAGTTAGTCCCCTTGTTGGACGCCTTATATTGGCCCCAGTGAGGAAGACAAGCTCAGTTTTGGCTTCCAAAGAGATTCCACCCCAGAACATACACGAACCACCGCCATATGCAACGCGTTCCGTGATGCAACACGGGGCAAATCTCTCTGTAGGCCTTCTATAGACCCGCCCTCGTCCATCATTGCCATGGAGACACATCCTAGACTCGTCTGAGAACAGAACTGTTCGCCATTGGTCGACTGTCCAGTTCACATGTTCCTGTGCAAATCGAAGACGGGCTTGGCGGTGAGCTGGCGCCAATTTAGGGCCGTTTGCTGGCCTATGCGCTGTTAGGCCGCCTTCAGCAAGTCTCCTTCTGACCGTCCACCGACTGACTTCCACTTCACGCACCTCTTGGAGATGATGTGCAAGATCAACGGTTGTCAGGCGACGATTTCGCAAAGCCGTCGTTACGAGAAATCGGTTGTCGCGCTGAGTTGTAGCTCTAGCTCGACCAGATCCTCGTCGTCGTTCATAGCCACCAGTCTCCCGATAGCGCTGGTATACACGACGAACTGAATATCGACTGATATTCAGCTGTCGAGCTACAGCACTCTGGTTCTGGCCTGCTTCAATTAGAGCAACGACTTGAGCGGCTTTTTCTGGCGTAGTATCCATTTTCTTCGATAATTATTGCAGCTGTAGTCACTGGACGTCCTTTCAGTTTGAGCGTTGAAATGCAACTGATGACATTTTACTCAAAACATGCCTTTTTATACCTGCATTAGTCTGGCAAACTACGGTAACCTAAGGGAGTTAATTTTAGGGTTTTTTTGTTGTCATTAATTCTTGGCCGTAGGGTAAAGTAATAACGGCTTGTATGGTATCGTTGGATAGGTAATGAAACCAGCTTTAATTCCATATTAAAAAAATATATATGTATCTTTCAGAAAAAAAATAATTTGTATTTTGCAGAAAAAAATCAAATGTGCGATTTCATTGCACCCGAGTGTAGGTATCTTGGAAATTTCTCAGGTATTCTGGTTTCTTCATAATTCAATCTCCTAAAAAAATTGTGTGTGTCAGCTCCAACGCGCGACTGGAGTTCACTCCTTACGAACGATTATAAAATATGTAAATAGATTAGTAAATGAGGGTAAAAACGCATTTTTAATAATACTAAAAGCATGCTTGATACATTTATTTATATTAATATTTTAATTATTTAATTTCACGTAACGTTTTTATTTATACAAAACAATAATAGATTCTTTGTTACGAATTACAAACATGACGCATTATGCACATAACGCGTAACGTAAGGGGAAAATTTGATACTACTCCTTTTAATATAAAAATCTATTCTAACTCTAAAAATTGTTCAAAGTTATCTCAATATCCCAAAGTCATCTCATAATAATTTTCAGGACTTGGGTGAACTATCGACATCATATTATAAGCTCGGTAGTCTCTAAAAGGTGAAA
Source organism: Thymelicus lineola (assembly GCA_963932265.1). Taxonomy (NCBI): domain Eukaryota; kingdom Metazoa; phylum Arthropoda; class Insecta; order Lepidoptera; family Hesperiidae; genus Thymelicus; species Thymelicus lineola. The sequence continues at coordinate 11,199,241 of OZ010699.1, forward strand.
ATTAATTATAATGTCCTTTACGATTTAGTTATAATTCTTCACATTACAATTATTGAGTGATAAATCCCCCGCGTCTTACTTGGCGTGTCCGAGCTTGACGTCTATTTACATAAAAAATATGAATTACACAGATGAAGCTGATGAGATTCGTAAAACTATGCGAAGGCGCAAGCCTAACATCAGCAGCTGATATTGAACGAGCAAATATAATGTAACTATTCCTTACGGCTAGGTTTTTATTATAAATCAACGAAACATACCCTCAAAGAAGCCGATAGCGCGCAGTTTGAATATTTCAACAGTAATATGATCGGCCCGATAAATCTGAATAAAGCGTGGTACGGGGTCCGAGCGCCGGCAAATCAAACCTATTGGGACGCATCTGCACCACTACTTTCGTATCGAACCCAAGATCCCGGGTAAATGTTAAAGAAACATTTATAAATAAATACCACAGTCATTTTACACAAAGAGACGGCTCTTTTTTCGTAACTAGCTAGCCGGCAACCGAGCTGACGATCAATAGATCGTCAGACACGTCAAACATCGTGATGACATGTGGCTACCGTCGCCCATGGATATAAGTAAAAGTAACACCTAAGGTACCGTTAAGTTGTCGATCTAAAAGGAAGAGAGAGAAAACATTAAAAAAAACCCCGTCTGCTATCAAAAAAGCTATCATGACATACCTGTTTGAAATCCTTATGGTGAGCTCTTTAATTTCATACCCATATCACATCTCACAGCTACCATATTTGTTTTTTTAATTTCACTTATCTAAAAACACTTGGGTTTTCAAGATGAATCTAACGATATCTTAATTATATAAATCCGTTTAGCGGTTTGGAAGATACGAGGTAAAATACCCGTTACAATAAAAAGTTTGTGATACAATTTTAAAATCATCTTACGAATTGGGCCGGCATTTTACAAAATCAACCGTCTAGAACATACTTTAAAAGACCGTGTTTCTCAACTTAAACGTCAACTAAACATATTTAAAAAGTGACTTAGCGTTATAATCAAATAAATATGTTATTAATGATACCATTGAATAGCCTCGAACCGATAGTATATCTTCAGATCCACTTCATTACGCAGCTGTTGGCCGCGTACGTGGGTCACAATTTCAATTAAAACCGAGTCTTTCTTTACGACGAAAGGTTCCAGGAATGAAAAAATTATCAATCAGTTATTAAAGAATATTACATACATACATACAAACATACATACAAGATACGCGCGAAAAACATAGGCCTTTCTGGAAGTCGGGTAAAAAGCAGACTGTCTTCGTGTGTAAACTAATTTCGTGTTCATACATGCTGTTGAACTCAGTGGATGTAACTTCAGTTCTCTTATGGACCGATGGCTGAAAGTGACCAAAACAATGCGAAAATATTCATCAATTTCATTGAAAGAAATAATTATCTCTCAAGCGCTCAGCCGGAACACGACAAGTCGTTTGGCGGCAGACTCAAGTAAGATGGTGGTTATATATCAAGGAGTCATTATATTTGGTCAATTGCAATATTTTTTTGTCACTTTGTAAGCTTTGTTTTATATAAATACCCTAGCAGTTATTAATATAAAGCCACACTCATCTGGTGTTGAAGTTATTAAAATATTAGCATAATTATAAGACGTCTGTCGCTAAAAGCTTAGACCAGAGTTCCCCAAACTTTTTTGTGTCGTAGACCCCTTGCCATGTTTTTCCGTGTTGGGTAGACCCCCTACTTACCTGATATTGATTTCCTGTAAATTTCTAACTGTAGTGAAGTTTAGTGTTAAAAACTTAAAGTAAAAACACATGTTTTAGAGTTTATACGCTCTTAGTACACCTACGCGTTCGTATGCGGCTGCGAGTCTTTGCGAAATAATTGCGGTAGCGAAACATCTGCGGAACGTTATTACACTGCAGTTCTTTCGCAAGGAAATGTCATTGTAGCTTTCGTGGGTCGTCCAGTCGTCGCTTTCAGATTCTGAAGAGGAAGAATTGTTGTTGCTGGCGTCGGTATTAAAGAGAAAGCGTAGAATCTGGGTGCATGAAATAAATCAGAAGCGAAGAAAACTCGGAGAAAATAAGCTATGCTTAGAACTTAAATCACATGAAGATCGTTTCTATACGTATTTCATGCCCAACTAAATATAATTCGGGATAATTTCGAATCAAATTCAATAATATTTCAATATTTTCGGCTTCCATTGTGCGAAATTCTGTCCTCACTGACAGAACGCGTGGTGACGCCTTGCGATGCGAAACACCACTAGCGAAACGGCTGCGTCTGTGTAACGGCCATTTCGCAGTTACTTGCGAAACAATACCGACAAGGACGCAACTATTTCATCTAGCTATATAGTAGAGCGAGACATAACACATGCGAAACGTTGCCATACAATTTACAGTTTTTTCGTCGTTTCGCTGCCGCATACGAACGCGTAGGTGTACTAAGAGCGATAGAGTGACGAATTGAACAAGTCAGTGCAAGTTAGCGAAGCTCTGAGACTGCGACTCTCAGGTTTTTACAAGTTCAAAATGTATTGCGACCACAAAGTGAATACCAACATCCTACAACTTAGACAATTTTATAAACATATATAATAAATTTTTACTTCATAGTTACTTTCATAAATAATGTATTATTTTGATATTATAAGATAGTATGATGTAAGTAAATAGGTACTATCAGTGTATGTGTTGAGATCCACTATCGTGGACTCCCATTTTCATTTCATGGACCCCCAAATTTTTTTTCGCTGACGTAGACCCCTTGCAGGTTGTCATAGACCCCTAGGGGTCGATATAGACCACTTTGGGAATCACTGGCTTAGACCTTTAACCTTTTGGAAACAGATGCCATATAATGTTTGTTAATTACAACAGGGTATTATGCTAATATGTTGTTTATTAAAACACGTCACTGTATTTCAGAGAACATGTTTTATTTTTCTGTTAATTAGAAACAAAAGAATGACAATATTCAAATTACTTTATGTCAACGTAACAAGCGACGTAAAAATTCAGACACATATTCAATCGTAAAATAAAACTCAAGCGATAAAACTGTTTGGCTCCTCTGTCATTGTTCATATTGAAATTGGGTCGCACAACTTGGCCCTAAAGTGATTCTCAACTGATATATGAAAAGGTTTTACGGCTGAAACAAAGTGTTGTTTGTAAAATAACGGAGAACTTCAGATAAATTCTGCGTTATTTCAGAAACGATTAAACGGATTAAATCTATTTTGATATTTGTTTGAAAATATAAAATTCGAAGAGATAAAGTGAAGATAAAGTGAAGTGTGAATATTGAAGTAATTTTTTTAAATAGATATTGAAGTAATTTTTTCACAATATTACTTTTTTTAAAAAATACCGAGATTTAACGAGATAAGGATTTAATCCACTACATATTTAGTTTAGTAGTTTAATTTTATTTGAATTCTAGAACAGTTACAATTATGTTATTTTTATAATTTGTTTTAATAAAGGCTACGTAAATGACCCCAAAAACAGGGGTTGTTGTAAACTCGTCAAAAAGTAAACTCGTCACGAAAAAATATAAGTAAATTCACCACAATTCTAATTTATTTATTTTTAAAATTGTTAATTGTTGTTGTGTCTGGTCCTACTATGTATTAATAATGGCTTATTATTTCACCTTTACACTTTTCTCTATAACATTAGTGACTTTGAAAACGAAAAAGCTTTATTGAGGCGATATATGTAATTTTTGATTCAAAGAAAGTGCAGTATCCCGCGCAAAAGCTGGGTTATTGTGGTGTTTCTTCTGTTATAACCCTTTCTATTATTGGTTTTAGTATCTCGAGCAATTCAATAGATTCTTGAGCTTGTCGGATTTCAAAGCTGAAAATATTTTCCAGTCAAGTGTACTACTAGTCTTTGAGAGAATTTTATTGAAGAGTTAAATAAAATAAATGTATTTTTTAATTTAGAAATCGTTCTTTTGTTATGATTGGAACCCAAATACATATATCTACCAATTAATTAGACAAAGACAGCTAAGCAATATGTACTCTTTGAAGCTATTTTTTATTAAATAGATAGCCGTAGAACACATTGGCCATCTGATAATGTTGTTAAATTGCATTTTGCTATTGTAAATTGCAATGCAATAAAAATATTACATTCATGTAAGGTAAACGCGCCTATTACCGCCAGTTTAAGCCGACTTTGTATGAACTTCAGAAAATTAGATATAATATGCTGTTATGCTAGAGAAGGTGTTTTAATTTATTCTTTAACATGATTAAATATCCTATGATATTCAGTACGTAAATTTAGTATTAAATCACACAATATTTAATAAATAATAATTGAATCTAAAATAGCGATTGCTTCTATTACCGACGCATGGATGATGTTTGTTTCTAATACCGTTTTTTATGTTTCTATTACCGACCACTAAACTAGTATAAAATTAAAAAGCTGCCTGCCATCAAAAAAGGTATCATGATATTATACCTTTTTGAAATCCTTATGCTGAGCTCTTTAGTTTGATACCCATACTGCATTATTCGATTTATTTTTATTTTTTGATACTTCAAACAGTGACATCTCACAGCCACCATTTTTTTAATGACACTTATTTAAGAATACTTGGGTTATCAAAACGAATCTAACGATATCTTAATTGTATTATTTGGTCCAGCCGTTTGGACGATACGAAGTAATAAAAAATATTACAGGCATACATAATATACTTAGATGATCACTTCGGTGATCGGTGGATAGGGCGAGGAGGACTGTGCCATGGCCGGCGCGCTCCCCGGACCTCACACCGATGGATTTCTATTTGTGGGGGGAGGTTAAAAGTGTTGTGTATGCTACGGAGTATTCGAACAGAGACAGAGATAGACTTTATTCTGGCAGACAAACGGCACATATTTAATGTTGTCTCTGTGATCAGCAGGTTTAAAACCGGAAGCGATCACCGACTTGTAAAAGGCACATTAAATATCGACCTGAAGCTAGAACGGTCACGCCTGATGAAGTCTGCGCTTCGCCCAACACCTATCCAAATCCAGGGATCCGAAAACTTTCAACTAGATCTGCAAAACCGTTTTGCGTACCGAGAATCGTGCACGTCAGTGGACGAGTATAACACCAGGATGGTAACAACTGTCCACGAGGTAGGGTCGAAGTATTTCAAGACCCACCCTAGTGGTAGATCTCAGGTTCTCTCAAAACAAACTCTCGGTCTTATGAGGGATCGACGAGAACTATGTGTGCAGTCTCCAACCTCTATGAAGGAATACCGACGGCTCAATGAACAGATCTCCAAGTGCAGGCGACGCGATTTGCGAAAACACAACGCAAATCGTGTAAAAAACACTATTGAGCGAAACCAGGGCTCAAAAGTGTTCGCCAGGTATCTGTCTATTGGGCAAAGTCAGCTTACGAGGTTGAAGACCGAGTCCGGCACCATGGTGTCGTTGAAACCCGAAGTTCCGAGGGAGACTGAAAGATACTACGGACGGTTGTATGCCTCCTCTCAAGCTTAACCTCCTCGCGGGGAGAGCGACAAGCGAGCTAAACTGACCCGACACTACACCGAAGATATCCTGGTCGTCAGCCTGTATGAGATTAGAAAGGCTCTCAAACAGCTTTTTTTTATGCTTTGAGCAGGCAAACGAGCAGACGGGTCACCTGATGGTAAGTGATCACCGCTGCCCATGGACATTAGTAACACCAGGGGCGTCACCAACGCGTTGCCGGCCAAGAAGATGACGATAGACCCGCTTCTTGAAGGACCCCATGTCATAGCTTAGAGGAAACACCGATGCAGGTAGTTTGTTTACACGTTACACGTTAAAAACAACAAGGCACCGGAGATGACGGAATCACAACCGAGCTTCTGAGAGCTGGAGGGAAACCCTTTCTAGTGGCGCTCCAAAAACTATTCGATTCCGTCATCAACCGGAACTACCCCGAAAGCGTGGAGCAGAAGTGTGGTGATGCTGTTCTTTAAGAAGGGCGATAATGCACTTTTGAAGAACTACAGGCCCATTGCACTTCTGAACCACGTTTATAAGCTGTTTTCGAGGGTCCTCACAAATCGCATTGCACGCAGGCTTGACGACTTCCAGCCTCCCGAACAAGCAGGATTCCGAAAAGGCTACAGCACCAAAGACCATATACACACACTGCGGCAGATTATACAAAAGACCGAGGAGTATAATTTGCCGTTATGTGTTGCCTATGTAGACTATGAGAAAGCCTTTCATTCTATTGAGACCTGGGCGGTACTAAATTATCTCCAGCAGTGCCGGATCGACTACCGGTATATCGAGGTGTTGAAATGTTTGTACTCATCTGCCACCATGTCCGTCAGAGTACACGACACAGCAACGAGCCCCATCCAATTGCAGAGAGGTGTCAGGCAAGGGGATGTCATATCTCCAAAACTGTTCACCGCTGCGTTGGAAGACGTGTTCAAACTGATGGAGTGGAAACGACGTGGCATTAACATCAACGGCGAATACATCACACACCTGCGATATGCCGACGATATAGTCATCCTGGCGGGTTCCCTGGAAGAACTTGGTACGATGCTTGGGGACTTGAACAGCGCCTTACAATGGGTGGGTCTTAGGATGAACATGGACAAGACGAAAATCGTGTCGAATGTCCATGTCACACCCGTACCGGTTGTTGTTGATGGCGCTGCTCTCGAAGTTGTGGACAATACAATACCTAGGACAAGTGATCCAGATGGGTAAGTCCAACTTCGAGAAAGAAGTCACTCGTAGAATCCAACTCGGATGGGCTGCGTTTGGGAAACTGCGTCATATCTTGTCGTCCAAAACACTACCTCAGTGCCTGAAGTCGAAGGTATTCGAGCATTGTGTGTTGCCAGTGATGACATACGGATCCGAGACATGGTGCTTTACTATTGGCCTAATCCACAAGCTCAAAGTACCGCAGCGGGCTATGGAGAGGGTTACGGTATTTCTCTACGTGATCGCATCAGAAATGAGGAGATCCGTAGACGAAGAAGGGTAACCGACATAGCTCAAAGAATTAGCCAGCTGAAGTGGCAATGGGCTGGTCACATAGTGCGAAGGTCCGATTACAATAAGAGATTTTTATAAATAAGACCGTATGGGTCGGTAATAGAATTAAGTATGAAGATTACTTTATTCTATTAGCGACAGCAAAAATAAACAATAACTGGCTAAAATTTCTGCTTTAATGCAAACGTGTTTTGATGGATGTCATTGCTATGATTATTTTTCGGTATCAAAAAGTTTCTTAGTTTTGATATGAGATATTATTTAAAATACATTGCCATACATTACTAAAAATTATTGCTTACGTCGAATCTTGTTTAAAAGAAAATCTATGAGACAAAATGTATGGCGTTAATTGATCAAATTATGTAATATACTCTTAAGAATCAAACAAGTTAAAAGAAACATCGAAAATAACGTATTAAAAGAAATAAAATCTAAAATACTAACTGTTGTAAAACATCTAACAACGCCATGAGGCGGTATTAGAAGCAACTTATGAATATTATGTTTCTATTACCGCTTTAAGGTAAAATTCGAATTAAACCACAAAAAATAGTCAGAACGGTAATATTAGATGTGAATCTAGAAAACCAATATATTATTTATTATATTTACACATTTGCCTGCAGGTATACACATTTTATTTAAGTTAATTTATCTTAAGTAATAATTATGTTTACTTACGTAGCCGGGAGCGCAACACTATGAAACGGGCGTCCGTTGCGGGCGCGTCTCAGTTATTATCGAATTATTCTGTTTGCTGATTATTTACGCACACAAACTTTATTATTTTTGTTTTTCAATATACATACCTAAAATATTTTTAGGCTACAACTTTCATGAAATGTATAGTATGCCTTAAAATAGTGATTAAAAAAACTGTCGGTGTTGGATGCAGATTTTGGGGTGGCGTTATTGGGCGCGTTTACGTTATTGAATGTAATACAGAAACTAAACAAGAGAATTATTGAAAGGAAAAATGGTACTTTACGACATCACTGAACGGCTTTTATCAGGAATACTGCGAGAGACGTATCGATACATTGTTATTTTGTGACACTTTGTGCACTTTACAATGTATTCCCAGAGCTATACTCGTAGTTACAAATGAAATATATTTTACTCGTGATGTCTTTGTTTTAGATCTATTTATCGACGGAAAAGGGTAATGTATTTAAACGTTTGCTTACAAAACAGTGAAGAGGAGATTCCTTATCTAACAATAATATTGTAGCTGGATTTTCGAAACAATCTCTCAGCTTATTATCTCGTAACAACTTTAAGCGTTCAATGAGCCTGGTAAAAAATTTAATCCTTAAAAGAGCTTTTTTAGGGAATTCTAAGAAATGCCTACGCAATTTGTCAACCGGGTAATTCCTGCATTTTTCACGAGATTTTTTGTGGCTTAGCGAGTGCTGAGGTTATTTACTTTAAGGTCACAGTTTTTAAGGATAAAACTGTTTGTGAAAAGGTCTCTCAAGATGATAAATATGTTGGAAGGTGATGTGAGACCGTACCTTTCCGCCTAAAAACTAAGATTAAGGTACACCTTCAAGCTTTATGTTATGGACGGGCAAGAAATAATCCACGTAAGCTACGATTTCTACTGTCTAGGATCCAAGGGTTCGCTATATTTTGACACAAAGAATACAATATTGAACCATTGTTAGAAATTATTTAATACAAAAATTTCAAGTTTTGAGGCACGGCTATTGTTACTACAATTGACTGATATGTTATTTGAACTCACAATAATAATTATGAATTACATGTAATCATGAGCAAAGCTAACTTTCTTTCAGGATCTAGATCTAGGAGGATTTTATCAGGATCTTGCTGCTGGTCTCTGTAATAATAAGGTTGTAATTTATCTGTCCGGATCCGAGACTTGGAGCTTCACTACTGGTCTAATGCATAAGCTCAAAGTTACCCAGCGGGGTATGGAACAAGCTATGCTCGGTGTCTCTCTACGCGATCGCATTAGAAATGATGAATATTTCTTTATATCAACTATGTTCTAGCAAATAAACAATTTGACTTTGACTTTGACTTTTGAAATCCGTAGACGAACGAAGCTGACCGACATAGTGCAGATAATTAGCCGGCTAAAGTAGCAATGGACTGGCCACATAGTGCGAAGGACCAATAACCGTTGGGGAAGAAAGGTCCTCGAATGGAGACCACGCCTCGGAAAAAGGAGCACAGGACGCCCCCGACCAGGTGGACTGATGACCTGAAAAAGACAGCGGGTATCCACTGGATTCGAAAAACTCAGGACCGGTCAGAGTGGCGCTTGTTAGGGTAAACAGCAGTTGACTTTCAAAGGCTGATGGATGGAATTTATCTGTCTGATTACCTACCACTCGCATTCTAGAATAATTTTGAATTTCGATTGCATGATTTATATGTATTTGCATGATAAAACGCCTCAATATATGAGAGAGCAACGAGAGTACCCTGCGATTTATAATATAAATTATACACGTATGGATACTCCTAATATACATCTGAAATTTGAGGATCATTCTCCCTTAGGCGATTCGAAGACGAATTACGTGAAGATAAACATTTCGTACATAAATGTTGAGATTTTCCACATCGTAGGTGGCGTGGGCTCATCGCAAACATCATTTAAGATGTAGACCAAACATTATCTGCCACACACCCGTCTCAAAACGTGCCCTGTTTGTTATTCCGTCTACTCTCAGAGGGCAAGGTCGTTAAACTAATAAAATAACTACCCTCTCTGACCGATAAACTTTGTATATTAAGTATTTTACATATACTTAGCAATGATATTATATGTTTAAAAGAGGTAGATGGGTTACTAGCGCGCCGACGGCGAAGAGCGAAAGAGTAGTCAATTGACCACGCTTGCTCGCATTACTCGCAGTCGCTCTCTCAATACTCTGTGGATACGCACGCTTTTATTTTTGTCAGAAGTGCTGGAGATTTGACATACAGCGTTAAAATGCCTTCGTGTGTTATGCGTAAATGCACTAATTACTTATGTAAAAAAAATAAAATTCATGGTATAACATACCACAAGTAAGGAATCATGATTTATTGCATTTTATTTCATTTCAATAATTCTCTAACAAAATAAGTATGGCGGCATGACAGCGCGCCAGCTTGGCGCCAGCAGAACGTAAGGTACTTGTGACGCGAGCGACAAACCCTAGCTGTCTTTTTCACTATTATGGTTTTAGTAATGCTATCCCTTTTACATAATTTAACAAGCGCTGATTGGTCGCAGTGTGTCGTAGCTGTTTGCGGAACAGATTTTTCGCTTGATTTGTAAAGGAATAACGTATCTTCAATAAACATCATTGATACTTAGTAACAAATTACCTAATGAATTAAAAGATAAACCTTATAAAAAAGTAAGCTTTAAGCACATGGCTACTTGATAAATGTTTCTATTCTGTAAATGAACTTGTTCAAATTTAATGTTAATTGCAATATTATTATTATTTAAGCATTATTCTTATTATTTACAGAATGACATTAAACGCTATTGAATTGACTATTAATTTTGACATGTACTACATCAATTGACTACTTATGATCTACTTCAATTTTATTCAGAGTATTATTTGACGAAAATCATTAATTAATACCGTTAGATTTGTTAGAATTATAATAAAATTCTTTAAATATTTGCATGCTTGGACAAGCTAAATGTGTGAAAATTATATTAACTATATTAAAATACCATCTTTGTACTACCACATTTACAGCAAATAAATGATTATGATTATGACCATTCTCACTTATACTTCAAAACTCGTACGCCTTATGTTTACAAGGCAATTATTGCAATTTATTTTGATCAGGTATACAGGACAGGTTTTGGTCAGGTGGTTGGACTTTAACCCATATCATCCCAAGTATAGTAAATTAAGCCGAACTGTGATAAAAATCGGATCAGTTATCGTTGATAGATATATAAAGATAGTTACATACAAAAAAAAATTTTGCGGGATTTGGATTTTGAGTATTGTAACCGTTCCATTAATGGATCACTAGGATGATACGTATGTGTGTAAGATACCTTTAGATGACTATAGATTTTGTTATGAAATAAAACTATTCTATAAACTTATTTATTTATTATAGCGAAAACATACTTATAACATATTTTTTTGAATCTTACAACTATTGACTATCAAAATTTTATTATTAGTGTTTATTTTGTATGAAAAATAATAGAACATTTGATATGTAAGGCAACATTACATTTTATGCACTTCATTGCTGTATTTTATGACTAAGACCAAATCGAGTTTATTTTGCTTGTCAATAAGATTCCCTTTACCATCCAATCTAATAGTATCAGATACTCCTTTTATTACTACTGTGTCACTTACGACGAAGAGTTAGACGTTGAAGATTGCGTTACTGAAGGTGTGCTAGGTACTAGTGCTTCACCTGGTTCGTGAATCGTGTCCAATGAATTCATTTACTACCCTTTACTCAAGCTGAGACATTCTGGTAACCCAACATTCAGATTCTGCAAGTAACTGACGTCTTGACAAATTATTTATACTTGCAAAGTCTTCATCACCGCTATCTTCGGCACTATTTTGCCCATTACCAGAAGGTGTAATGAAGATCTCAGCCGCGAACACATCATCATCTTATTCCAACTGCGAGATTATCTCATTCACAATCAAGCTGCAAACAAAATAAAATCATAATTAGGTATAATAAAGATAAATTATGAACCTAAAGAATTAATTTTACATGGGCGTATGTTCCTACTGTTCAAATAATGGAACAGTTCAAAAAATTCACACTTACCCACAAGCTATAACTTTTTTTATATAAAAATATTATTACACAATATAATCGATACCTAATGGATATATATACACCAAATTGATATATGTATATTATAAAATATCATAATTACTTACGTTTTTTTATTTGCCATAATTTTCACCAAAAACTCCAAATAAAAACTGTTTTATTAGCTAGAAAAAACTGGCGCAAAATAAATTCAAATTAATTCAACTGACAGCTAGAAATGTCAGTAATACCAACATAACAAATTTATATTATGGATTCGTTCAAAGTAATTCAATAAAAATTAAAATTGTAACCGTTCCGAAATTGGAACACTGGGATGATATGGGTTAATATACTTGAATTTTAACTAATTGTAACTTCCTAGAAGCGGCACCTCATAATATTTATAGATATGTTAGAAATCCGCGTTACATAAAACAGCCTATCTAAATAAACTAAATAATAAAAAATTACATAAGCCACGATGAGGGCACTAAAGTTTTATTATGTAAATAAATACATTTTCACACAACCACCGCATTGGGATTATGTGTTTGCATGAAGTACAAATAAAATATCAGATCTAGTACCCTGAGAACAAGCATACGTATATTTTATAACTAGCGATCTGCTCGCGGCTTTGAAATGAAATGAAATGAAATAAGTTTTATTCGAAGTAGGTTTGTTACAAACACTTTTTGAAAGTCACTCAACGCCATCGCTTCAACAAATCCCTACCGTGAGTGGTCCCGGGAGAAGAAGCGGCAAGAAACTCCCGGGATTATTTTTTTCCCACTCACAGTTACAGACAGCACTTAATACTACTTATTGCGATATTTGATATAAAAAAACTCATGTCCAAGCAGTCTTGTCATTTAAATACTCATCAACTTTGTAATATGCTTTCTTTTTCCCGCGTTTTCCGGGACAATAAGTACCCTGTATCTTATTCCAAACAATGGTCTACCTATTTGCTAAATTTCATGAAAATCTGTTCAGTAGTTTTTGCGTGCAAGAGTAATTTAAAACTCCCTAACAGAAGGAAGTAGGACAGGTACTTCTTACAAGTATGATAGGAAGTAGGATAATATTAGGAAGTAAGATAGATTTTTTATACATAACTTTAGTAATTTTTTCTGTTTCTGCTAGAAACTTAAAATTTCGCACACGTATTCCTCTTATGACTTAGGCATACACTAAGGAAGGATTTTTCAAAATTCAACCCCTAAAGGGGTGAAATGGGGGATAAATATGATAAGTTTAATTTCCGCGTGTGAAGCTGCGGGCAACAGCTAGTCTAATAATGGCTTCGGGGATATTTATTAATTACTTAATTACTCAAAATCTCTATGGGGGGAGAGGGTAAAGTATAAAGATGGTAAAGAGGTTTTAGTACAAAGACTAAAATCTTTTTACGTCAAATTATGAGTTTTAGTGCAATTGATCCTTTTCTAAAACCAGGTAAAATCTTAGATAAGAAGGGGTAGAGAGAGTCCCAGAAATCTTACATGGGGGTAAGGAGGATCAAAAATGGCAAAAATTGTCCTTACGTAATTAATGAATGGCCCTAATATAGGCCATAGAGCGTACTTCATCACACTGCTCTAGTGAGGAAAAGTTGAGAATTTAGTGGCAAACCCAAGTATCGGAAGTTTTTATGCCACACGAAAGTCTCCGATGGCTTAACGAGTCTAGCAGTCACCTATTTAACTACCGACCGCGGCCTTGGTCGATCACTTACAAGTCTTACGACCGATACAAGCAGCCGCCCGATTATAAATAAGCGCTTTAAACATGTATTGTTGCAATAATTTCGCACCCTCAGTGGAAAAAAGGCATAAGATAAAAATTGCAATTTTACAGGTGAACAAAAACTGTTAAAATATCAGTAAGTAGTCAAAGGAATTAACATAACGATTACGATTTCTTGCACAAAACCGTCAAGATTAATGATAAAAATTTGAAAAAAAATTGAGCATATGGCGTTTTTGTCTCTCTTTCTAATCATATTAATAACAAAACTTCAAAGTAACACCTATGCTTTTTTTCCACTGAAGGTGCGATTTGGTGTTTATATTTTGCACGAAATTGAATGCTTGAAAAGCTTTTAATTTTAAGGTTCAAGAGTCAACGTAAAAAGATACCTTCTCCATCTGACTGTTTCGTTTTTCTACCTAAGTAGGTTTACTTTCTTCCAGGTCAAATTGAAAGATTCTAGCGATACGAGCAATTTTGTATGTGCAATATTCTTTACGTACAAATCGTTGCTACGAGTATTATTTCGCACCAACAGAAAAATTGAGTGAATTTACTGAGCGGAATACAGTATGAACGTGGAAGATTGCCAAGAAGAATCAACTTATTTACTGTCCAGTATGCCTTAATAAACTCAATGGATAAATGCGTGATATTTTCAGAGTATAATTAATTGGAATTAATGGTAATGGGTTAAAGAATACTACATATATTTGACTATCTCTCGTGGATTGATTTGATGACATAAAAATACTTAGTACTTAGCATTTTACTTGCCTTTTATTGTTATGTAGTTAAATATTATGTATTACTATTAGGTATAACGATATAAACATATACATATGTATTTATCATATAAATTATCTATATATCTTAATTTATGTTTTTATTTATGTACTAAGTAACTAAAAACTACAGCGTATTTATATCAAAATGTACATTATTATCATGTAGATATCGTAATATGGTATTTAAGAAAATTTAAAACAAAAGGAGGAAATAAATCAATTGTTCGTGTAATTAATTATGTACAAATTTAATTACAATTTTGGGATTCAATGGACTTAATTTGGCCTAAACTTAAATAGAGTCCCATATGTATTTAGCTACCCTTTAATTGAAAATCTTCCACTGTGCATTTTAATAAAAATGAGCGTAATTTCCGTTGAGTAGCAAGTAAAATAATAATTAATTATTGGCTTAGTCGCGCTCTTAGTTTATTTTCAACTTTATACCGTTAAAAATAAAGACCATTTCGTAAAATTAATCAAATGTAACTAATTGAGACGTGAGTTGTAGATTTATAATGGAACTCCTGATTTCTGAACTCAATTAATTTTCAATGTAAATTGTTTTAGGTTTTGTTTTTATCAACTACTAGGAAATCGCCCTCGCTTTGCTTCGGGAAAAATAGTAAAAAAAATATAGCCTATGTCACCCGGGGATAGTGTAGCTTCCCAACAGTGAAAGAATTTTTTCAAATCGGTTTGGTAGTTTTGGAGCCTATTCAATGCAAACAAACAATCAAATCTTTCCTCTTTATAATATTAGTATAGATGTCGGTAATGAATTATGTTTATACCCGTTCCCACTTGACGACATATTTTTATTAAGCGTTATACAAATGTATTGTTTTCCGCTTTCAGGAACAACAATTTATTTATGTTAACTTCCTTATTTATTTACACCAATTATCACACTGGACACATCGATTTACCAGGAACATCCTAAACATAGAGTAAGTACCGAGTATGCCAAGTATCATATAACGTTTCCGAGTGATACTTGGATAACGTGATGACCAAACAAACAAATTAAAAAAAAATACAAAAGAGAAATGTTGAGGCTTCTATAGCAATAAAAAATCCACCTTTCTTTTTATCTCTATTCTCTTTATTGGTCAGTAATGCGTGTGATTTGGTGATGTGTGAGTGATGATTTCGTGTCACTCTCAGGTGTGACTGATATCCATGGGCGACGGTAGACACTTGCCACTAGGTGGATCGTCTGTATAGTGTATATAATGTTATGATAGTATGTATACTATGATAAATACGTATCCTTATGCACACGTATCCTTATAGCACTGATCTATTGTCATTTCTACACGAGAAAAAAATATATAATGCAATTTTTTTATTAAAAAACTTACATTAAATTATCTAAAACATTATATTGGTTACATACTTATATTTAAATGTACCTAATGAGATTTAAATTAGGACGAACGTTTTAGTTTGAAATGTATGTTAATATTTCGGTATTTATTTGCAAGTAAATAGGTCAGGCCAAGTCTTATAACTTTCTCATACAAATGGGAAATAGGTGTCGACAGAACGGCGTGGTTTTACGAGCGATCTGCGTAATATTAATTCGGCTGAATTAAGTTTATTAAAATAAATTAAAAAAATATGGTATCTTGTTACTGGAAATCTTTATAATCTGGTATTCTATAAAATACCTAGGCAAATTGTTCTTTTTTCTGCCCTCCGGATATGCGCGGCGGAAGGCGGAGAATGCATCATGCATACCAGTACAGCCGGCGGTGCTGGTTATGTGAGACTTCTACTCACTAAACTCCGCCTTGAGGATGGCTTTGGTCATACGACGTACGAGCCTTCGTCTGATGCGACCCTGCTTAGAGAGGCGGAGCGCTAGCGACTGCACTTTCTACTACAAGATCTTTATGCACTGAACTCGGCACTGTTTTCGTTTTTGTTTGACACTTATCACGAGATTCCACGATTGAGTTAATTTGTACCTACTTGTAACAAACAATCTTCTAAGATATTCTATGATAATTTATTTATGATGTATTTGTTCCAATGAAATATGAAATTTGAAATACGGAAGAAGAATAAACAATAACTTTGTAAAATGACAAGCACGTACCATAAAATTGTTGGTTTCGGAGAACACGCGCGAATTTGCATATTATTGCATTCTCTTGCTTCTGAATAATTAAGTGTCAAGCAAGACTGCTTCGCTTGCGGCGTGTTTATGTAACCGCTTTTGAGCAGCAAAATTGTTAGACATAGTTCGGTGGAAGTTACAAAACATCATAAATAAATAAAGTATCAGTCATCCTTCCATATAAGCATTTCATACATATATCGCTCGTGGCAAAGATACACAAAATAACATTCAGTAACCAAATCCCGATCATAAATTATTTCACTTAATCCCTAAAATTAAATAATAATTTGAGACTTTTGTCAATTTCAGGTGGCTAGATAAATTAAGTTAACTCTAGCGGGAAAAAGTACGCATTATATTAATTTATCACTTTTTATCATTATCATTATCATTATAACGCAAAAATATTTGACCAAATTATACTGAAAGTTGATTAGCGCTTATAATCAGGATCGTCGATATATTGCCATTTTGAAATGCTATTTGCAGTGGGCCAATTGGGCACATAAAATCATATGCCAATGTTTACACATAATACAGTTTCAAAATTGATTTTGAACATTTGGTCGTTTTATTGACATGATAAACTAATTTAATGGTTTTCACTGTAAGTTCAAATAGAAACGTAGTTGGAAAACTTATAACAACGGCAACGATCTAATATCAATGAAAATAAAAGTTCCACATTGGCATAGAATCACGGGTATAGTTAAGAAATCTTTATTTAATCGTTGATTTATTACTGAAATAAATACTGAATTAAATACTGAAGAAAACAGCGGGCATCCGCTGGATTCAGACTGCTCAGGACCGGTCAAAGTGGCGCAAGTTATGGGAGGCCTATGTCCAGCAATGGACCTCCAAGGGCTGATGGATGGATGGAACTAGAATTTAAGTTTTGACACCTCAACTTGAGGCCATTGGGAAATGTTCAGAGTAGCGATGCCTAACACGAAATCCCGAAACTTTTGACCTTTCAATGTGGCCAACATGGCTTATTCCCATCACATCTAACTGACCGCCGTGACGTCACTGAGCTGAGTGAGATAAAATACACCTAAATAATAAAATGTTGTACTGTATGTAATAAAATGTTAAAATTTTCCTGACAGTATCAGTATTCGCGATATTGCAATCTCCCGGAAGCCGTAAAATTAAATGAAATTCCTCAGCTTAAATTAAAATTCACCTTTAACATCAATTTAAATGAAATAAAATTTCTCGTGAAAATTTTTTCCTATATTACGACATAGTTTCTTTTAGCGAAGGATCTCAAAGACTTCACTGGTTTCACTATGACTTTAAAATGAATGGCTCGTAAGTATGTCAGCGTAAATGACTAGGAACCCCATCAAAGTACATTCATAGCGTACCGGTTTACTTACGAGGTTTGAGTAACCCCGTGACCCATTCCTTGGTTAGGTAAACATGCTTCTCTTGTGCTAAAGGCTACTAGAATAGGACACTGAAGCAGACGTAAAAAGGTCGCTTTCCTGTTTCTTTTTCAACTTGAATGTATTGAAAACCTTAAAAATGCAGTTTGTGTCCTAAATAGCCAACTCCTTATCTTTTGCTACTTATCTTCCCTTTACTACCGATAAGAGATCATACTCTAGTAGATGTAAGATTTGTACCAATTTGTCTTCGGGTCATCAAGGATAAGTTAATTAATACAAAATTGTAACTGATCGTTATATATTGTACAATAGTAATAAGTGTGAATGGGCACACTTCACTTGGTTCACTAGGGGTAAATTTGAAGAAAAATAAATTATCTAGTTTACGTTAATGAAAAAAGTAATGATTAGTAACTATCTCAAATCAAGAAAGAGTTTATTTATATGTTATTTTCAATAAAACAAACCCAATGAATTTGGTTCCATGCGAGTATGTGGACGCAGTGCTTAGGATAATCGAAGTTTGCCGAAGTGATTTATGCGCGCTCGATGTAAAACCCACTGATAAGAGAGCCAATTTTGACTGCGGTCGAGTTAAAATTAATTACTTCCGCATTAAATTTGTAGACACGACATGACTGTGTAGTTAAATTTATGAAATTATTTTATCTTTTTTAATCTTAATAAACGTGATCTGAATTTTTATATCTGGATTTATTTGGATTGAGGTGTCTGAATTTTTATATAAATCTTATTCATTATAGATCCTGGCTTTTTAGTGAAGGAGTCAGTTATATTGGTAAAAAGCCTAGGCTCTTGGTTGGTAAAGATTCCAGTCATCGGACTAGCTAGGTACCTACATTTTAAATGCATACCAAGTCATAAATTTCTTTCTATCACCGCCATCATGCCGTGACCACGATCTATCTGGATTACATCTATCTGGATGTGCAATGTTACTGTCCTTCTAAAACCTGCAGTTTTTTGAAGTTATACTTCTTTAGGCGCGTTATGAAATAAATGGAAAAAATGATGAGAGGGAAATTTTAAGATTTGTAACATGGACGGTGACACAAAAACGATGGTAACGAAAAACGTCAAGCGCTATTTCAAAACGCTCGTTTTGAAAAATGATTATTATTACAATAATTGTTTTTTTTTCAATATTGTTAGAATATAGAAAATTGTTGAATTTTTTTTGTTTTTTTTTTTATTTTTTAATGGTTTTTTTTATTTATTTTTTAAATTGTTATTTTTTCATGCATATTTGATGAAGTTACCATCATTAATTACACTTTGATGAAGAATAACATATCCATCAGAAATTATTTAGTTACCTTAGATAAAAGAGCGGTGAACCGAAAACTTTGAAGAGAGAAAGCGCTATATATTTTACTGAGCCTAATCCCTTAGAACAATAAACTGTAACACCAATAAAATGTGAAATAGCACCAGTACCACCGCGCCGGGCTGAAGATAATCCATCCATTTCAGTCCTGGGTTCAATAACAAATATCGAATCGGTATTGTGAATACTTTTGAAATAAGCTGTGGATTTCGTTCACTTTTTTCTTTTATGAAAATACTATATTAATGATAGCTTTTGTCAGTTGTACGGATTAAATAAGAAATATCATATTTCGCATGGATAACCGTACAACAGTGATACGAGATCTAAAAAATAAGCTAAATAGGTCATTGCCCCGTAACCAGTAACTTTTCGACAGTAACTTCCGGACTGGCAGAAATCAGCATGGTTTTTGAGGTATGGATGGGCGTGGTAGCTTGTAAATACAGGAATTACGTAATCCAGCATGGTATTTTTCTTCCTCACTCAAATACAAGGCGGTGAGTTATCTACCTTATTTATTGATCTGTGCCTTTGAAAGTGTCTTTCTATTTAATTAATATAACAATAACACACCTCACTGGGATTTTCTTTGATGTTGAGTAAAGAGCCTTTGTAACATTAAAATATCTACTAGTATGTATCTACTAAAGATTGCGTGCTTTGAATAAATATTTATTATTCAATTCAAAGTTAAAGATAAACACACTAAAATCAGTTTAAATTAAACTGAGGTTTAAAACTGTAAGCTGTGAAACAGGAAAATGACATTTGCAAAACTAATTCCTTTCCGGTAAATCTTTTAATTGCTGCTGAAAAATGTTCAAAGTGAACTCAAAGGAAACACAACAACATTCAAATATTGCGGTATGGCACTAAAAAGAAAAGTGGATAGTTCAGGTTACGTTTAAGCTTTTGACCTGGATTAATCTGGAGTTTCTCTGCGACAGGTTTTTTTCCTTATTTGGGTAGTTGGTTTTTCTTTCAAATTTACATAGTATCATAACCTTGTTTAAGAGTTATTAATCTGTGATCAGTAGCACGAAATTTGTTCGTCGCCTTATTAATGTATATCACTGGTTAATTAGTCTGTGTATTTTATAAATCAGTGGTTCAGTTCAATAAATACGGAACCCTTCGTGTGCAAGTCTGACTCTCACTTAGGTGGGTTTTTCTTCTTTGTGTATCAATTTTTTTTTTTAAGCCCCAGTCTCGAACTGCACTTACAACCAGAGTTGTTAACGATACTTTGTACCAGTTCCGGGTTCGATTCCCAGTCTTAAATGTGTCAAATATTTTTTATTCCCCGATGTAGGTTAGTCCGTTGGGTCTTCTCTCCAATGTATTGTAACCAACACTTTTAATAATACTTCTCCAACTTTCCCGTCACGTAGTTCATAACTTCTAAAAACCTTTCATAGAACTCCGGAGAGCCAGTACACATTCGTTCTAGTTTTATTTTGAATATTCTGTAAACTTGCGTCAGTTTCATAATTCCCGAGTAGTGAAAAACTTTTTTGTTATAAAGTGAACCTTGGTTCTATATAAAGTTTTATTACGAAATAATATAATATTATCCACTATTTGCCGACGGATTAACTTGATCTTTGTGACAATAAGAAATAAAAATA
The DNA here is from genome assembly GCA_963932265.1 of Thymelicus lineola. Taxonomy (NCBI): domain Eukaryota; kingdom Metazoa; phylum Arthropoda; class Insecta; order Lepidoptera; family Hesperiidae; genus Thymelicus; species Thymelicus lineola. The sequence continues at coordinate 11,220,114 of OZ010699.1, forward strand.
ATAATTAAAAAAAACTTGACAAGCGATTATGTACCGTTTTACCGATTTATTTTTGCTGTTTTTTAAGACCATAGACTTCTTAGGTATTCCTGTAATATTTAAGTAAAGAACTATTCTCTGTATTTTTTTTTTCAAAATTCTATCTTCAGTAGTTTTGGAGATAAGGGTGGATGGTCAATTTTTGCCCGTAATTTTCGTTCTTTCTTGAATAATTTTAAAACTATCCATTGTAGAACTATAACAAAAATATATTTGAGATCCTTACATACAACAAGTCCTTTCATTTGACATAACACACGATAAGGATTGCTACACAGTTTTTGTTTAATTTCGATTTCGTTAATTTTTTTACAAAATTTGGTTGTTTACTTTATACCTTCGTCTTCATACCTGGTTGTCGCTGTGATGAATTTTGAAAATCGGTCAACACGTTGGTCTCTATAACTCCACATAGGAACATACATACATTGACTGATAAACACAGCAGTTGGGTAAAAGGTCTATAATTAATAAAGGACTATACCTAATAACAACGACAGCTTCTCAGAATTAATTAACTTTGGGTAACAAAACAATATAAGGCATTTTCCCAAAATAATTAAAGAGATAAGTATTGGTATGCGACAAAATGTATTCCACTTTGTTATCTATAGTTTATGAGATATCTAGCTACGTGCTTCGAAAATTTTAAATACAAAAAATTGTGTGACATGATCCAAAATTTTTACATCATCACCGTCATGGTCACCATTATCGTCCTCAAAGTATAGCTTATAAACTCGATGGTAAAACACTCAAAGGGTTGAAACCAATTTGGCTTTGCATATTGAATGGATTGCCCATGAGCGAATTTACTTGAGCGATTGGTTTTGAAAACGGCTGTTCTGTGATATAGTAAAAAGAAGTTTAATTTCAATTTAAAAACGAATTTTAGTGAAGTGGAAGAATGAAATAATGTCCGGCATGGTAATCTTTACGCCACACGTGTTGTCAAATAATTATCGTCGTATAGAGTCGTATATCTATACTAATATTATAAAGAGGAAAGATTTGATTGTTTGCATTGAGTAGGCTCCGAAACTACCGAACCGATTTGAAAAATTCTTTCACTGTTGGGAAGCTACATTATCCCCGGGTGCCATAGGCTATATTATATTATTTTGTTTTTAATATAATATAGCCTATGGCACCCGGGGATAATGTAGCTTCCCAACAGTGAAAGAATTTTTCAAATCGGTAATTTTGTTTTTTACTATTTTTCCTAAAGCGAAGCGAGGGCGATTTCCTAGTATTATTATAAAGAGGAAAAATTTGATTGTTTGTTTGCATTGAGTAGGCTCCGAAACTACCGAACCGATTTGAAAAATTCTTTCACTGTTGGGAAGCTACACTATCCCCGGGTGACATAGGCTATATTATATTTTTGGAACGAAGTTCCTTATCGTGCGTTGTGAAAGGGGGCTAGACGGAAAAATTTCTTACGACACTTTTTGATTCTTACGAATGACGACACTTTTTTTGAAGTGATTCAGAGAGTTTTACAGAGATGGCGCTGTACAACTTCAAAAAACAATACTTAAATCGAAAGGAACTTCGTTCCATCCGGGTGTCCCTTGACACCTCTCATGTTTTTTTTTTACTATTTTTCCCGAAGCGAAGCGAGAGCGATTTCCTAGTATAATATACGAGTATAAACGTGTTTGCCAAACAAACCATACAAATATGAAGGGCCTGAACACAATACACTTCGTAGTTATTAAGACCCGGTGTAATAAACAAACAAACTACATGTTTACGTTACATGAGATATGTTTGAGTTTACTAAATCCTGTTTATCTTTATAGGAACGAGAGGGTGCGTATTCATTAGCAGAGGGATTTGAGTTATAATACGTGAGTTGTTAACTCAGTAACATGTTTCGGTGCTAATTCGCACACTTGTGATATAACATACCTTGTACAAGTTGTTGCAAAGGGTTAGTTTGTGACATTTAATTGACTTCTATTGTTAAGTGTGACTTGAGAGAAATGAGAATTGTGAGACTTGTGAGGTGTGTCATGTGGGTCTCTGTTTAAGTTTGTCAACTGCATAACTTTGCAGGGTTCCGTACGAAAAAACGAAAAATGGAACTCTTATAGGATCACTGGTGCGTCTGGGCGACCGCCGCGCCGTTCCGGATGGGGGCTTGAGAGCCAGTTCTTTCTTTCTTTTTCTTCTCTCTTTCTTGGCCGGCAACGCATCAGTGATGCTTTTGGTGTTGCTGATGTCCGTGGGCGACGGTGGCCACTTGCCATCAGGTGGATCGTCAGCTCGTTTGCCGGCTATTTCCATAAAAAAAGTTATTTATAGCGTTATACAAGAAAAAGGAAACCTATAAATTGATTTTTTTCAATACATTACTCACATGTATTTAATGATACCTATTAAAAACTGTGAACGATGTTGTTACATAGTGAGAACTAGTCAAGTCCGTCGAACAATAAATAGCTTCTTGTCTTAACTACCCCGATCGGCAGTAACGTCTTCGCTGAGTCACAAAAAGCTTGTTAACTTGGCCTCGATGACCCAATAACTTTGCGATGCCAATGTTTCATTGCCCGATGTGACATCTGGGGGACATTGACGACACAACCCGCAAAGGGTCGGTGTAATTAAGAACTTAGGGTCTGTGTAATCGTATCTGCAGGGCCCGATCAGTCACTGTAAGACTGCGGAACCCCGTAGCTTTTGATGTTGCGAGAAACGGATTTCTTATAGTTTGTCTCGTTTCACTAGTATTATCACATGCTACAATGAAATTATAACAGTAGAAGTATTTTTCGTACATAGTGTATGATATAATGCGCTTACCGTCAATATTTACAGATAGATAATATGTATATCGCTCTTCCCGAAAATGATTTGGAATCTGGGAACAGCTTATTTCTCTTTTCTTCTTCTCTCGGATTCTTTGTAAAATAGTTCTTGGGCGACGAAAAAGTTATAATTAATTTTCTAATCTCAAAGTCAAATAAAATTCCCATTTCATGTAGGTATCCATACTTACGTGAAGAAATACTAAAACTTGATATTATAGGTCCATTTCCGTATCCTTGAAATCTTCGTAAACACACATATTATTTCGCCTTCGCTCTACCTTTCTCTATTTATCATAATATCATATCCTCTCTTGGGGATGATATTTATATTCAGGATGTTTACAGTTTAAGGGTTCCACTTCAAAGGAACTAGCACTCTTTTGATATGTAGCGACCTTCACTAGTTCCCTTAAAAACAAGATGGTAAATCTTCCAAATGAGGGTATTTTAGGAGCTGACATAACATTATGTATGGTGTAAGATCGCAGCAATTTAGGGAAATCGTACGACTAAAGGAAGTTTTTGTGTTACATCAACCATTCGTCGCTTCACAGAGAATGTATGCCTTAGTACCCGCAATCAAAATGTGCTACCCAATGTCATCAAGCGCTACATTCGAATCATGTTTATGATATTTTATCATTTTAGAGGTCAACTAAAGGGTCGTTAATTGCAATAGCATTTAACAGTAATTTTAAACACTAATTCCTTATTAGAGAACCTCTAACAGAAACAGTGCTCGCTTGTAGGTACGATTCTGTTATAAATTTATTGCTTAGCAAGACATTTAGCTAAAGAATAAGTCATTATTTTGTTCCCGAGCAGCTGTAAAGGCCGCTGGCCAACAGCAACTGTCCATTCGAAAAAAAGATTCTCTTATCCCAAGTGAATAGATCCGTTTCTATCATTATCAGGATTATGTTAATACGTTATGATTAGACAAACAGAAAATAAAAAAATAAATTTTGGCTTTAGTACATAAATTAAAATTTCCAAAAATATATTTGGCAATCGATAAAGCTTAGTACATAATTTTAACAACGATAAGAAAAAAGTTAAATAAGAAAGAACTCTTCACTTTAATTTTTGGTTAAGAATAACACTTACAAAAATATGTGGAAGTTTTCCACAATGTTCTCAAAGGCGATGTAGTCTATCAAACAAAGTAGTGTATTAAAGGATAAACCGGCTTATTCTAAGAAGATACGTTTGCTCAACACTTAAGAGTCATGACGATAGGGATTGACTAAAACCAACATAGTTCATGACAAACAGACGGAGTTCGTTGTTCACTGTCAAGATAAGAAACTAACATTTTAACAAAAAAAATACCGACTTCAAATGAAGTACATTGTACTTTTGACATGGATGCCATTGTCAGATCTCGTTCAAATTTTTGTGGGACCACACGACGAGCACGAACTTTCCATTAAAAAAAGAATCATCCAAATCGGTTCACCCAGTCCAAAGTTCTGAGGTAACAAACATAAAAAAAATACAGTCGAATTGAGAACCTCCTCCTTTTTTGAAGTCGGTTAAAAAATAAAAAAAATGGTAAAAAAAATTGTGTGTGTCAGTTCCCACGCCCGACTGGAGCTTACGAACGATTATAAACTAAATAAATTAGTAAATGAGGGGAAATTAACGCTTATTATTTTACCTACTGAAAGCATGCTTGATATATTTATTTATATTAGAATATTAATTACTAGCTGACCCGGCGAACTTCGTGTCACCTAACAATCAAGGAATGTATTGTACTTTGTTGTTACTTTTAACTTTAATAGTTTTGGTAGGTTTAATAAATCAGAGACCATTAAATTCCCTTTCCTTCTCCCGCTCCCTCTCTGTCTCTCTCTCTCCCTCTTTATTATTAAAACTTTATGATAAAAAGTAGCCTCTGTTAATCTAGTTTTAGGCTATCTCCATTCCAAACAGCCAAAAACCGATATGGTATTAGTAGTAATTATGGTAGTATATGTAGTTGTGGCGTGTTGAGAAACAAATATCCAAACATCTTCACAAGTTTTCACATTAACAATATTAATAGCATCCATTGTATGTATATGTCACCGGAATATAATAAGAACCGTAAGTTTATAAATTTCCTAGGAAATTTATAAACTTTCGTAGGATTCTAAACGAGAGATAAATTGTATTATTTTACGGCCACATTTTCGGAAATTGATAAACTAACCGAGCTCACTCGTAAAATAATAAGTGACCAATAACCAAACGCCATATGCGCTCTGATTGGTTGAATAAGTTACGTGTTCCTTCTCCTTTGTTGACGAAGTGACATTTACCACAGAGCTACGAAAGTTTTAAGTGGCCATGACCAAAACTATGACATGATTGCACACGTAATCGAAGTTGGCGAATCAGATTCTTTCGATTTCAGTTGTTTTTTCATGGCTAGGGGCTTTGCCATAGATGTCGACGGAACCCCGCTTCGCGGGATTCCTATTTTTCCTAAATAAAATCAGACAACCATAACCTAACCTATCCTTCTTTTGATTTGAGTTCAGTTGTTTTTTCATGGCGAGGTGCTTCGCCTTAAGTAGGGATTATTAGTAGGTATATTATGTAAAAAAGTAAACCTGTATCTATTATAGATACCTAAATAGTTTTAAAGTAAAAATACTGTTAGGTAGGTAATCGAAACTGATAGATTTATAGTGTATAGTTTGGCAAGTCTGATTGTACCTAAGTCTATGGACACAAGCATCGCCTCTGTCAACATCGACCAATCAGAGAGCAGTGTGTTATTTTCCGTATTTTAAAGAAGCGTAAAATTAAAAGCTCTTCTGTGATTGGTCGAGCCGTTTAGAATTTCACGAATGGGCAATCCGTTAGTTTATAAATTTACCACGAGACGTCGCAGATTGATAAATTTCCGAAAATGTGGCCGTAAAATAATACAATTTATGTCTCGTTTATAATCCTACGAAAGTTTATAAATTTCCTAGGAAATTTATAAAATAATAAGAACGAAAGTTTATAAATTTCCTAGGAAATTTATAAACTTTATAAATTACGAACGTTTATAAATTTCCTAGGAAATTTATAAACTTTCGTTCTTATTATTTTCCGGTGACATATATATGTGTGTAAATGAAATGATAACAAGCAAAGTTACCTAACACAATCGCTTGGGTGACAGGTAATTAATTTCCAATACGCACATTATTTTGAAAATTGGAGGTACGCAATTTGACTCAGAAATCTGGCACGGGAGCCCAATTGATTATAATATAATCAATCCAGTAGGCTACGAGTATTATAGCTTATCCGGATTAACAGATAAAACACATATAGGCGTAAACTCGGTAAACACAATTTTAATCCCGGTCCAGTAGGCCCATGTGTCAATGTAGGTTTATGAATTTGTTTTCTCGAGTACCAACCGTTAATGGAAATTATTCTAATAAGGGTTTCCTTTTACATAAGGGAGCATGTGCTCAAATATCGGAAATGGAGTGCGGAATCGAAACCGATGTCCGAAAGAACAGTCAGTTTAAAATGTTCGTTCCATTCTTATGAGAGAGAGTTCTTTTTTTTATGACCTCTTACTTCGCAATCAAGTTAACCAATTAAGGAAAAGGTTATTTATTTATTTATTTCACTCTTTATTGTTAACCTAAAAACTAGATAACAATGGGCGGACTTAATGCCTAATATGGCATTCTCCACCAGTCAACCCTGGGTGATAGTTAAAATTATTATAATTATAATAATAATAATAATTATTATTATTATTATTATTATTGGTTATTCAAGATATCAACAATTTTATTAACTGTGAATTAAACTTGAATTATATCAACCAACAACACAGTGCATTATAATACATATAGTATGTACCAACCATTAGTACTAAACTAATTCAATCCTGTATTTGTCAACAGGCCATATAGGCCACGGCCTAAGGGCGGCAGATTTCAGAAGATGATATATTATAGATGATTTTGCTATTAGAAAGTGTCGCAAAATTTGTAATTCTTGTTTTTTACGCACTTTCTTAGTAACTAATTCAGTGCCTTCCTTACTATGAATTGATAATTATTATTTTAGAAAGGTACATGGGCCGGCGGAAATAAATTGGCCTACACTCATAAAAAATATAAATCCCGCACTGTATTAATAACAACATAATTTTATGATAATATTTGAGGTGATCCCTATCTTTGTAGTGGGTAAAATTAAATTAATTATTTACTTATACAATTGTATTTATCTCTCGTTTCGGTACAATCAAAATCCATTTAACTAGGCCGTGGAAATACGCTTTGTGAAAATTGGTAAATTGTCCTTACTTGAGCCGTCTACTCAATTAATCTTTATCTCTGCTAAACTGAAATTAATTCAAAGATTAACTTTTTAATTGTTGGAGTAAAATTTCAGAAGTTTTCATTTATTGGTTAATATAGGACGACCCTGTAGCCTAGTTGGTAGCGACCCTACCTGCGAAGCGAGGTCCCGGGTTCGATTTCCGGCCGGGGCAGATATTTATGTGATAGATAAATATTTGTAACTGTGTGGGTATGATTGTGTAAGCGTTTATTTATTAATTAATTACTATGACGAATATCTCTAACAAGGCCACCATTAAAAGTCAATATTAAAGAAAAACACAATAAAAATTACCTCAGAACTTATGCTAATATAGCCATAATAGTTTTCCTTGTAAATTTATCATTATAACCTATTTTTGAAAATTTTTTCACTTGTCCAACTCCAACCGTTTAGCCGGTAAGAAGCAGGACACAAGTGAAGACTTTAACCAAAATTAGCACTTTAATGCCAAATATTTCGCAAACGAACCCTTAATTCCAAAAATCGTCGTTAAAGACCCATAATATTTTTGAAAGACTTTTTCAACGATACCTACATTATAAGGGAGCGACCAATAAAAAATTCATCATCACGTTACCTGTAAGGGAAGGACCCTGAAAAAGGCTTTTCAATATTTTATACTACGATTCTGGAGTTTTAATAAATATGTATATCCATGCCAAGCTTTCTAGTACTAAAGGTCTCGGACAGACGAAACTATAAGGTTTCCTATTTTACTTCGGAACCCTAAAAATGATTACTAAGTACCTATACTTTTATTTAAAAACTTATTAAAAATGTCTGTTGCTGAAGTTTAAATAGTGAAGGAAAAGATTTCCGAGCTGTGTGAGGAGGGAGTCAGAGAGATACAAATACGTGGCGACGAGGTATCACGTCAGTCACTTCAACATTCGGTTTGACTTGCCGCAATATATGTTTCACACATGTTTCACATGACATTAAGTTGTAACTCACAGAGAAAAAACACGCAAGTCCTTTATTAGGGTACAGTTTTTTCAATATACAGGCAATATTAAAATGGATACTTCAGATTCCAATTACTTTGCACACAATAAATAAAACTCAAATAAATAAGTTACAGCAACAACAAAAAGAAATACAAAATTCACTTTCAAATTTTTATGATGAACATGCATTGCTATAAAAAATATTTTATTTCAATTGGAATAAAACTACGGATGCAGTTCTGAGTTGCTTTCAATTGTATCGAACAATTGTCCCATGTTGAATTTCAATTTAAAGGAGAATGCCCATTTAGTATGGAGAAATGTACTGACTTTAACATTTTTGTGTCATGATAAAAATACCTTTATTTGATTATGTTATCTTAATAAATTATACATACTAACTTTAGTCAATGATAATATTAGGAAATAAGAGATTTTAAACAAAACTAATTTGTATTTAGGTTATAGTAAACTCACAGTAATATGGACTCTATACGGGCGTATTAAAGTCGATTGCGTATGTAATGTCGATCTTTTAAGTTTCAAATTAATTTGACAGTCCCCAAACACCATGAAGTTTGTAATGTATTATAATCACAGAACACTATTACTCCTGGCTGATTATAATAATTTTCTATAAAAAAAAATCATTTGACAGTCCCCTTACGTCATCTAGTTTGTTGTCATGGATATATTATACTATAACTGTTGTATCATAATTATAATCGAATCAATGCTACCTATTGGCCCGAAGGATCTTAAAAGATTCCTGATTGGCCCTTATCCAAACATAAATGGCCCAATGGTTTTCTTTTGTAAAACGGAAGTAAAGTTACTTATTAATTTCAGAAAATTATTCCCAATAAGGATTTTTTAGGAAATAGGGTAAAGTACTTGAAATATTAATTAATTAAATTTTTTGTCCAAAAATCATTGTGACACAATTATTTTTTTAAGAGTACTGGCTATGGGCATTCTCTTTTTCATTTTTGAGACAATTGCTTTTCACATGCCGTAGACCAGCGCTTTCTCTGTCTACGGATAGACGATGTTTTAACAAACTGACCATATTTTATCCTTTCAGCCTTTCTTTTTATTTCAAACTTTTCTCCATTCTAGTAAGGTTTGAGACAACATACTATTGCCCTATCTGATTTTTAAGAGTTGATGTTTACATTGATCCATCAATCTATAACTGCGTTTCATGAGTCACAATATGGCTCATCATTTTGCTATCGCTAAGATATCGTGGTTTGTGGCTACAGTGTGTAAGGGCCCTAATTGTAATTGTCAGAAAGCACTTAGGAACGAAAAAGTACGAACCAACCCAAAAATTAAATTGTAGAACAGCACTTACGAACAGATTACATTCACGAAACATCCCATTAAGTAACTTTGCAGTTTTAACGAGAAAGCGTTCGTCACTGATCTACTTACATCAATTGCGGAATATTTAAAGATGTTCATTCAACACATTTTCATGGAGTAGGAACGAGTAGGTAGTAGGAGTACGAGTAGGAACGTAAAGAGATTTGATAATAAATTAAAAAGCAGTACAGTAGCTTTGTTTTTAGTAGACATTTTATTCTGAATATTTATTTTAAAGTTTATATGCACAAGTAGTGCAGAAATATTATATTTGTGAAGTTTATGTATGCAGTATAATGTTTCAAAGTGCATCTTTTTAGGGCTTCGTTACAATTTTCTTGAGTACACCTTTTAGAAATGTTTTATTCCTAGGTGTAGGTTAGATGTTCTAAAATTCTTAGCTCTTAAAATGTATGTACATATTTTAATATCCGTGATTGCTTGCAGAAAGCACATTTGCAAAGCATCAAGTATATTTTTCAATTCGCAAAGTTGTTCTACGAAGATATTTCTAACATAAATATACTATGACTGGATTCAGCTAGGTTTTTCTATGTACGTACCCTTTAATTTTTAGAAAATGTGTTGCTTGCTTGTTTTAGAACTATGTATACGAGTATATTGATCTTGAGTTTTTTATACTTATAGACTATAAATGAATGAAGTATGGCCCCATGGTATTAAGTCCGCCCTTTGTAAGCCTAGCTTATAGGTTTTACAGTAAAGCTTCTAAATAAATAAATAAATAAGTATCGTTATTAAAAACGCTGTAAATAATTTTGGAACACATACAGTATAATTTATTAAATAAAGGCTCATATACTAAATAAATCAACGCTCATATAAGATTCTCTGTGTTGCGATGGCATAAGCATAAAAAATGAGGAATTACAAACACCCACGTCTTGAAACTCTTGAACAAGCAGTTATTACTTAAATATATAATTTCGACGTCTTTTTCTGTACTCAAACTTACTAATGGTATTCTGATTTTTTTTTCTTCCAATAAAAATTATTTCAGCAATTTCATTTACATTAGGTCCAGGTAAAAACCAATTTTTCATATCGTCTTGTTTTCGCCAAACGTAATTTATATCTTCAATGTTTTTGTCTTCATAGTCTTTTGTACAGGCGTCCGTAAATTACTGCCTTCGGGGAATTTGCACCTGGTTTTTTATGTATCTCGAGAGAAATTAGCTGCAAAGGGCGAGGTGAGGCGAGTGAACTGTTAAGTATTAGTTTTCTGACTACAGTAGTCATTACACGAACTATTTTTGTTGGCTAAAAACACTTAAACAATGGATTTTCAATAACACTTGACGAAATTCGTGCTCGCTTGACTATATTCTCTATATACTATTTTGTTTGAGGGCATATTCTGGAGGCATATTCGACCTGATCCAATGCGGATTAGTAGAGTGTATTGGTGAATTGGTGTAAGGTGCAAAGGGATCCATCCACCTTGAGTCCAAGCTTTACCTCCCCTACTTGAGTCCTCTTCTGGATGACGAGGTTGTCTGTTGTTCTATACCATTTTGCCCATTGAATTTGCTCCCGAATGTAGATACTATTGGATATTGTTAGGTTGTTTTACACTGGCTAGTTGTTACCGTCCTCTAGAGTCGAATGTGAATATTTTTTTGCATGCTTCTCAAAATCGGGGCGCAGAATAAATGCAGATCCCTAGCATAATTGCTAATTAAAGGGAACGGTGACCAATTACCATCAGGTGGTTGGTCTGTTCGTTTGTTAATTAGAAGGTCACCTGATAGTAAAGGTACAATATCGTAAAGGGACACCTGATGGTATAATATATTATGAAAAAAATTGTGTGTGTCAGCTCCAACGCACGAATGGAAATTACTCCTTACGAATGATTATAAAATACATAAATTAGTAAATGAGGGGAAATGAACGCATTTTTTATATTACTGAAAGCATGCTTGATATATTTATTTATATTAATATATTAATTATTTAATTTAACGTGACGTTTTTATTTACACAAATTTACAATAATAGATTCTGTGTTACGAATTACAAACATAACGAATAACGCACTTATCGCATAACGTAACGGAGAAAGTTTGATTTTACTCCTCATAAATTTTCGTTCATGAAAATCGATTCTAAAAGAGTTAAACACTCCAAAAACAGGTTGGCATTGCAATTCGAAAAACCTGATTTTTTATCTAGCAGATGTAGGACCATTATGTATACCTACTGGATCTATAATACTATTTGTAGGTATTATAAACCAACTCCACAATGAGGGCTAACTTTAGACCTGATACTACGACACATAAATACGTCCGCGTTACCAAAATGTTGAACATTTTACCCCAGTTAGATAGAACCTCGCCAGCGCGGCGGAGCAGTCTGCATAAACAAATATGGGTAAAAACGACAAACTTTGGAGCTTATGTAAGTAAAAAGCTAATTTCGTTTCCCTAAAATCCCTAAATATTTCAGTTGGCCCAAATAACAAAAACATAAGTAACTTTGTTTGTTCATTGATTTAGATATGTGAAATTAATTTTGGACCTATTTTCGGGCAGGTCATTAGCTATTTCGATATACTGGTGCTAATTTTATTATAGCTGATAGGTTTTTATTTGAAACAAAGTTACACTTATGTTTTGAACTGATTTTAGCATAATTAATCTATGTACGATTATATAATATAAAACACAAAAAATGTTTGTACGGATGTCCTTTATAGATATGCCCCAAAATGGTTTCATTTGAAAGGAAATAATGCGAAGATGGTTTGAGATTACTAAAACTATTCATTATGTAGGCACATTTTCGATTTTCAACTTTTTCTAAACAAAAACTTTTGCGTAGTAGTACACGCTAGGTATTACTTATAACGCATATTATATTTCTGTTCGTTCTTATTTTTATTAATTAAAACAAAGATGTTATTATATTAATATAATAATAATAAAATATATCTAATATCTTTAAACGAGCAATTCTTGTATATATATATATTTTCTGAATCTCGGAAACGACTCCAACGATTTTTATAAAATTTAGTAAGCAGGGGGTTTCGGGGGCAATAAATCGATCTAGCTAGGATTCATTTTTAAAAAATGTCGTTTTATCCGTGTTTTCAGGCAATGAAAAACGGCTACAATAGACTCTTCCTGACATCTATTGGCGAGTAGCTATACTAAAGCTAAAGCAGATTGCGTTGTTAAGCAATACTAAACCGAGCAAAGCTCGGTCATCCGGATATTTAATATTAATATATAATAATTACATACTCGTAATACACCCTCGCATTGCGTTGCATTGCGAGTACACTCGCATGATGGATGTGGAAACTCTAGCGGATAAAAAGTGTTAGGGTCTGATACCCTAATACATAATTACTTTTTAATTAGGGAGGTTGGATTGGATGTAACTTAAAGAAAGTCTAGTTTTTCTTTAATATAATGTCTGCAGATTCTCACTTAACCTCAGTAATATACTAAATTTCACGTCAAATGTAACATACTATACATGAATACACAATCGGTGTTCGCCGCTCAATATAATTATGTGGAATTAATGAGAAATCAAGAGCCCTTGGCTGTCGCGTTCATAAACTGAAGTGGCTTGGTAACAATCAATGTGCTTAATTGTGTTTTGACTTCCCTGGGTTTAGAGCTGTGAATACTTACTAACCTGTCAGCATATTGTCGTTGTTGATGGATGATTTTGTTACTGTCAGGATTCTTTCTATGTTTTTAGAGGTCCGTAAAAAAAACGAAAAACGGAACCCTTATAGGATTACTCGTGCGTCTGGGCGATCGCCGTTTACAGCCAATTTACTCCAAAACTACTGGACCAAATGAGTTGATATACTTTTTTGTGATCCAAAACGAAGTTATAAAATAAACAACTGAATTTTGAAAAAATAATTAACGAAATCAAAATTAAACAAAACCTGTTTAGCAAACCGTATCGTGTGTTATATCAAATGAAAAAACTTGCTGTAAAGATCTTAAATATATTTTTGTTATAGTTCTACATTGCATCGTTTAAAAATTACCTATTATTTAAAAAAAAACCTTTGAGAGTCTATGGTCTTAAAAAACCGGTAAATACCCTCACCAAGAAAGTTTAACTCGCACTTGTCAAGTTTATTTAAAGTTTCTTTTATGTAAATAGCTGATAAACGAAACGCTCCTGATGGTAAGTTACCGTCTACCATCCAGGACATCAGTAATACGAAAGTTATCACCGGTACGTTGGTGGACAAGAAGGAAGGAAAAAGAGAGCTATGAATTTAACTCAGGCGATATTAGAATGACCAGTGATGGAAAAACTACACTGACGGACAAATAAATTCTTGTACTATTCAGGAAACTGGTTAACTTAAGTTAAGGACTTCAGCGATTAATCGTTTCTTTATATACGTCTTTCACAAGAGCTACAATGTATGCAGTTTTCTCAGGCATTGTATATTTTATTGTGCCGAAAAAAGTATGGTTCCAAAATTAGCTGAATTGTTTTTATATTTATTACTTTGTACTGACATAAATTGACAGTAATAAACACAATATAAGTAATAATAACTAGAACTTTATACAATTCTATCAGGAATATTGTAGTAAAATTAGATCTTCAGATCGTTAAAGAGTGAGACAACGCTAGAGCGATGACAAAATGTTTCAAAGCTTTCGCAATTAACAACCCAGATAGACCAATAGGTATAATCGAGTGATTTATTGTGTAAACTTCGAGAAATTATACGGTAATTAAATTCATCATCACGGAAATTGATATTGATGAATAATAAGATTGTGATAATGGGTATTGGAAACATTACTTGTTCACATTTATAATAATACTTTTTATTAGCATACGAAGGGGACGAGGAAGACCTAAGAAAAGATGGATGGATTGTGTTACAGATGATATGAAATATAAGAGAGTTAGTGTTAAGGTGACGGCTGATAGGGAAGTGTGGAAGAGGAAAACATATTGCGCCGACCCCAAATAAAATTGGGAAGTGGGCAGGATGATGATGATGATGATGATTAGCATACGATGGAACATGAGCATCTTTCACCTTTCAAATTCACCTTTCGACTACGATCAGAATTTTTTACTTTTTGAATTGAAATATCATCATGTGCAAAATAAAATTAAATCTTGACCCAAATCTTCCAAACAACTCGAAAATTGAAATCTCGCGACAAATTTTACACCGCATTACCAAAATTTGAATCCTCAAATTATAAATTACTCTTGAAAACATTTTCCTCGCACGGAGATCTCGAAATGGGGCATAAATCAAGGGAAAGTATTAAATAAAGAATTATGTTCTTCGTGGTGAAAATTAGCTTCTCACGTGAAAACTTTACGAGAATATCGCTAAAGCTCCCTCGTTTGTCAAGCTCTGATTTTATACATGTCATCTAATATGCATGCTCATAATGTCTACGATAGGATATTGGAATTGCTGAAGCATTTTCTGTTCTGACATGTTGGAGAAATTATTAATAATTGCAGATATTTAACGAACTTCTCAAAAGGAGGAGGTATTTAATTCGACTGTATTTTCGACTGGGTGAACCGATTTTGATGATTCTTTTTTATTCGAAAGCTGGTGCTTGTCATGAAATTCCACTTAAAGAGCGAGATCTGACGAGTAGTTTTTGAGTTATTCCTAATTTTTTCGGTCCCTAGTCGGTTATTTTTTGTTAAGAATTATTTTGAAGTGCTTTTTAACGTCACGGAGAAGAAGTCCAGAAATAGTTAAATTATGGATTTTTTGGAAAATTGTATTTTTGATAGGCCTTGCTATTTGTAGAGAAATACGATTATTGCAACCCCATAAGATTGGAGAGGATATACTTCTAATTGTTATTATCAAACCTTAAGTTAAATAAAATTTACCGACATAATTTTACCATGAGAACCTCGTAGATTATAAAAGAAAGAAGAATCCTATTAATTATAAAAAAAAATCCAAATAGTTCTTTAAATGTATTTGTATAAATTGTATTTAAATACGTTTGCTGAAAGTAATTAAGCAGCTTGGTAAAGGTTAGTTTTAAACAAAATTCTTTAATTAGGTTCGTGCTCGCTTCCAGCCATTTATTCCTATTTAAAATGTCAGTGGAAGTAGAAAAGCAATACGTTTGACTTGACAGAGTTTTAAAATAAGCTTGAGTACTGGATATTTACTCCGTTAATGGGTATTTGAAGAGAATTTCAAACGGATTTTCAAAATTTTATGCCTGTGACTTCAAAAAAAGGAGGAGGTTCTCAATTCAACTGTATTTTTTTATATTTGTTACCTCAGAACTTTCGACTGGGTGAACCGATTTTGATGATTCGTTTTTTAATCGAAAGCTGGTGCTTGTCGTGTGGTCCCATTTAAATTTGAGCGGGATCTGACAATGGCATCTATGTCAAAAGCATATAAGTCTTAAATTTGCATTAAGTATGTACGCGATAAATGGACGAATAACTCAATATCACGCCCACCGATTTCGATGATTCTTTTTTATTGGATGTACTTCATTTGGAGTCGGTTATTTTTTGTTAAAATTTTAGATTATTAAATTTCACCCTGAGTGTATGACAGTTTACAATACAAGAACGGTAAAAACAGCAGCCAAGTGACAATATCATCTAACCCTCCGTTTGCTTTAGGTTTAGTTAAATACGGGCGCCATGATCCCGAAACATTGCCGCTCGTTTGGTAATGCGGGTGGGTCGTATTTACAAAGGTTATTTGGGCTATGAAAGTGACAAATAGCCAGCGAAAGAGCAAAAACTGAATTAAGTAAGTAAATACTTATAACATAACTTATTTATTTGATTTTATTCGTCCTATCAATGTTATAAATGTGAAAGTTTGTATGGAATAAGATATAGATAGGGTGCCTACCTACCTACCTGAAGCGCTCATAGCCCAGCGACTTGCGTCGATCCTAAGTGATCGACAAAGTTAAGCAACAGCGGGTGCGGTCCCAGTTGTTATCATAAGATAACAGTCGTTAAGCCATGTCGGAGGCCCTCAGGCGGTTTGAAAACTTCCGACACTCGGGAGGCCACGGAGGGGTCTCCGCCAATCCGCACTGGAGCAGCGTGGTAGAGTATACTCTAGGCCTCATCAAGAGGAGAGACCCGTGCCCAGTAGTGGACCATTAATGAGTTGAAGCCAGGGTACCTACTTATCTGAGAATCCGCGGGCAGAGCGCTAGTCAATACAAATATTAAAACTGTAACTGATCGATGTTTGTAAATGGAAGATATTTGAGAAAAACTAATATCGTATCAAAAACATAAATGTGAAATGAGAGCCAAGTTCAGTGTAGAAATCCAAATTTTTTTGTCACAAAAACATGTAATTCAAGCTTTACATTTGGCTTGGCTAGTTTTGCTCTACCTACAGGCAGTATTATTATATATTTGTATGTTTAACATAATTATTTGTTAATGATAATGTTGAACAAAATAATGTTGCATAAAAATTGTGTACTTTGTGGAAATGTCAACATTGCAAGAAATAAAAGGCTTTTTTATTTTTATTTTTATATTTTATATATTTAACATTATCTTCGTTAAGTTATACGCAAGTTAGTGTACTTTCTGTTTGGTTGGTACGTTGGTAGCTAACTAATAAAAAATGTACAATATTTTATATGAACTTGGCTCTCATTTTACGTTTATGTTTTTGATAAGATATCATTACTTTTTGTCTAAAAATTATTAATGAATATACCTATTGCTATTTGTAAAAGTACTCTTTATTCACCTACTTTCATACTTAACTTTGTTATTCTTAATTGTTACTAATTATCAATCATTTTCAGTTTTTAGATTTTTTTCTTTGCATACGTCTAATAGTATTCTTTGATGCCAAATATCAAGCTTCTAGGTCACCTGGGGCTGGAAGTAGGTGGGTTTTTGATCTTGTCTGTGACTCAATCACCAAAATGCGGGTTTAAAACGTTAATATTGTCAATAACTGATTGTACTACATTTATGAAATTTTGAATTCTAAATAAACTAAGGGGTTTTAATAAATTTAATGTATTTAGGTTAATTTGGTTTCAGGTTGTGAATTGGGGTCAAAAGTAGCTCGAAATGGTTCGAGTAATATTACACATGGCGCTGCATTACCAGTTCTCTTTTTCATTTGGCGTGATACGCTGCCACGTGTCTAGACTAGAAGTATTTATTTACGCAATGTTGTGAGCTTCGATGTTTGTTTTATTTCAATCGGTTCACAAATAAAATAGTTACGAGTATGTCTATTTAAAAACTACCTTCCGTACATTTTCGAAAGTTTACCGAAGCGAAGTGAGGTTAATTTACATTTACTAGTCTCAAATAAATGTGCACCTTTTCTTTTTTAAATCTTTCTTAAATATCTTTTTTAAATACCGTGATAAAATTTTTATTTCATCATTTACTGTTCTGTTATTATTACCAAATTGATTAGTCCTGAAATACCAATACCCAAAGTGATTTCCAGTCTCGCTCTGTATCAATAAGATAAGAGTTATCGTAACACTGTATTAATTGTTTCAGTAACAAAGAGGCCCAATTAGAAATGGGTCCCTTTCGATGTGAATTAATATCACTTGGAATTGTCCTTTCCGGGACAAATTTAGTATTGAACAGTCGTTTTGTGATCCCTTCTCTGATAATAGTTATCTACTAACTTCAGCTTTTCTAGTCGTTTAATATGAATGTATTAAAGCGATTACTTTTGCCATTGCGATGCGATTACTAAGCGATTGAAATTAACTATTTTTTTTATTTTCTTAACATTTCTGACAAAATTACAATATCTACGGCACGACATTCTATCTCAAAAATATACTCTTTAGCTCCTTTGGTGGGGCTTGCCGAGCGAGGTTTGATTCCTGGCCAGGGCTGGCCAGGGTAGATATTTTGTAACAGATAAAATATGGTTGTGACTCTGGTCAAGGAAATAGGTAATGTCGGCGACTTGACTGAGGCTATTAACTTTGGTGTAAGATTTGGTGAAGATCGCTTATTTATTTATTGTCGGTTTGTTAACTGATACAGTACATAGTTTTATTGTGGTTTTTACATAGTATTATGGTGGTACATAGTTTTATTATTTCGCTGCTGTAATGTCATTCCAAGTTTTCATTTACTATCTTCTATATTGTTTTCCATGTCCATTTTGTTTCCGACATTGTAATGACAACGAATTTATTCTGAACTTAGTATATTTCTTGGAATGGCTTGCATCGAAAAACTGTCTTTGTCCTTGCTCATGATTGAATTTTTCATTTAATTTTGTGATCTAAGCATTGTATCCTCATCACTAGAGATAGTCATTCTTAACTTTTCATAATGGAAGGCGAAGGGATTGTTAGTAATAATTTGTAAAAAACACCAAAATAGTAAAAAAATAATGTTGTACAGTAGGTACAGCACAAAATATTATTCGAGTAATCGTACAATATTAATTTCATCTTTGATTAAAATTGGACTTCAAAACACGTTATGTAGTACAGAGAAAAATCCTAAATAGTAAACGGTTTTACGAAAGGTTTTTGATACATTTTCATTAAAAATGTGTTATTATATTAATAATATAATATTTAAAAATATGACGCAATAAATATTTTTTTCATTTTCATTTGGTTAAAGCCCAGGCTTAAAAACTTATGAGAAACTGTGACCATGAGAAAATGAGAAAATGTAGTTACTCATATACCTGTTTAACTGAGCTTCTTACTTGTTGCACCTGGACAACATATTAAACTATCATAATGCATATAAAAGCTTTATAAAAGTTTACCTGGTGAAGAGAAAGATAGTGCTAAAAGTTTGAGTTTAAAGCTCCTGTGAGAGATTCTTTATGTGTAGTGTCGAAAGTTCACGCATATGTTATTTATACACAAAGTACAAACTTAATACAACTATCTTGGAAACTAATAACTTGCTGCTGTATATTCTCTTGTAACTCGCTTCTGTGGTTGTCAGTTACGAACATAATATTATACCGGTTATACAAACACCTGTGACTTGGTTTACTATAACGGTGAAGCAAGCGGACACGCTTTATCGTGCGTGCTTCGTTTTGTGTGTGTGTCTTCTTTGTGTGCGTGTGTGTGTGTGTGTGTGTGTGTGTGTGTCTTTGTATGGAATTATGTATGCTCGCGAGCCATGAATGGACAACTAAAGACTGTTCCTCAGCTTCGTTAAGCACGACATATTATTATTCCGTTCCTTCAAACCTTCTAAGGTCACTAGAGAAATAAAGTAAACGTGTAGAAATATACCTTAGTACTTTTATTTAAAACTTCCGAAGTTTCATTTTATTTACTTGAGTACATTAACTTATTCATTTCACTAGTAAGAAACTGTTGAATTAATGATTTTTTGATTCCATTCAGTCGATTGTGCTTAACTGTTTTCAGTGTATTTTACTAATGTAGGTAAGTTTTTGCTAGGAGCTTGGGAGCCAATTCTTTCTTTCTTTTTTCTCTTCTTTTTTGTGGGAATGGTTTGGAAATAGGATTAAATTGTATATTGTTTGTTTCAGGTAAGTTACGACTACTCAAGAAAGAGTCACTGACGACAACGGACGGGTTTTACTCACCAATATGTGTCCCGCTGGAATCAGTGGCGGTACAGCCATACAAGCCGAAAAGCCCAGCTTACTACGAGTATCATTGCTTTACTATCATCACTCTGCAGCTGTTAACACTCATATTATTTGTTGGTAAATATTATATACAATGTATGGAATGGAGTGTTCTGTGTTGTCGGGTCAAAGATCCCGAGATCCTGGGTTGTACGACACAACTGGGCTTGCCTTGTTCTGACGATCTGGGCACGACACTGATTTGAATATTTTTATTGAAATATCTAAAAAAAAATAGAATTTATTTAGCCAAGTACTAGCATCCGCCTTAAATAAATCGTAACGCTACATTAGAAAGGCATCACAAAAACGATTACGTTAGATCTTGCAGCACCAAAATGTGTCTTTGGAATGCATT
Source organism: Thymelicus lineola (assembly GCA_963932265.1). Classification (NCBI taxonomy): domain Eukaryota; kingdom Metazoa; phylum Arthropoda; class Insecta; order Lepidoptera; family Hesperiidae; genus Thymelicus; species Thymelicus lineola. The sequence continues at coordinate 11,240,643 of OZ010699.1, forward strand.
CTTATAGGTTTGTTGCCCGATTTACATCCGAGTACTTAGCCCAACTAGCATACTGGCATGTGGTATCTGTCTATATATGTCTGGTCCAACACATAATTTTTTTGGTCGTGGTCTAATTGGACTACTATGATTAATGTAATACAAATGGTCTTGTGTGTCAATATATTGAGAATATTAAGCCGTACGGCAGATCTGTCAAAGGGACTGCGCTCGCTCACTTTGCTTTGTCTGAGCAGGCTAATAAGTTTAGTCAGATGACGTAATCCCCAGTGTGTACACAGTTCGAAGACCGTAGCATCCATTACTCCACTCCAGTAGTTTGTCGTGTGCTTGAGTTTAAGTACATGTTTACATTTCTAATTGCAATACATGATTGCCCAAATTAGTTGCATAATAAGCGTCCAGAGGGATTAATGGAGTTTAACCGTTGGAATTGTTTATTTTGCCTGTTTCATAGTTTTATGTAATATGGATATGGAGTAAAGCAGATGATATTGATGCAATATTTGTGTTGCTGAAAAGGAATTTGTTGCTTTTATACGTATAAAAAAAATAAATTCAAATCACGTGAATCTCTGCAGGATAAGAAAATAGGTATAGTCTTACGTATGTAATATTTATAATATCGTTAACGTCGTATATGACTTTCTCTTTCTGAATTATAATCTTGTTGTAATTTTATCAAAGTTTTCCTTGTCTTAGTATATCAAAATTCATTTGGCTTGTTCGTAGTACCGTTACTTCGTAGATCTAATAAACTAATTATTAATAGTTCAATCAAATGTGTATTCAAATCACATAATACACACTGTATACAATGATCTTTGCATATCCATTATTGTACGTACGTACCTATGTACAATTGTATTTAAGTGGTCCAAACCATGCTTGACATTTAATCACCTCTTTACACTGTACTAATTGGACAACATAATTGTTCAAATTAGCTGAAACATAACTCCGCCCACTGGACATATTTATAATTGGCATCTTATATATTTATTAAACGACTTCTAGGAAAAATAGTCACCAGAGCTGAATTTCAGTTCTTTCTAAAAAAATAAGTTTATATTTGGGGAGGCAAGAATCCCACAGTTCTGAGGTAACAAGAGGTAACAAGTATAAAAATATACAATACGCGTCGGTCAAATTCTAACCGGCTAATTGATCGACGCTCTCTGTTCACAAGATATTTGAGAAAAGCTATCTTAGTGTAACCCAAAGACGAAGGTATAAAGAAAGCAAATTAATTAAAAATAATAATAAAATCAATATTAAAAAAGGAACTATTTTACAAACTAATTTACGGAACCCTCTCCAAGCGAGTATAACTCGCATTTGTTAAGTTTATTTTATGGAAATAGCCGACAAAAGACCAGACAATCCATTATATGGTAAGTGGGAGCTTCGCCCGTCGGCGATATCGGCGACACCAAAGGTATCATTGATGCACTGCCTTGCAAGAAAACAGAAGAAAAAAAAGAAAACTGGATCTCATGCCCTTAGCCGAAACACAACGAGTCGTTTCGTGGTGTTTGGCGGCAATAGAGTGGTAGCCATCCAGGCGGACTCCACGGACAAATAATATTACACTAGTAATAGTTAAGTAATACATCATTAAATTCTTACTGACTCTTTCAAACTCAGTTTTTGTTAAATCACACAAATCTTAAATTGTCAACAAATGAACCATTTGCGTGGACAATAACGGGTAAAGTCATGTCATGTCAACAATTGAATTACATTTCAGCGACAAGCACCGCTGGACTTTAATGTTGTAACTCTAGCTCGCAATTTGAAACCCTGGGGGTACAAATTGTTTTAATAAGTCAACGCATTTACCTCGGCCATTAGCGATCCCAGACAATGATTGTACGAAACGACAGGACTTCAAGCTTGTGCTTGAATTTTTGTTGCAAATAAAATTTAATTTTGTTTGAATTTCAACTGTATTCGTTATTTTTTTATTATTTCAATTTGATTTATTATTATTATGTGTAGCATCTCTTCAGGTACATGAATTTTAATGCAACCAAGACCACTCTGACAAGTATACAAGTATTTCCTTAATTAAAAATAAAATAATTTTATTAAAAATAATTGTAAAGACACAGTCATAAACAAAGTGACTTTCCCTTATACGTATATAGAGACCAACATATTTATGTTGTATTATATAATTTGATATATTATTATTTCATAGTAAGTATATTGTTGTTTGTGCAATTCTGTTGCAATTTATAATTTTAGTCTGTATTTATATGACCGCCTTCGTTATTTTCCTACTGCTTAAAAGTTGGCTGGTAGAGATGCTGTTAGCATTAAATCCACTTTTTGTATCACATTGTATATGGTATAATAAAGTTTAAATAAAAAAAATTAAAATGTGTGCAATTCACACGTGGTAGAAGTGAAACTTTCCAAAATTTTGGTTTCAAGATAATGAGATGAAAAAGCAATAAATCGAATCTTCTACCTTGTTCCTCGCGCCATCTATGAATACAACTTAGCATTTTTACTGTCGCGATGTCGTTTTTATTTATTTTAACTGACGAATATTTGTCTCATTCTTTCCTGGCTTCATCCTACACATTTTTGTATTTGTGTCTCTTACCTGTCGTTTTTTCCGTTGCATCCGGTTTGAAATCACAACGATTCTAAAGAAGTTTCACTTCAAAAATAAATAAGAAAAGTGTTAATGAACATATTCTTATATAAATTATTGAAGTGAAACTTCTTTAGAACCGTTAGTGATTTGAAACTGGATGCAACGGAAAAACGACAGGTAAGATAATATAACCGCTAATTTCGTATTTCAATTTAAGTTGTTCGTAGCTCAATGGTCAGGACGTAGACACACAATGCTGATGTCATGATGATGCGCAGGTTCGCGTCTCACAATATTTCTTTTTTTTTAGTTTTATTTTTTTTTAGTTTTATTTTTATACTGTTTTTAAATACTTTCAAATGCTCTTTTAAATATTTTCAAAGAATTTATCAACAAAAAATAAGAATTTCATTCTTTCATTCTGTAGATCGACCAGCCGATTATACAGACAGTAAAAATGCTAAGTTGTATTCATAGATGGCGTGAGGAGTAAGATAGAACATACGTTTTATTGCTAGATAGATTTTTAAAAAGTGCAAAGTTGTATTCATAGATGGCGCTTCGATTTATTGCTTTAAGATTCGATTTATTACTTTTTCACACGGAACACAGAGACAAGCTCTGTGTTCCGTGCTTTTTCATATCATTATCTTGAAACCAAAATTTTGGAAAGTTTCACTTCTACCACGTGTGAATTGCACACATGGTATTTTTTTTTTTAGTTTAATTTAAATTAATATTACTTATTAGTCTTGTAGGTGTCCTGCATAAGAAAAAAAATTGAAAAAAAAATACATTTCAATTAAATATAATAAAATAAAAGTTAATTGTTCATCTACTGAAATGCAGGAGTGTTATTTTTGTAACTGTAAGCTAGTCAGAACTTTAGTTGACCAGTTTTTAAACATTTTTTTTCATATAAATAAATAAATAATAAATAACGCTTCACACTCAAAACCCCATACTAGGATTCCTTGTGTCGTGGGTACCATGGACAACACACAAGACAAGGACATTCACACCCAGACCGAAAACAGAAATTCAAACTCATCATTCTTTCGCCTCGCTGTGAATCGAACCCAGGACCCTTGGCGCGGCAATCCGGTATGGTAACCATGGCGCCACATGGGTCATCGATATATAATGAAGTGCGTCAAATTTCATAAATTTAAATATTGTATTATATGTACATATAAATTGAAATATTCTTCCAGCCATAAACCGCACTAGTATATTATTAAAACAATAGTTCTGTTAAAACAAGATTTTAAAACTACACTGGTGTAACAATTTGTTGCACCGGTTCACGCCGGTCAATAGGGACGATTCTGATTCAGAGTAATTCGTATTCGTCTCATGAAGACCAGCTGTCTACATTGTTTCGTTCTCTCCACTCAATGTTTTGCTCGAAATTTGAAACACTTCAAGCGATGTAAAGGTTTCTTTTAGACAATCGTGATAGTTTGTTTCTACAAAAGTAATCTATGTACGTCATGACAACAATACAATTAAAACCGAATTTAATTAGAACTACATACAGTTCTATCACGTATTTTCTTCAAAGTTTGTTTACAAAATATTTACAATTTAAAGTTTTCACTTTACATGTATGCAAAGTTTACTAATTAATTTTACTAATATAGAATTTGAATAATGTTATGAAAATTTATGATAGTTATTAATGTACAACAGTTATGATGTCGAAAGACTTTTACCTAGGTAAAAAATGTAGTATTTTCCTCGCTGACTGTTACACTTCGGTGCCTTTAAACCTACACGTATGTAGAAGAGGCGACATCCACTTTCCATCAGGTGGCGAATGTACCCGTTAGCCGACTAATGCCATATTATTATGAAGGCGGACTCACGGTTTAAAGGCCGGCAAAGCATTAGTAATGTCATGTGGCCACTGTGGATACAATCAGGTCTCTGTGTGACACTGACCATTTATACGGTGATATCCTCTTTCGATTAGTCGACTCGCCTTCTTATTTATCGGCGTATTTATTGTAACCAATGATATTATTTAATAGTTTAATATCATTGATTGTAACAAAAGAAACCACACACAATAAACATGTTAAGTACTAAAAAAGTACTTTGTGAGGTCAAAATATGAGTCCTTAATGTTAGATGTAACACATGTCTGTTTATCACTTAGGGCTCAGATTTATATAGCCTTACGGTAATCCAGTGACTCCCTCGCTTCATTAGCGAGGACGCTAGGGACAACAGCGATTATGTTGCGTGACGGTTTAATGTGTTACGCTCTTAAGAGCCCTATTACGGACACCGAATGTATGTAAATAGTGTATAACATGACAGTGTTATAGATATAACTTCGTATCGTGTACACATTTTATTGGACAGTGTGCGTGTACAGTCACGAAAATTATTTACATTATAGGGCTGTCTCTGTGCTCTAAATCTCCTCAAGGGGAAAGTCCCGTGCTCTGTTGTAAGTCATAAAAACAGCTCTATTCATCCTTGAGTTCAAGTCAACTACTAGGGCTTTTATTGCACCTTGATGACGGACGATGCTCATTGCTCTGTCGTCAAATCCCTTCTATTAGAGGTTGTTAGGCCCTGAACCAAACAATTTAATTAACAGTTGAATTAAAGGGTTTTACTTGCGTGACCGGACCTGAGCCAGTAATTAGCGAGTCCTCAATTTCCTTTAAACGTCAGTGATGCTCGTCGTCTTCTTATTTGTCGGCCATTTACATATGTATAAATTACATATTATTATGTATAAAAGTATGTTGACGTATTAACGATATCTCCATCTAGCGGTCAGTTAGAGAAACAGGCGTGTAACTAGGTCTGTATAACACCCCCAGTATTCCTAGCAAGCTAGAGGCACGGTCATAGGTACTACTTCTTAATAATCATAGATGTGAAAGTTTGTGATGGTGCTTGAATCTTTAGATGTTTGAGGTTCGACCACGCTGTAACGGATGATGAAGAAACTTGAAACACTCAGATATTATACATGTCCAAACTTAAACAATAGGACAGATTTTATCTCAGTTATGTTCCCGTGGAATGATACGGATGTTTAAGTTTATGAAACCACTCTTCCATGGACGAAGGAACCAGTTATTATACCCGACATCCGTTACATGATTCTGTGTTATCCCGAAATCAAACTTGATAGCCATGCAAACCGACAAGTTACAGATTCGTTCACGATATTAAATTGTGCCACAAACCTAGTAAAGCATCGATAAAACGATAAAACCAATCACACGTTGGTACCGACAAAATCACATGCCATTAGATAAACAATACGTCAAATGATTGTAACAGTGTAATTTCTACCCTACATTTTCACTCCAGGGATATACATTCAATGAATTTTAAAACGCTTGTCGATTCGTTGATGAGATTGGCTAAAACCGCAAACCGCTGGGAATTGTTTAAATTATTACAGTTTATAAATTATGAGATTGGAAAACATGAATTAAGGTTGATTTTACTTTTTTATTATTCGAGGCTGGTTGACCATGGATCCAAAGTAAAGGACATTGTTTGCACCAATATAAAGAAAAGTGTGATATTGAAAAGGTGAAGAAATTCTTCAGCACAGCTTTTTAAGTGTAAGTTAATTAGCCAAGTCATTAAAACTTCTAATTCGTGATTCAGGATTACCGTAAAGTGTTAACAACCAATTTCATTAATTATAGACACCATAATTGAGTATTTGAATGATGTTTTTTGTTATAAAAAAAGATCATATATTTATATTTCGGGTGAGTTAAAATACAATATGCAATATGACTTATCATTTTTGATTTTAGGACTGATGCTGCTGCTACAGAAATAAGAGCGAACCTTTCGGAAGTGCAACGAACCACTAAAAGGATGTCATTTAGAGCTATAGCCTGCATAAATGCCAATGGCGGTCATTTCGAGAACGTTATAAATTAATTACTGTTTTTTTTTTATAAATGATTTCAAATTCAAATTCAAAAATAATTTATTTCAAGTAGGCCACTTTGTGGCACTTTTGACACTTGTTTTTACACTTAATTTAAATTTACACTTGTTTTTATTACTTCCTTGCATTTAAAATTATTATATCAAAGAGCAAGCCGCAAGAGGTATTTTTAAAAGTAAGACACTTAAATGTTCCACTAGCCTGGTTTTAACAGTCTACTCTTCTTATTATCGGAAATGGGGTGCATACTTCAAGAGTTTGTAGTTCGGTAAATGACTGAGATAACTACAAACAATTTATGAGATTTTTTAGGTAATATCATGTTATTTAATAATAAATGATAAAATAATAATATTCATAGGACATTTTTCAAACTTTTTAGCGAAATTAAATAAAAAAGGGTAATTTATTTTAAAAAACTCAGTTAATTTCTTAAAAAATATTCTATTCAGTTTTAGGTGAATTGTATACCTCGAAAAGATAAACTATGAAAACAACTAGTAAATAAAAAAACACAATGAATATAAATGTAAAAACAAAAAAATATTTTGAAAATAAGTCAGGTTTATCTACAAAAAAATAAAAAAAAACTAATAATAAAACCAAACTGATAAGACCTGTACTTTAATTGTTTTTGTCGAAAGTTTTGTCCAAATAATCAATAGACGCCGGGCGGTCACTTCGCGCTGGGACAACCTGTAGATAGAGGCATAAAAATTTCAAGCTTAAGAAAATGCATACCTATCTACAGCGTTTTTATTACAATTCAAGTTGAATATAAAAAGAATTGATAAATAATTTACTGATATCTAATGCAGACATTTTCACTGAAACAGTACTTTAAAAATACGAATGTAAAAGTTTTATGAAATAAGGCTCACATACAAATATGTGTGGGTTTTTTTGTTATATGTATGTGTCGGAGCTTATCATTTGTCGTGACAATATTTATTTTTTAGCCACAAAACGTGACCGCGTATTACGTTTCAGTTAATAGCTTTTGTGCTGACACATTCAGGCACGATTTTTCACGAATGTGGCCTAACGAATTTATTTCAACATACGGCCTGTTTTTATTTGTTTATATTTCCTGCTTATCTGCTTTTAGGAAAAGTTCACATGGACCCTGATTTTTGGGCTATTTGTATCAATGAAACATTAAAAAGTGTGACATTGAATACGAGGTAATTTTCAGTAAAAATATTTTTATGTGTCACTAAACTCTTGCGAGAAAGGTTTTGGTCATTTGAATGTAGGTATTTGCGCTAAACTACTGGGCCTAGGACCATAAAATTTTCTGATTGTGATGCAGAATGAGCTCCTGTATCACCCAAATCCCATTGCTCCATAAAATAATGACATCCAGTAAATTAACATTAACATAATATTCTAATGCTTCTAGATACTGTACAGTCTTTCTCTTCTATGCACTACAATATCGAACACCCACCAGACCGGCTAGCTAATGAAGTAAGGATAAGAAGTTGCATATAGAGATATACATACGCATAAAAGCTGATATCTCTCAGCTAGAAATTCAGCTAGGCGTGATAAGGCTTATATCAACGTTATTTTTAAACTGAAGATTTTTAATAACGTTAACTTTTTACTCTTTGGCAAAAAATTATGTGGTTAGCGGCTCGTATTTCACGGTAAAAGCATTCACACGTGTTTTTAATCCGGTAAGCATAATTAGCGGTGTACAAATCTTTAAATTTAATCGTAACGTTTGCGTGTAGTTCATCGGTAAATTGATTTTAAATAATTTCATTTCATTACTTTCGTAACATATATTTTGAAATGAAAAGAACGGAATTGCGGAATCAGTTGAATGGAAACACAATGGAATAGAAAATAACAATGGAAAATAACAAAAAGTATATACTTACCAACCTATTATATATACCAGAACCAACAAGGTGTTTCGTCCCAAGACAGAGCTTCATCAATATAAGTTGACTCTACGTTGGTCGATAATTACTTTCCGACTAATTTCCGTTGTGGGAGGGAGGGAGACAGACATGTCTGAAAATATGCTATTTTATTTATTTATCTACTTATTTATTTTTCATGTAGACATAAAAATTGAAATGAGAACAAATAACAGATATATTGTACAAAGGTACTGCTTATCTCTTACGAAATTTCTTCCAGCAGATCTGCGAATGGAAAAGTGACAGAAAGGTAGATGGCGTGCACTCAATAATCAATAATGTGAAATAACTATAGCTTAAAATTCATTCATGTTAAGCGCTTCATCATACAGGTTAACCGCGGATTGTTGCAAAGTAGACTAATACTAACTTAATAACAATGGATTTCCGCAAAGTATCGCCTGATACTATTAACTACACACACTCAATTCTCTATCAAAACTCTTCCAATATGGAAATATACTTATTTATTTATTTATTTATTTATTTCTTAGGAAAACTTACAACTATTACAATATTTATGTTATGTTGAGCAGTAAAAGGAAAGCCATTTACAAGTTTTTGCAGATAGGTGATAGAGTAGAAAAAATTAGTCGAAAGAATTATAGAATGTTCATAGATATACAATATACAAATGCCAGCAGATATATATAAAAAAAACAATATAGATATAAGAGAAAAGTAGAAAAGGGTTATAAGTATTAATAGATATATGGCGCTTTTGTAGATTTTTTTTAATTACTGTTTATTACTAAAAAAAATTATGTAGTATTTTATTACATAACGTAATAACATCTGCTATATTATTATTATTGAATACTGAAGCACAGACGATATTGGTATAATTATTAAGCCTGCATATTGCTGTTCTGCAAAGGGGCAAGGTATAGTATTATATTATGTATAATATTATATTGTAACGATATTGTAGTGCTTCGAGTGAGGTGAATACCTAGCAACCATGTTCCGTTTTGCAATATTAATACATATGTCGAGAATAGGTGGTTAAAAACATAACAGTCTGTGGGCGTTTCAAAAAACTTTTGTCAAGAAAAAATTAACAGACACTGCTTATTGGGTAGTGTTTTGGTGATTTGTATGTCAGAAGTAACTCATGAAGCTCTCATATCTTGGCCGTTTGAGTCGATCCTAAATGTTCGACCGAGTAAAGCTACAGAGGTCAAAATTCTGTAATTTAAAGAATGTTAAAGAAGAATTTTAAAGAAAGAAGAAGAAAGAGTGCTTAAGCTTTAAGTTATTGCACGTACTATTCGTGGGATTTCAGTCAATTATTATCCACTAGGAAATCGCCCTAGCTTCGCTTCGGGAAAAATAGTAAAAAATATATAATATAGCCTATGTCACCCGGGGATAGTGTAGCTTCCCAACAGTGAAAGAATATTTCAAATCGGTTCGGTAGTTTCGGAGCCTATTCAATGCAAACAATCAAATCTTTCCTCTTTATAATATTAGTATCTAGATAATTATGTAAAAAATACAGAAATGATCATTTACCATAAGCGTAGAAGTTCTAGTAAGACTATTAGTTAAAGTTTTAAACTGAAACATCTACCTTAACCCGTTTAAAGATTTATTTTATTGACTATTGATTCTGACGACCGGAACCCGTTTAGTTTCCAAATATATTTATCAGAGAAGTTGAATCGTTAAATCTGTACTTTTATGTCTTTTACATATTATATTTTATGCGTCAGGGTAGTAATGTTCTTTTAACGACTTTCGGTAGGCGAAAGTTACGGATAATCTAATATCAGTATTTGTTTAAAGTGAATTTTAAATGAATTTTTAAATTGCGGAAACTTTAAGTAAGATACCCGAAAGTTTTATATCGAGTTTGTTTTGCCTCATTTTAAGTTTTAATTGAATTTTTTATCTTGATTTTTAAAGAGCTGCCAAAGAACTGACAAGGTAGGTTATGGATAACAGTCCCATTTTTTTTTATGGAAGTAGCCGGCAAACGAGCTGACGATTCACCTGATGGTAAGTGGCTATCGCCGCCCATGAACATCAGCAACATCAAAGGCATCACTGATGCATTGCCGGCCAAGAAAGAAAGAAGAAAAAGAAAGAAAGAACTGGCTCTCAAGCCCCCAGCCGGAACACGACGAGTCGTTTGGCGGCTGACTCATGCTCGAGGGTGGTAGCTATCTAGGCGAACACCTGGAGAAATAATAATAGTTATAATGGTATTAATTAACAATTAAAATCAATACTACTAATATAATCCCTCCGAGGGCCCTACCACCAGTGGGCCGGATTTAGTCGCCTTTTAAGACACCCTTCCAGCGTGGGAATTGGGGTTAGTATTCTAAGCCGCCCCAATACGGCTAATTATGGGACCCCTGGCACTACTTTGTCCCACTAGTCCAATGGGACTCTTGTTGGAGGTTTTTAGGTTTTGTACCTTACAGTTTGATCCCGACGACTCATATATAGGTAGGGTTTCATACCTGCCAGGACCCGATGTCTTCCACCTGGCGACGTTCTAAGCCGATGTCCAAACCCCACAGGGGATGGCCTTAGGTCATCACATACCCCTACTTGCGACCACTATTCGAGGTCTGGAGCTGTCACTCCCACCTCGTAAAATATGTCTTCTCGGCTGAGTCTCTCCAAGCTTGCCTATCTATCCATGTGCAACTGTAAAGGACGAGGACTTACAACAACAATTCATTTGAAAAAATAATATCCGCCAGGCTAACAACCATCCTCCTTTTATTATAAAAACAACAAATAATATGAGTCATCCTCTTCCCTTTGATCGACGGCGATCACTTGCCATCAAGTGGCTCCGCTCATACGAGTAGTATATTTAGACAAAAAAGAAAAAAGGTAATAACAAGGTTTTGTTGTACACAGATATTGCTACTTACAAATACTTCCTTTATTTCTAGTATATCATATTCCGACGCAATAAGCTCTTTATAACATCTTCACAACGAAGCTTGAAGTATCATTACATTCTCACATTACAGAGTTTCATACCAATTGCACTTAACGTTCAAATATAATTGCTCGTCGAAAGCGTATCACGAAACGCGGTCTCACATAATTGCATTTCCGTAGCGACAGAGCACATAGCACATTTGCAATGTTATTGGCGAATCAACACATTGCCGATGCTCCAGATTGTGGACCCATTTGGGGCGTCACCTCTACCAAGATTGCCCCATGTAAGTGAAATGTGATGTCCTATAAATTGCATTAATATTTCACGTTGCTCTAAAATTAATGTCTGAATGGAGATTCATTTTCTCGTGCGATTGTACGAGTATAATATTCCTATTCCTTTATGCACTAATACAATCCGAAGTGAAAATAAACAAATAAAACTATTACTTAGTTTTCCATTTAACTTTGTACTTTATTTTTAAACGCTCTGCTTCTGACATGAATCGAAAAAAATCGGACTTCAAAGAAACAAACAGGTACAAAGTATTTTACTTAGAAAACATGAATTGTAGCTACTGTTTTTTCTGAAACTATCTCAATTTTTTACGTGTCTCTATATAGACTGAAGTTTCCAACTGAATTACTTTCGTGCTTTAAAAATTTGCTTGGAAAAAGTCCGTACCAAATCAGATTTACCTAACTCATAAGTTGGATTTTATCGTGAGTCTTAGGAACTTTTATCTCATCTATTAATGTTTGTATTTATGTGTCCATTAGTTTGACGGAATAAATAGTTTCTCTTTCTTTTTTATACAATGCTGTTACTCGTCTTGAGCGTTTGACTCTTCCCAAGATAAATGACACGAGAAAGAACGATTGATGAATGATCCATTTCACAGAATAATTTATTTGACATGACGTTACCATAACAACCGCTTGATTAACATTACAAAAGTGTCAACAATTTGCAAGTCAAAGGAGTAAATACCCTCGGTTTCAGTTGGCTAAAGCTCAGAGTTCATCTTGTGGCCGAAGGTCGTTACTTGGCCTCAAAGTTTTGATGGCGATGGATTGAATGAGCCAAACTTTGGTCTCGAAGGACCATCAAGACTTATAACTTCGGAACTAGCGCGAGATTATAATAAGGGATTATAATAGTAATATTGTCTAAGTTACTTTGATAAGCGCTTAAATTTTGTTTAACTAAATTATTGATTGAGAAAAAGCCAGTATCTTATTCTTGTTATTACGCCATGTTATTATTGGCAAATACATAAACAATAAAATTATTCAATCACACTAAACTCGTTTTAGAATTAACTTAACTTAGTAACTTTCTTTTTAAAAAAGAAAGCTTTAGATTGAAGCATTAAACACATTTATATTACTTGTCTGTATCAACTCTAAAAGGTTTATTAATTTCTGTACTAAAAGATTTTCCAACCGCGTCAAAACAATTAACTGTAATAAAGTTAAAATATTTCCTGAAATTAAATCAAATCAAAAAGTTTAGATATGGCCATGAAAGCTTCAGAAACTGTTAAGTTAAAGTATCTGTCTAAAACATCAGTGTCTAAAACCAATCTCAAAAGTGACAGGTTTAATTAAGAAGGTTCGATCTGACAATGACACTTGGGTCTTGAGTCTGTATTTGTTGTCCAAGATTAAGGACAACATTGTTTGAGATTGAAATATTTGTTAAAATTTTATTTTGTTTTATGAATAAACATTCTATTTTGAACTGATTATTCCACCGTGAATTCTGTACGAGGAGAACTTTTTTGAAGTACACTTCAGGAAATAATTATAATGGAGTAAATTATCTACTCGAGAGAGATTAGAGGCTGTCATGTGAGAAATGTCATGAAGAAAAAACTAAATATTTATAATTATTATGGAATTGTCAATAATGTAGAACAAATCACAGAGTACTTAAACACTAACAGATGCTGAAAACAGATAATTATTGATCACATAGAGTTGAAGTATTTTGAAATATTTATGTCAACGTTAGGAGAATTGGAAATTCATCATAGTGCAAAGTAAAACAATCCTTCTGCTTTAAATATTTGTTTCTTTTTCTTCTCCCTTTCTTGGCCGGCACCGAATCAGTGATGCCTTTTATTAGTGTTGGTATAGCCACTTACTGTCAGCCAATAGCATTTGATGCAGAACCAGCCAAAACCGAAGCGGATGAATTACTGATTCTCTGATAGTGTGACCAAAACAGGTTTAATTATAAGAAAGATGCTAATATATGTGAAAAATTCTAAATTGTGACTACAATCCGGAAAACCTTTACCATTTACTCCATTTTCTTAAAACCAATTAAGCTAGTTAAAACCATTACTTATCCATGAAACACAGAAAGTGCACGTTCTGTCGTTCGTGTCTGTAAATACGTATTATGTTATTGGTTAAAAAAATGACACGTGGTTTTAAAATATTTCAAGCATGATTTTTTACTAATTGTACCAATTTAAAGGAAAGGTACGATAATTGAATAGGCTCATTCAATCAAGTAATAAAGCCCAGTAATCCATTTGGGTAGCAATAGATCGATGAAACTAGTCAAATAGAAAAAGACTCATCATCCAACTTTATCCAATTTGAAGTTATAATGCGAGTTTCATAAACAACTGTTTAATAAATAAACTGTGGATAAAAAACCATGAGATCAAGTTGCAGTAACTATACTAACTATCTACGAAGCAGGTCACAATGAGTTTTTCCACAAATTCCTGACTGCAGGGCAAACGACAGTGGCGGCGGAATGAAAAGTGTGTCTCGTTAGCGCACGGAGTTAAAAGAAAATCGTTCTGTTTCTATTGAAAATAACTTACTCAGGAATATTCATTTAAAGTCCAATCAAATGGTTTATTGTTAAAGGACACAAATCGTTGAAAGATTATCTTCCATTACTAAAGCTGTTAAAAGAGACTGAATTTGCGTATTTTTTGAAGTTATACTTCTTTTGGCGCGATGGTGAAAAATGATGAGAGTGAATTTCTACGATGCGCGCGCACACCGACACCTAAATTGTACACCGTGAAGTTAGCTAAATTCTGTATTTTTTCTGCATGCAAAAAAGTTTTCACGGTATTTACCTCATTACAAACGATTTTATAATCGATTGAATTGATTCATAATAATCGATTGATGGAATATAATAATATATTTTATGTATTATTGGTTAATTATAATTATAGTATTAATTTATTTCTTACATGTTTTCGTATTCCATACATATTAAAACTATGTAATATATTTAGAATTACCATTCAATCGTTACGCTAATTTTATTAAATTACATTTCGAATATTTTGACATCGATTAATCGATTGACAACAAAGATGATGTAATCCCTAATAATGTCATTTTGGTAACCATAGTATTTATAAATAACACCACTGTACTGTCATATTTGTCATCGATCTTTCATGTTTCTACGCGTGGTTTTTTGTATTTTTCTATTAAATATTTTCAGCGTACCTATTTGGAGTCCTATTTACTATTGAAACTCATCAACACGCACACAGTTATTTTAATTTACTGTTGTATTCGATTTCGTACTTGTGTTTTGGTGAATGTGTTTTCGCAGTTTCGCTACAATTTCTGGCAAACCAATACTATATGAATATGGACTACTTAATCGCCTGTTTTGTGACTGACAAAGGTTCAGAATAAGTCCTGAACACTGGATAACGTACCCTATACATCTTTAGAAGATCAGTAGTTTGCTGTGGCCATACTTACAATGAGTATGTTATGGTATCTTGATTGGGCAAGGTACCAACGAAATATAGCGCCTCCTGCACAACTAGACGAAATATTAATATAAATGATAACTAATAAAATCTCTTGAAATATGCAATAGCTTTTATTATACAACCTTTTTATGACATTCGTTTTGGGTAAAAACCATTTAAGTAGTAGATAGTATAATAGACACCCGCCAACTATAAATAATCACTATCGGACGAACATGAATCATCAAAACTGCTCTCAGATTCCGTATCACTCTCGTCTTTCAATTCTATAATAAATTTATCAATTTCCGCGTCTAAGCTTCCATCCATTTTACAAAACTTATCCTCAATATGTCGCACCTTGTCGCACATGTATTTATACGCAGTCGGGTTTTTTGTATTTTTAAATCTTTTTGTGTGTAATAGACCTATCATTGATTCAGTTGGAAAAAATATTAGAACACGATTTCGTGAGCCATGACCACGTTTTATGCTATAATATGTACCTACGTTTGCCCAAAATTCTTCTGTATTTTCATTGAGCGACTCAATTTCTTTTGTTTTTTGTATTTATAACACTATTTTCTATTTTAATTTTCAATATTATATTACATTGGTAGAAAATGCAAAAAATCGGGAGAAACGGTCGCTAAAACGGGATATCGGGAGACGATAACCAAAATCAGTAGATCTCCCGATAAATCGGGAACTTTTGCAACACTCAACACTTGACAGCAAGTAATGCTAATCTAATGGGAAGGTAATGACAGCTTGTCAGAGGTAAAATAACTGTGAACGGACTGTAGTAAATAGTAATCGATACTTGTCTTTGGGACTAGCATCCCCATTCTTTTTCTCTCCTTAATCTGTATTAAAGTTTAATGCCTGTCGGAAAATAAATTATTCTTCAACTGAACTGAATAAAATCTTTCATTCCCTCCCCCCCACAAAAACTGGTTTTACAGCATGGTATCGTAATAGTTCTCGTAATAGAACATAGATGGTGTTTTTACAATTGTAGAAACAGAAAAAAAAGATTTACAATTGATTTGTTTTTGCAATTGTAAAAACACCATCTATGTTCTATTACGATACGTAGCAAAGTAATATTAGAATATACTACAAAATTAATCACAGATGGCGCTTAACATATATAGTTTGGCTATAGAGATTCGTAAATTAAATTATTTCAAAATATTATTTAATTTTTATTTTTAGTATTGCTGTTTTTAATATTTTTTAATATTGTATTTAATATTTTTTAATATTGTATGTATTTTGAAAAATGTTTTTTTAATATTGTTTTTTGAATTTTTTTTCATGCCAAAGAAGTATAACTTCTCACGCGCGTACAAAAGTACACGCACCCTCTTTTTTATTATTTCATTGTAGTGGTGGTAGAGGATTGTATATCAGCTTTTTCCGATTTTGATCATTCATAAAAATTAAAGAGACAAAATAATCCAAAACATTCTCCACCAAGTGTTTTATTATACTAACCCCCTAACTCAGAGTCACTAACGGTTATTTAGATAGCTCCTTAGCACAGAATTTTATGGTAATTCTTTACTAAGGAGCGATTAAAGTAACCGTTAGTGACTCTGAGTTGGGTCGTAAAAATGTGAAAACGTAGGTATACCTGAGAGTTCTCTGTAATGTTCTCAAAGGTGTGAATAGTTCAATTTGCACTTAGATTAAACTCTTTTCATTTCGAGAGGTGACCAGACATCGAGAGCCCTTCAATAAGTCGACGATGACAGAACCATTATACGAAGATCAGAATGGATTCGTAAATAAAACGTTTAATCCCTCCATAAGTTAGAAGTAGGATTCAAGAGAAACTAGCGCTCTGCCCCATTCTTTGGTCTCTCTTCTTCTTCATTCTTCTTCGTTTTCTGCGATATCTTATTCCAGATCATGGTCTACATATATGCATGATAATCTGTTCAGTAGTTTTTTCGTGAAAGAGTAACATCCATACATCCTTTCACATTTCAAAGTCAAAGTCAAAATATTCTATTCATATAGGTATCACTGATATGTACACTTATGCACGTTATAATTTTTTTAATCTACCAGATTTTCAGAAAAGTGCTTTGTCATGGAGGAAAAGAAATGCCATAAATAAAGTCCTCAGCATATCTTTAAAAAAAAATGTTACAAAAAATAAAATATTACAAAAATATTTACTAATCTGAGCGGAACTGCTTGCAGAGCTTGTCGTTTCCATGCGTCTTTGTCATTTAAATACTCGTTTACTCTATAATATCCCTTGTTTAACAATTTGTTTTTATAAAATTAATACAAGTACGATATGATATTAGTAGGATCTTGGACTTGCTTCATGAGGCTGACTAACAAGCGGGATTTTGTGTACCACAATACCATATAATCCTTTGGAACATTTGTCTAGACATCTAAAAGAAACGATGACTGTTTTAACTGTTGGACATGTACGTTATTTTAAAATCAGCTGTAAGAACCTAAAAAAAAACATCTGTTTGTAACTTCCATATTTTCAGATTATGAATCAAACCTGAATTATTTCACTCGCCTTGGAACAGATCACAAATTACATTTTGAACTACTAACCCGTCTAAAATACTTTTTCGTCCATCAAGTCCCTAGGCAGAACATACGGATGGACTAATTTTGTAACAACTTTATTGTAAACTATGTTCTAGCAAATAAACAATTTGAATTTGAATTTGAATTTGGTTGTTACTTACTACTTAGCAGGCAATTTACAGAATAATCTACATTATGTTTTCCAAAATGTAATGTACAAATTCGGTTCTCTTATAGATAGAACAATACGATGTGAAAGGTTCATCGAATAAGATGACCGTGACGTAGACACAGCTGGAGACCGTATGATGTGAGGTCAAGAACAGATCTCTGTTACTAATTTCAGTCGTTGGCTGTAATGAAGTACCTACAGCAACTCAAGATACGGCAGATCAGTTCACTTGGTCTATTGTTTGTGCTTTATTTTAGGGAACTATGATATAATTAACTTCATTTTATGATATAACGTTAATTTGTGGAAAAAAACTAACTACTTAAATATATGATTTTGTATAAGCCTGCAGCCTTTCTCGATAAATGGACTATCAAACACAAAAATAATTTTTAAATTCGAAGAAATAGTTCCTGAGATTAGCGCGTTCAACCAAACAAACTTTTCAGCTTAGCACAATAAGTATAGATGATGATATTTATTATAAACTTTCATTTATCTTGCTTTGTTAATTAGTTTGTGTATTTAGCTATTCTTACTTCTTAGATTACTTTATGTTCAAAAGTACGTGCAAATCAATAAACAAGAAAATTACATATAGAGACAATTGCCGTTGACAATCAAATTAATTTAAATTTGAACTTACCATAGCTCCTCTAAAAAACCAACGAGTAAATAAAAATAGGTGGATATTATGAATACTTTTATACTAATATATTAACGATAAACAAAATAAATTATAAGGGCATGAAGCATGAACCAAACTGTCTCTGAGCCATTAATCTTTAGTATTTGGATTCTCGCTCCTTTTGTGTGTATAGGACGATTGGAGGGCAAGAAGTTTGTCAACGTCGAAATATTGTGTTGTTGCGTCGAGTATTGTTAGTTTCATGCCTTACGACTTCATACTTCCGCATTAGTACTATAAATCAATGCTCATAGCTCAATGGCGTATGCTATGAATGAACGATCTAGTAAAGGAACTTTGGGATGGTAGTAAAGTCACTAGTAGTAAAATTTCTGAAGGACTTTCAGGTCTATTAAACTTAACCAAATGTTATCTTTGGGTTTGAAAAGGTTTATGGCTCATGTCAGTGTCCTTTAATTAAGTCAAGTCTTTAAGTCAAGTCAAAGTTTCCCACAAGCCACTTTTAACCATTGCTAGTGTTCCCACTAGCCCATTGTCGTAACACCATCAAGTGCAGTGGTGCAGTGGTGCAGTGGTGCAGAGAAACGCTTATTATTAGCAATAAAGCATAGCATTATGTAGGACTTGGCTTAGTAGAATAGAATGTGTATCTGGGGGCATGGTCGTAGCCCCACCGAGACGAGGGCACTACCAACCTTTTCTCGAAGTGCTTCGTCGTTTTTTTGAACCCTCATAACTTGGTTTTGGATTATATCAGATAAACAAAATTCGCCAGATATGATGTTAATAGTGGATTTATTAAACATGTTAAGCTTCAATTGCATAAGCTCTTATATTTTCGATTTAATTGATATCTAAAAAAACCCCGATTTCGTCACTCACTGATGATCATAAAAATTCATTCGTACTTTCTGAAGTCATATAAAGCTGGAATTTGGTATGTGAGCTATTATTTGTACACAAACAACAAAAAAAAACTAAAACTTGAAACTTATACCCCCTAACCCATTAAACTAGGGGATGGTAGTTTATATAAGAAATTCGCGAATTTTGATGCTAGAGGTCTGAAAATTGATATAGGGACTCCTTGTTGTAAACAATAAAATATGCATTTCAGGATATGTATTTTACATAAAAATGTTTTTGGTGGGATAAGAACTTCGCTTAACTTCGAGAACGTTGAGAGAACAAACGTTACTTCTTTTCACGTACATGTAAATGGTGAAACCCAGCTGCATTACTGTATATCAACGGATTTATCATGGTAATCTTCGAGACCGTCCAATGAGATGTTTGTATCATCGATCAACAGTGATCACTGACCGTCACGTGACCCATTAAATTAGTTTGCTGGTCGATTACACAAAGAAACAACACAATAACAGAAAAAATATAGGAAACAGTAAAAAGCCATATAAACTAATATCTGCGGAGAAATTACAAACGGATGAGGAAGATATCGCGTGCAGAGATTCTGCACGGTACGCCGTGGTCACACCGTTAACGATTAACTTGACGTAAGGCGTGATAAAAATTAATATAAGATAAAGAGTTTTTAAAGCTACATACTCAAAAATGTGGAGGCACTAGAATTGCCGGCCAAAAAAAAGAAAAGAAGAAGAAAGAAAGACTGGCTCTCCAGCCTCCAACCGGCAAACATTTGGCGGCTGACAAGTAATAGAATGGTAGCTATCCACGCGGGACCCCACCGAGGAATATTATTTCTAAGGTTCTATCACCAGTGGGCCGGATTGAGTCACTGGGTGTGATTTCGTGGCGTAGGAATGGAGCTAGTATTCTAAGCCTAATAATATGGCTAAAATCATAAATATTGTACGGTCTACATCTACGAGTAGCTAGGGCTTCTTAGAATCCCTTATATCCTTTATATCCATCATAATTTGTGGTATTCATGGATCCTAATCATAATTAGCCGCATCTATTTTTTTATCCTTACTGCGCGTAAGTTGACAGTGACGTCAGGACCAAGCTTGGAAATTGGAAAGAACCGCATAAAATACGTACATACATACGAATCGTTTCATAATATGTCCTCATTATGTTTGACATACGAGTACCTACATATTTTCTATCTGACTATCCGACAATCTCGTCAGACTTCGCATCGCTTACAAATGATCATAGTTATTACGGTTGGAAAACATATAGAAGATTTGTTGCAAGGTACTCCTGTACTTACTATAAAAATAAATGGAAAATGGTTACGGTAGTCGCTTTAGATGGAATATTTGAAGTAAAAGACGTCCCATTATTTTATTTTTTGTTACAGAGGCTGAATATACGAGTATCTAGCTACTGTCCTTTGTTTCGAGAGCAAAGTAAAATAACAACTCAATGAATGAATTCCAAAAAATAATCTAAATAAATTATAGGTATCACTGATACACTTATGCACGTCATTATTTTAATCTATTAGCTTTTCGGAAAAGTGCTTTGTGATGGAGGAGAAGAAAAGCCGTAAAGAAATTCCTCCTTTTAAAATATAACAGAGGTACATATTACAAAGTAGTCTTCTAACTGGACTGAAAGCGGTACGTCTATTTCCAAGCTTTCTTGTCATTTATATAATCGTCTATCTATAGTGTAGTAACCTTTATCTACAAACTGTGCTTTCACATGCCGCTCGAATGTTTAAGGTAAATCGCGCGTGGGCTTCGGTAATTTGTTGTAAAAACATACATCGAGCCCCATAAAAGAATGCTGTAACTTACGTAGACGATACGAGGACACTACAAGCTCCTAAAAATATGTATGATACCGCATTGGATTCGGAGTGAAGAATAGATAAATTTATTGGAATAAATTACAGCACATAAACAATCGCAATAGTTATTAACAAAATAAAGATGAACAAACTGATTCATTAAGGTTTTGATAAATAATTCAAAAATTATTAATATTTAAGAAAAAAAAATTGTTAAAGAGGAGGATATTTACAAAAAGTATGTCACAACTCGTTTGGACGTGTCTATTTTTCAATATTTACTGTGTCTCTGAGGTAAAACCTAAGATTTATCGAGTGTATGATGGGTAAAAGTTCGAAATGAACAATAATCATCGACTATTTTTTTTACAATTGACGTGTGGCGCAATGGCTATCATGCCGGATCGCCGCACCAAGGGTCCTGGGTTCGATTCCTAACGAGGCGGAGAATGATGAGTTTGAATTTCTGTTCTCGGTCTGGGTATGAATGTCCTTGTCTTGTGTGTTGTCCATGGCACCCACGACACAGGGAATCCTAGTGTGGGGCTATAAGTGTGAAGCGTTATTTATTTATTTATTTAATTAAAAGTTGGTATATCTTAGGTTTCACCGAAAAATCTTAAGATTTACCGTAGTTTGGTCTTTTACAGTAACATATATTTGGTAGATATGAGAATAAGTGTTAAAGTATATTTTATACCGCTAGGTGATTAGGGTATCCCTATTCAGAATATTTCTGGCAGAACAACATTTGCAGAGTTAGCTAGTATAAGTATAAATCTAATGTTTATTGAACTTAGATCACCAGGTGACATCACAAAGGTAAATAAAGTGGAATACATCACAAACAGATCTTTTCCCGAATCTATTCCACAGACTTACTCAAACAGAATGTACCTTTTGACCGCTGTCATTTACCGGCAAGTTTTTTGATTTAAAAGCCCAACATTCCGTCTAAAAACCGAAGTAATTCATTCTTTATTCATTGTTTGTTCCGGTTTACAGGCCCCCGTTTGCCGGGATGAACGGGCTAGGTCACTCAGGGATTACTTCTAGCATCCCGCGGGGAAGGGTCTAAACTGATTCTTGTTAGAGGATAAGGTTTAATAATTAACAATTTAAGGTTAATGAACATCTGTATATATTAAAGGCAAAAGTGCTTGACTGATCTTGACTTGATCAACGCACAGGCCAAACCCTTCGGGCTAGAAACTTAAAATTTCGCACACGTATTCCTCTTATGACGTAGGCATCCACTAAGGAAGGATTTTTCAAAATTAAAGCTCCAAGGGGGTGAAATAGGGGATAACAAGTAATTATGCCTGTAACTTAATTTAAAATAAATTGAAATCAATCATTTGTGTTTGATTTATACCAGCAACCACTGGTGGTGACTATATTGCAAGGGGATACCTTAACCATAATATTTATACCACTTCAAGTATCACAAACAAGCAATATGATTATTTACAACTCGAATTCAATGAAATGAAAATGGTATTAAGCAAAGGAACCCAGGAGCAGCTAGGTTCCACTCACACTTAACTGTATCAAAGTTCAAACGAAGCTACGTACAGCAAATAATGCTTTCAACGTCCGAGTAATTGGTACCAGGACTAGCAAGAATGGATCATATGGATAAGAATAAGATGACTACTATTGTTCCTGTATTCCTTGTATCGGCTTCGTGCACGATACGACGTAAAAGTCGAGATGTTCAGTACAGATGTTCATTAAGAAGATGCTTTAACCAACCTACTTATTTAATTGATCTAGTCATCAATACGTTTACAAAAAGGGAGGTAAGTATGAAAATGAAAGAAAATGAAAAAAATATTTATTGCATATCCTATGTTACATATAGCCTTCCTGTATAGCTCCCACACTAGGATTCCCTGTGTTATGTGAAACTAGGTTCAAACCTCTCGTTATAAATAAAAAGTAAAAAATACATATAAGTATAAAACAAAAAAGACATCAGTTATACAAAAAATTGTGTGTGTGTGTGTGTGTGTGTGTTCGT
Organism: Thymelicus lineola; assembly: GCA_963932265.1. Classification (NCBI taxonomy): domain Eukaryota; kingdom Metazoa; phylum Arthropoda; class Insecta; order Lepidoptera; family Hesperiidae; genus Thymelicus; species Thymelicus lineola. The sequence goes on from OZ010699.1 coordinate 11,263,924, forward strand.
GGGTATATTTGTGTGTATGTGCATTCAATTAACATTTTAGAAATTACTGCAAAGTAAGTTTTCAGTTTCAGTATAAAATTAAAATATCTGAAAGAGAAGAATAGAAAGGAAAACAACATAAAAATAATTGATTTCCAAGACGTTTGGAGCTAGCCATAAAGTGATTCACAAGAAGAAAACAAGATCTATTTCAGTGCGCTGAAGTGATGTCATTATCATAATATCGTTAAGTCTACGAAAAAGCGATCTCAGATGTCCTAGCCTAGCCAATTTATTTTTTCATCCTGCGTTCAACTTTAGGAATAATTTTACCATTTTTCTTTTGTTATAAAAAGGCAGTTAAGGAAATCTTCCTTCGACATCATTTGATTAAATAAAGCTTTTGGGATTTCAGTTAAATCATGCATCATTTTTAGAATTACTACAAAAAACGTGCGAGGTTTTCTTGAATGGTTAATTTAATGAAGACGAAAAGAGACAAAAATAAGATATATTCGAAATGGCAGAGATATAAACAATGACAAACAAACGCCAGATAATAAGTATAATTTACAACTCATCGTAAACCCTACCACTAAATCTCTGAGCACCTATAATAAGTTTGTTATCAGAACAGACCGTATTAAACTCCTAAACATAGGCTCTGGAGAAAATACCCACTAAGTTGGGTAATTGTGGCCCGATAAAGCTGCGAATTTCTGGCTCTAAACATGGTACAAAGAGCTTGGAACAAATTAGAAAAGACTAGCTTCAGAGCCTTATAAAGAGCTTGGAGGGAAAGTATGTACCTACGAGTAATTCGAGTTTCAAGAATATTACTGCAGTACGAATTTGTGTTTCAGGACTTTCAGGATTATTTGAGTTTGTGAACCGTAAGATTACAAAGATTATTGTTGTTGCATTTATTTACAGTAGTTAGAATATAGCATGTTGCATACATGATATAGTTGATTAGATAAGTAGGTTTTATTACTTCACATGTGTCGCGATTTCAAGTACCGTAGTAGCGAACTTCCTTTTTCACTATAATATCACCTCTTGTTTATGAAATACGCTTTTTGGCTTTTTGACATTGTAAATATACGTATGACCTGAATTGGACAAATAGTTTCGAAAGACGACCAAACATAGTCGAAGTGATTGTATTATTCCATTTTATTCTTTAATCTGAGGTATTATTATTACCATTACCCATATGTATATGGACAATGTGCATCTGTAAAGAAATATTACGATAGTTTTCCCAGGAAGAGTGACATCCACAATATTTATACGAGGAACAAAGCTAAACTGACTGTAGGTACCAAATTTTAGACTCTGTAAAACTGGTGGCTCGTTCATGGGTGCATGACGAGTAAAAATGTATAGTAAAATTCCATAAAAATTGACGGAAATGCAATACTTTAAATTTGAAACTCATATTACATGCATTCTTAAGACAAAAGAGTATTATAAATTACATGATTATTTTAAAGACAAGACTACTTGGACATGACTATTATAAATATAGATTGTTGTAGATTGTTGTTGTTGTAAGTGCTATTTGTAACTGTGAGCAGAAAAAATAACACCTCAGTAGTTTCTTGCTGCTTCTTCTCCATCAGCCCTCTCATAGAAAGGCCTTATTGAAACATTGACGTAGCTTACATGGCTTTCAAAAAGTGTTTGTAAACCAAACCAATTTGGAATAAAATATTTGAATTTGAATTGAATTGAATTAATGATAAATTAATTAAATATTTCTTACTTGGCAAAGTATGGAATGAGATATGGAAAACTATTTAATTATACATTATACTTGGAAGCGTTTCCACATTACAAAATTCCGATGGAAGCTAGGAGGTTGAGCGTAGCAATCTCATTTATAGAAGACAAAGCAAGACAGACAGCCTCGTTTCTCGGAACAATCGCTACCCACATCGATCACGGAGGCGATAGGAAACCAGAATAGGTCAGTTCGTTAAGGAAAATCAATAAATTGACAATCATGTTATTTTAATTACATTAATGGTCAATAAGTAATCACTTATAGTAACTCAACGTAACTTTAAGTATAAATAGTCACTTATCCAATTTGTTTTTCGATGGTGATGTATTTTAAATTTTCCTGAAATGGCTGGACCGATTTTGACGGGACTTTCGGACGGGATGTAACAAGGAGTAACTTAGGCTAATTTTATTTTAGAAAAAAAGTTTTAGAAATAAAACGCAATACGAAGTTGGTCGGATCAGCTAATTATAAATAAATAAATGTGCCTCAATTTCACACACACACACAACCTAATTATAATAAATTGTGTCATAAGTAGTACAAATATTAATTTATCCCCCACATTCAGTCTACTTATCTAGGCCAGGAATCAAACCTAGGGCCCATCATAGGTAAAACTGGGCTACAGGATCCTCCCGTCGTCGCATCGTTGTCGTACATATCTAATCCTAAAAAATCCTAGTACAAAACTTTGTGTGTAGGATTTTCACAGTCTAACTCTGATTCTACTTGAGTCAATGAAGTTACGGGCCGGACTAGTAGAAGTAAACCATTTATTTAGACCGGGAGCTCTGTTAAGTCATTTAAATTGGACCAAAGCTGCAAAGACCCGTCTTATGGTTCGAAAAGTCTTGGAGTAGGTGACTTTTATTTAAACAGTGTACTTTTACTTAAAGACTTAAGTCACACAGCCTTAGCCACTCGGACTTTCTTTTATAGTGGTGGTCTATCCTTTGTAGTAAATCTATTTTGTTTTGATGATTACAGCAGTCCCTCATCGCTCCTTATTTTAACCATCCTGTGATTACCTACGTAAGTGGTTCTTTTGTTACAAAGTTGTTACAGCGGCAAAATTTTAATGAATTCTAAGTTCAACACTTATGCCATTTGGAGGTAGGGGAATGGGAGGCCGTAAACATTAGGCAGTTTAAGTAATTTATGTGACTTAGGCAGGCGGTAATTATGACGAAGTGTGCTTAAATTAGAAACTACAAACTCATAAGACTGGGAGGTAATTTATAGCACCATGTTTAGATCTCTGTGTGCGTTTTAACTTTGTGTGTGTTTTAGAGCTTGTGTGTGTCATCTGCTATGTAGGCTGTGAATGACGTCCAATTTTAATTTCTCTGTATAGTGCTGAGGCTGTGAATAATTAGGAACACATAAAGTTGTCTTGCGCGCCAACTCAGAGTCACTAACGTTTACTTTAATCGCTCCTTAGTAAAGAATCACCATACAAATTCTGTACTAAGGAGCGATTCAAATAACCATTAGTGATTCTGAGTTGGGGCGTTAAGAAATAAATAATAACATACTTCCTACTAATATTCATACTTTCTTATTTAATATTATAAATTCGAAAGTTTATGAGGATGTAAATTTGCACATAGGTAGACCAAAATGCGAACAAGGCTAGGGGCTGAGCGCTAGTATAGAATAAATATACAGAAAGAAATAGGAATACAGTGTATAGCTAATGCTTAGAAGTTCTTTATTATCAAACTTCATTTAACTTAATAAAGTGTCATACAAAGTTATTAAGTACCCTTGTTAAGAAGTTTGTCTAATTTCTTTTTACAGAGATATTTTTTCGAGATAATAAATCTCTAATGTCCCCTGTTCATTTACATACCTGAATTTATATACCTTTATTTCCTTTTACGTTTCTTAACAGACAACGTATGTCTTTACAGAGACCTTCAATTATTTTCCCGCTGATATCAACAAAGCCTCACGCCGTTTGCCCTGATTATCTTCATTATGCGCACATATTCCCGCACCTCATATAAATTCCCGTGCCATACCTGTTTTTTCTGTTTGCGTCATTATCAAGATTATATCTTCCCTTTATTTTCTGCAGTATGTATGCAAAATGTGGAAGCCGTATTTTCGTTCAATTATGCGAAAGCCGCCCGATTCGCAGTTTAAAATGATCTGGTGCGTACGTTAATAATGTCGAATTAGTTTTTTGTATCGCGGTTTTAATGAGAATTTCATGGTGTTTAAAAACTCTACGTAGGTAATTATAATCCCACCAAAAACATTTTCATGTAAAATGTTGCCAAGACGAGACCTTATGGCTCTATAGTATACACCAAAAAGTTATCAGATCAATTATGTAGAGCCAAGCTTCTAACTCTACACGCCCTAACTATACAATTCCTATCGACACAAAGGCCACATCTTATTAGAAATATTTGGATTAGCCGTTTCGTTACGAAAAGGTCTATTGTATAACAGAAAAGTAATAGACAGTGAATAAATTTTTTAAACGCTAAATGTAATCCACATAATTTGACTAAGGTTGGTGTAAAAACTGATTGCTGGGTAATGTATTACCTTAAAACGGTTAGCGGATTTGTGCTTTTTATATTTTTCTTCGATAGAACCATAGTACTCGATAAGAATATGTTATGCCTATGTACCACTTGCTTGTATATGTATAATATAAGCGATAATTGCTTGCGAGTGCGCCTGGGAGGAGATGGATTTACATTTAGGATGCCTATATGCAAGTGCGGTACATGGAAATAAATATAATATAAAAAAATGATCTTGTCCTACTAGAGTATCCATCATTCCCCCGGTCCTGTTGGATAGTATCGCTAACAAAGATCAAATTCTGGGAAGTAATGAAATACGGCAAACTTTAGAATCATATTTAGGGTAAAAGCCGGATACTTGCCTCACTGGGATACTTGCCCCGGTTTCGAATACACTATGTTAGGGATGTTGGTGACATTAACACTTTACTACAATAAGAAGTGCCCCTCCCGCAGGCTTTAGTGCCATGTAAGCCGTGAGAGTATATGCATTCGTTTTGTCCGTATGAGCAAATATCTTCCAAGACGAAACTTTGACGGGCGACGAAATTATTTTGGTATGTAATTTCTATTGAATATTTTTTAATACTGATTGGGTTTTAGTCGACTTCTTGTTTCTATGGATACATTATAGTTTAAATTATAGTATTTAATACGTTTTACTGTTAATTTCTTACTATTTACTTAGAAAATATAAAGGGCAAGTATCCGTATCAAAAAGGATAGTCGCCCTATTTACTTTTGCGGATAGTCGCCTTTGGGAAAATTTTCCGCAAAAGTAATAATATAACTATAAATTCTTTAACAAGCTAGTCAAATATTTTCTTTTGATGTTGTCTCCAACTTATTGGCTCTCTCGCCCAGCGCTACTGTAGGTACATAGTGTACCTGCCGATTGAGGGGTCCAGAGTACGAATCCCATTCGGGGCCGACGTTATTTGTTATGTCTACTGTGTATGCCCACCTGTCTTCCTATCCTAATCCTAGCATTTATTATGATTGCTGTAACCTATTTTAATAAATACCTACTTAGGTAAGTTTTTCATGCGTTTATTCTAGGTATCTAACCAAAATGCCTCGCAAGTATAAGTGTAAATCAGGCGTGATGCTGCGCCATATTACCTGGTCAGAAGATAGTTTAGTACTAGCATTCGAAGAATAAAAAAAACAAAAAGGAATCAACGAACCAGTTCTGAGGGTCTTCCGCCTTGTTCCAAAGTTTACATGCAAAAGAAATTGGCATATCGTCGCTTAGGTAACAATACCGCGTAAGTCGAAAATTGGTCAATTGACGTTTTATACTTCATTGGATAGATTTTGTCGATACTTATACACTATTAAAAACACATATTTTTACTTGTAACATCATAATTGATCCTATTATATACCTATCTATGTATTTAGTACACATGTTTGAAGTATTTAAAAGATATAAATCACTTTTTTGTCTCTCCTGAAAACTAGTCAAATTTTACTTCCGCGGTATTGTTACCTAAGCGACGATATATTTCTTCAGATCTTTTTTATAAATGGCTGACTGAACATTTTATTTCAACATTATTGCAACATCCGAAATGTTGAAAAGTGAAAAGCCTAGCATCTGGTGTAAAATAATGCTACTGCCAAAGATTGCCATATTGTTCTCTTTGCGATAAATAATAGTAATTTTACTAATAACTAACGTAACTTTTAAGTTTCCAGGCTATTTTTGTTTTATTTTTATAGTTTAAAATGAGAAAACAACACTATTTTTTACGTTCTATTATATTATAATTTTTACTTAATAAAGAATCTCAGTAAATAAAAAAGACCAAGTACTTAAATTGATTGTTTCTGTCTAAAAAAATCATATTGAGGCCTCTATCTTTGCACGAGGCAAGTATCCCCCGAAGCATTTTTAACGTTAGGCTAGTATCCGCCACAGTAGGCAAGTATCCGCTTTTTGAGAGGTCAAATAAAACGTGATTTACTCAAAACCAATATGAATTATGTTTACAAAAATAGGCTAATATAAAAGATAAAAGACCTATGTATTGATATACATGTTGCATTATTCTTAGTAATTGCATATTTTCATATAATAGAGCTTATTTGAAAAGTGGGGGAACTATCCGGCTTTTACCCTATGTGTACATTAAGAACGGAACCAGGGACTTCTAGCTAAACAACAACACTTCAGTCTTGATAGTAGTTTTGTCAGTTTGTGGAAATTAATATTGTATGTATGTTGCATTTCGTTTGTAGACCTAGTCATACATAAACGATTGCGTGTGCTCGGCACGTTGCGTAGTCAGTGAATCGATTGCACTAATTACCTGCAGTACAATTCGACAGCCACGCTACAGACTAATTGGAAGCCAGGTTAGTCTATAGGAGATTAATGTAACCCAATCCTAAAGACTAAAAGAGTCAGAGGAAATTGGTTAATCTGAGTGACGCGGACGATGAGAATGTTACGAATACGAGTACTTTCAATACTTTTGCAGTTCTTATAAACTGACTAACAAAAAGATGAATGAGGAAAAAGAAATATGGATTAGAAATGGCCTAGAAAAAAAAGACGAGAAAAGGAAATAATTTACGGACTCTGAAGTCCCCATAATAGCATAGGCCTTACTGAGTTACTACATCCCCCTTACCATTACGTTGTGATCAAGTGTGTATTTTTTAGTAAAAAAAGGATTTCATGAACATTGAATCGACAGGTATGTTGAAATTATACTCGTAATTAAACATCATATGAATAGGCACGTTGACAAAAGCACGTAAACCCGTTTTCAACGTAATAAAGATAGCACTGGAATAGAGATATTTATCGAGGGTTTGTTAACACGTCCCGAAGTGTGGTTGAGAGCTCACCAACATGACGTGAGTTATTGCGTCCTACGCCTACTCCTCATGTTGGACAGTTTGAATTGTGTAGTATCTCGTCGTCCTTTACTTATACTTGTAGATAGAGAGGGACAGCTTTATGAATGGTAAGTAAATAATGTGTATGCTGATATGCTCTTCGAATAACTATACTGTTATGTTATAGAACAGATCACTAGAGGTTAGTTTGACCTTATTTCTAATATTAATTTACATCAATACATCTGACGGTAATTAAACATTGGCTATAAATAAAGACGGACCTTTCATGTTTAACGGCCATGTGAAAGATATAATATCATTATTATATCATGATTAATAAAATATTATAGTGTTATCAAAAATCCAGATATCCAACTACACCAGTAATCTAATTCTACGTCATCTTTATCCAATGATAGATGGTGAAGCACTGCTGCTTCAATTCAATTATTAAATTAGGTTTTTTCGTAAATTCTAATATCAAGAAAATAGCTCATTAGACTGGTTCGCTCATTAGAGTGCTTCCTAACGCTGCTAGATGCTGTTAAAAGTCCTAATTTCGTCAATGAGCAATGATTGCTTGCTGCGATCGCGCCGAGTGATAACAGAATAAAGACATCCGCCAACGTCATTACGAGTAACCCCTTTGCATTTTACGAGTACGCGCCGCTGAAATATATTCATGTTTTGCTGTTTAACGTCCCAACTCAGAGTCGCTGACGGTTACTTAAATCGCTCCTTAGTACAGAATTTGTATGATGATTCTTTACTAAGGAGTAATTAAAGTAACCGTTAGTGACTTTGAGTTGGGGCGTAAATAAGTTTTTCGGAGAAATATACTCAAGTTTCTCGACATTAGAATGCACCCGTCGATTATATATACAGTACAGTGCTTGATCTTGTGAATTAACACACATATCAAGGGATTACATAACCTTCAACGAAGCCGGCTTCCAGCTTTTCATAGTCATCCATCATCATCAGCAGCAACCTTGTACTGCTTAGCATTCACACCAGCAGGAGCAGGATGAGTGACCACGTTAAATAGGGATGTGAATATGATTCTTTTATCGAAACCAATCACAATAAATTAAATATCATTAATTTAAAATGTTAAAAATTGTACTCACTGTCACGTGACCTTAAACGCCATTTTGAGAATATGATTTCATTGTTCCTATTTTATATGGAAATTCAACAAACTTTAGTAGACAGATAGTATTGAATATCGGATATTGACGTCATGTGACGTTTTTGCTGGGAATTTGATATTCATTTTTGTTTATCAGTTTTTGATTTTAATATTTTTTTCGTGAACATTAAAGTTCTATCTATAAAATAAAATTGAATCCTAAAATTAGTCAACATCCCTATTAGTCATTTTCTTGCCGAAATAATTTAATTGTACGCAAGTAGGCAGTAGTGTAGCTATTTCCACGCTACACGCCACAACACAGTAAAGGTAGAATAGAAATAAATTTAATAAACGTTCTATTTTCGTAAGTATACGAACAGAAAATGAAATTACTTATTATTAAATAAAGATGCGAGTACAAAATATTCGATATCAATCAATCTTTATCCAATATGAATTATTGAAATATGTACCAAACGGAAAAATAGATATTGAATATCACTTGGAAAACATCGCGTGGATTCGACTTGTTACTCAAGAACCGAAGCAGTACGAATTTTGCTATCATTATGGGTGTGATGTGGGTGTACTCTATCCAATGGCATGGTCAGTAATGGCTTTACTGACTTTCTTCTTTCTTGACTTTTACCATACACCTTGAAGCTTTGAGCTTGTTACAAGATATTCATAATTGTTATTAATATTATAACACGCTCATAGCTTCAACTTACCTGGAGACCTTAAAGACCTCCCAGGATGAGCTTATTAGCCATTGTATGGAAGGCACCGTTGTATTTTATGAGATCCCAGGACCATCTAATCCAATGTAAAAATAAAATATTATAATGAACTTTCACACATGTGGTCGCGTTTGGCATGGCTACACAAATAGAAACACAATATAAAGCCAGAACAAAATTCTTCGAGTCGCGACTTGGAATCTAACCCACTACTCGCTTTACAGAGCCACTCCACCAACTTAGCTAGGGGTACAGAAGAAGTAATAGTCCATAAATAATAGTATTAGGGGCATAAGACGATCGATGCATAGACCGATAAAACAAATTCTTTATGACTTATCGAACTATCCTTTTTTTAACACATTTAATAATTTTATTTTCATTTTTTATTCAAGGATTAGCTGTTTCCCGCAGATTTGCATATAGAAATAATATTTTACCTTATTTTTACCTCTTGCAGAAGAAAAGGAGAATGCCCATTTAGTATGGAGAAATGTACTGACTTTAACATTTTTGTGTCTTGATAATAATACCTTTATTTGATTATGTTATCTTAATAAATTATCCATACTAACTTTAGTCAATGATAATATTAGGAAATAACAGATTTTAAACAAAACTAATTTGTATTTAGGTTATAGTAAACTCACAGTAATATGGACTCTATGCAGGCGTATTAAAGTCGATTGCGTATGTAATGTCGATCTTTTAAGTTTCAAATTCATTTGACAGTCCCCACACACCATGAAGTTTGTAATGTATTATAATCACAGAACACTATTACTTCTGGCTGATTATAATAATTTTCTAATTTATTTGACAGTCTCCTTACGTCATCTAGTTTGTTGTCATGGATATATTATACTTTAACTGTTGTATCATAATTATAATTGAATCAATGCTACCTATTGGCCCGAAGGATCTTAAAAGATTCCTGATTGGCCCTTATCCAAACATAAATGGCCCAATGGTTTTATTTTGTAAAACGGAAGTAAAGTTACTTATTAATTTCAGAAAATTATTCCCAATAAGGATTTTTTAGGAAATAGGGTAAAATACTTGAAATATATTTTATTAAATTTTTTGTCCAAATATCATTGTGACACAATTATTTTTTTAAAAGTACTGGCTATGGGCATTCTCCTTTATAAAACTGTGAATTTATATTGAAGTGATATTTAGGAATTTATACACTGAAACCCACGATACTATCACAAAAGATTCCTCCGGGAATGGGTTTTCAAAAATAAGCAATATTCACATCTCTACACACATTATTTTTGTGCTCCAACAAGTTATTGAAGTGCCCCCTTATCGAAATTTTGAAAAAATATTCAATGTACAGAAAATTTGCCCTTAGAGTTTTATAATAGTATACAGATTAATAAGCTACAACTCATAATTGCCCCACTGCTGAGCTCGGGGTCTCCTCTCACAATGTGAGGGGTGCAGGCCATAGTTATTCCATAGTCTACCACGCTGGCCAAGTGCGGATTGGTAGACTTCACACACCTTTGAGAACATTATGGAGAACTCTCCGGTGTGCAGGTTTCCTCACGATGTTTTCCTTCACCGAAGCAAGTGATAATTAACTTGTAATACGCACATAATATTAGAAAATTAGAGGTGCATGCCCGGATTTGAACTCGGGTCCCTTCGTTCGGGAGACCAACTTTCTAACCGCTAGGTTATCACTGCTATTTATACAGATTGCGAATGGATTATTTCCCCTTCAAATTTATAATAAAAAACAATATTTTTCAAACTCACCGAAGCATTTCTACTGTTAGTTTATTTAATACACACATACAATTGGCCGGAGAGCAGTAATAATGTTGAACGTGTGAGCAAAACATAATCGCTTGATGAAGTTCGCTTGCCAGCCGAACGTAGTCCTTATCTTGTGGGTATAGAGTTCTGAAATTTGTGGAATATTGTCGTGAATAATTATTTCATAAATCACAGTGATATTGAATGAGTGTCTGGCGCCGACAGATGTGTCGTATTGCGATGGCTGCCACTGGAAATTAAGGCAATATTAGATATATTACCTACTGGGCTATTCTAACGAAGTAATTTAGCAAGTCTACTGTTACGTGTCGGGTAATAATTACCTGAAAACGGGAAGATAAAAGAGGGATATGATTTATGCCTGTATATATTTTAGTAACGTTATTTGTTTTGTTTTGTAGGTAAAGAAAATTCTAAGGATAAATAAAGAAAATTATCAAAAATTAAATCAAACCGTGTACAATGGGTACTATGATGAAAACAGACAAATCCCTTGCCTTAATGATCCTGTCTGATTGGAATGAGTATATAACTATTAATAACAAGTATGTACAGTACACAATAATAATACAAAACAATGGTATTATAATATATCCTTAGTTACTGTATGATACTCTTGCTTTGCATAAAAAAATCATAAGAAATAACGAAGAAATGTCAATCAATTGTAAAAATGTAAAATCCCAATTAATTGGATTCCAATAACTATATGTCATACAGATAAATAATTAAAATGTATTCATTGGAACCAGTCCTGGATTTGTCAATAGGCCGTATAGGCCGCGGCCTAGGGGCGGCAGCGTACTAGGGGCGGCAGATTTCAGAAAATGATATTATAGATGATTTAGCTATTAAAAAGTGCCGTAAAAATTGCAATTCTTGTTTTTTTACGCACTTTCTTAGTGACTAATTCAATGCCTTCCTTACAATGAATAGAAAATTATTATTTTAGAAAGGTACATGGGGCGGCAGAAATAAATTGGCCTACACTCATAAAAAATATAAATCCGGCACTGATTGGAACCAATTCAATCGGATTACTCACGCAAATACTTTTGTTTTCCATACCGTAGTTTGATGGAATTCGTGATATTCACTGAGCTTGACGATTCACGTTCGATTCCTTGCCAAAATAATTTGGTGATCTTTGCACTTTTTCTCTTGTTTCTTCTTTTGATCTGGTGCCTTACCATGAACTCTAATAAAACGTGTCATGTTCAGGACAGGTCAGCTTGTAGCTAAAACCTGACAGGAGTGTATTTCGTACCATGAACGTTCACCTGATGGCCTGCAGTGCAGTACTTCTGTCCGGCATCTTAGTCTATGACCTGCGCGGTACAACGTAGTGTTTAAGTACTCTGTGCACGGTACAAAATTTGTTTTACTTATGTTCGGAAATAGAGCGTTTTATCGGTTTACCGGTTTTCAAATCAATGCGTAATATTGATGTTTTTAAAAATTTAAAATAACAATCTCAATCGAAGATTTTGAGATTTGTTATAGAATCTTAACGGTCATTATTTATTAAGCTTAAAAACCGTTAGTTCTCTAAGATTACCAAAAAAATAATCGCTATGGTGTGCCTACATTTTTGAACGTAATGTTACAACACTTGACACTTGACACAGTGACATGTCCAAATGTCATAAAAAATGTGTGTTTTATGAGCGATATTTTAAAATTGTTAAGTGCAATTTTGAATGTTTTAACGTACTTTCAAAGAAATGGAAGATATTTATTTTGTGATGGTGGTACATTTTCATTTTCATGAATGCCTATAGGTCATGTACAAGTCGAGGCGGATATTTACCTACTGTGATAATATGTAATTTATGTTGAATTGGATTGGAGATGGGAACTTGAGTAAGAAAGTTGTTGAAGCCTTGTCAGTGTACGGCTACATCAGAAGTAAATGCGTTCAATGACGAGCACCCAGTGCCGGATTAATATTTTTTAAGAGTGTAGGCCAATTTATTTCCGCCGCCCCATCTACCTTTCTATACTAATAATTTTCCATTCATAGCAAGGTAGGCACTGAATTAGTCACTAAGAAATGCGTAAAAAAACAAGAATTACGATTTTTTGCGACATCATATCTGTTTAATAGCAAAATCATCTATAATATAGGTATCATCTTCTGAAATCTGCCGCCCCCAGGACGCTGCCGCCCCTAGGCCGCGGCCTATACGGCCTATTGACAAATCCAGGACTGCGAGCACCCAGCGATCAAAGGGGTCCACTGGAGACATGAGGGCGGAGGCGCTCGAGGACGAGCGCACGTCAGGATAGCCGTGCCGGCAAGCGACCTCTTTGGTTCTACAATGATCGATTGATACAGATGCTGATGATGTCATATGAGAAGAGTTATGAAGAAAAACTAAATATTTAGAATATGGAATATGTCACTTTATTAAGAACATTATACCTAATACGTAGGATATTCTAATTCTATTATTGATCACGGAGTACTTAGTAGAGATTGTTATCGATGTGAACGTTAGGATAACTGAAAATATCTTGGTGCAAAGCAAACGGAATATTATTGAATAACCATTATCATATAATACCTTTTCTTCCACATATATAAAAATATATGTTATATGTTTATAAAAATATACTATAGTAATAAAAATAATAATTAGACCTTTTTATTTCTTAGATAGAAAATTCAATTTACAATTTCATAACGACTAAAAAGCATGCAATGCAATCTATATTCTATACAAATAATAAAACTGAAGAAACTATCTGTGATTTCGAAATAAATGATTTAAATAAATAAAAAGTCTTCAACTTAAAGTTTTTAGGGTTCGTTAATATTTTCCTTTATCTTATTTCTTGACTAAATTTAATTCAATAATCATTATTACTTATATATTTCTTTGTTTATATTCCTTTTTTTATATTATACTCTCTTTATAGAGTAAAGGCTCCTCCATTTTTCTCCACATAATTCTGTCACTCGCTTTATCAATCCATTCTTTTCCCGCTGCTTAAAAAAATTTCATCGAGCCATCTCTCCGCCGCGGCCGCCCGGCCGTTCTGCGTCTGGTTCTCTTGCCTATAGCTGCCTTCCATGATGTAATCTTTTTGAATGTGGTCTATAGTTGAATACGTACTTATAAATCGTGCTTGCTCTATTGGACGATGCTCATCGGTGTATTTAGCAAGGCGTTTCTCGAGACAACAACAACAAACAACAGCTGGAAACAGCTTGTAGAGATTAGATTGTAGGCAAGGCAGATTGGTCGATAGCTAATATTTACCAAATACCTAATGTTCTTTTTGAGCACCCTGTCCACGAACAGCCAGAAATGGACATTGTCCTTTATATTCAAACTGTTTTATATAACAATAACTTACGGTATAAAGAAATTATAAACGAAACAGCCAAAACAGGACAATTAAAGTTACTTTCGGTAGGCTGTAATATTTTGACGTTGACATAGGCCGCTTTCCGACATCAATACGTCAACAATCGCTTCATGGTACACAAATAGCAGGGCAGAAGAAGATTATCGAATTCACGTGACCGCTGTCCTGTTACGGTCACGTGATCTCTGGCTGACCTGTGCTTTAGCTAGGTCATGGTAGGATATAGCAGGACAGCTCAATTATTGGCTAATATTGGCCTGTTTTAAGATGTCATGGTAAGCCCCCAGATTGTTGATGGTTAATTAAGAATTTAATTATCACATTAGTTAATTAACTTTGTCGTACCAAACTGTATGCTATTGACATTTAATTACAGTTTTCGGGGGTAGCGATGCGTCTATGATCTTAAAACAAGCTGGTTAGCTCTTTTACTATTTTTATTCAAAAAGAAATATAATATAATATCTATGTTACCTTTTCCTTGTAACAATAAACATTGATATCAAGCCGCTTTACGCTCAAGTACATTTCTGAGCGGCGCCGGTTCTTAGTGACATGGAGGGAAGCAGCGCATGAGATAAATACGAAGATTCTTTTCAACTACTTCTGCTTTGTTCAGTAAAATATATAGGCATGGTATCATTGAAAGAAATTAGATAACAGTTAAAAACTAAATACACGCTTTTATAGTGTAGATAGTAAAGATAAACAGACTGCTTTTTCGTTTAGAGGCAGCTGCAAGTCATTCCAAACCTCCAAGGCTCTTCAGTTATGATGTACCATTATGATTCAACTCATTTACTTTGATATAAAAATAACTAGTTCTGTGTTATTGCATCAGAAAGTGTGACATGGAGTATGCCAACTACCAAAAAAGTTTTATAAGGATCATATAATAATCAATTTCTGCTTGATTGACGATGACGCCGAGGTAGTCATTACTGACAAAAGTTAAATGGTTACCATTAAACAGTTGGCAGTGAATCGCGTGGGTTCAGACGATCGACTCTAAATCTATAATATAATGTCGTGGGACGCCCGTAAACTTGCAATTTGTGGATGCTTCCACGAAATGCACCCGCTTTGAAACGTCTCGCCATTTTCTCTGATTCAATGACCTGTATTGGGTACCCAGATAACGGTAAAAAACATGTTACCGAAGAGAATCTTTTATATCTATGCTGTGGAGACGGGATAAAAAACATGTTTTTGCTGAAAAGTTTTACCTTCACAATGGCATTACCTCAGATTAAATTTTTTTAATCTGAGGACATTACAAAAGTGAAGTTTCTTTCTTTTTCTTCTCTTTATTGGCTGGCATTACATCAGTGATGACTTTAATTTTGCTCATTTCCACGGGCGACGATAGCTACTTCCCATCAGGCGAATCGTCAGCTCGTTTGTCGGCTATTTCCATAAAAAATAAAAGTGTAGTGCAACTAAAAATGTCAAAGATGTCAAAAAATCCATCCAAAATAAAACCCCAGAAAAATTAAAAACAAAACTTAAATTTTATACGAAAAATACAATGATAATTTATTTAACTTTTCATATATCCCAGGCAGCATTTACCCAGAATTGAAAGCATCAGAAAAATTCCTTATAATATGGATAAGAGACGGAATTGTCGGGAACCAATGCCTAGTCTGCTCCTAGTGGCTTATAAAATAATAAAATTTCTTACATTACCATCAAATGTGAAATATTTTATATGGAGTCATAAAGACTGTCTCTGTTCTCTTCATCTCTATGTTTTGTAGCAAAATTATGTGAAAACTTTTACCTCTATTACAACTTTTTACTGATCCTAAGAAGAAGGTCACACGCGACGCGGCGCGATTATTTTATATTATTACTATCATACATTATAATAAAAATGGAACTGACCAATGTTTGAAACATATACTATAAAATATAAAATATTATTATCGTAATGGATACATTAAAACTTTCGATGCGGCACGGCAACTATTTTACCTACAGCTTGCCGTCTATTGTGGTATTTTTGTCGATAAAATTTGGTATACCTATTTCATGCCGTTAAATTATCTCTAGTTAGTTGCTGGACACCCTGTATTTAAACCTCCAGTAACCCAGTAGGTAAACGAATCAGTGCTTCAAATATTCAAGTGACTTCCAGATTACAACCTCCAAAATTAAAATCTTGCGGCTTGAGACCACTAACTATCGTTGCTAGCTGAGTGGCTTGGAACTGTAATTACTTGAATAATAAATGTGTTCAAACTTCGCTTGATACGTCCTTTGTTGTTTCTAATATGGAAAAAACTCATAAAACTTATAAAACACTGATTGAAGCCTCGGACAAAACTTAGAAAAAGAGTGAGAAAGACAATTATAGAGTTCTTTGATTAATGATTATTAAAATTAATTGGCAGTAAGTTAATTTAAGCACGTAATTTATAATTTCCTTATTAAAATTAATATTTCAAATTATATTATGCTTCGTTCGTCACAATATGGATTACTTGTTTGAAGAGCAGAAGCGGGTTGTGATAAATTTTTGTTTTCCTTTAAGGTTGTTTAAAACGTTGCATTAAAAAAATACTTTTGCATCCCTTGTTAAAATATATTATGATGAAATACTTTGCCAATGTTTTCTTTTAATTTGTTAAACTCTCATTATAATTATGAATTTATTAAAATCACTAACAAACCCGCCGTCTCTTCGCTTCGGGAGGAATAGTTTTTATCCTAATGTGAACTTATAGTTCACATTTCCAGTAGGTTTTTTGACTGTTTTTAAAAACAATCTTATGCAATGCACACTTGAACGGCCTTAATCAGTTAAACAGAACTATTATAAATTTTAAAATTTAAAAACACGCCTTCTATCAAAAAAGCTAGTTATCATGATAATACCTTTTTGAAATTCTCATGGTGAGCGCTTTAATTTGACACCCATACTGCGTTATTCAGAAAAAGAAGGGGACGTAGAAAGTACCTGCTACTCTACGCCGTACTCTGAGTGCGACCCTATTCCGGCATGTTGGTAGCTGCAACTCCGAACGCAATTGTAAATTATTGTGTAAATAATATACCACAAATTGTTGCAATGCCTATGTCGGAATAAATGTATATTTCTTTCTTTCTTTCTATTCGATTTATTTTTATTTTTTGCTACTTAAACAATAGCATCTCACAGCCACCATATTTGTTTTTTTTAATTTCACTTATCTAAGAAAACTTGGGCTATCAAGACAAATCTAACGATATCTTAATTATATAAAGCCGTTCAGAGGTTTAGAAGATATGAGGTAATAAAGAGTATTACACAATAGGTGGAGAGCCCAGGGCCGCCAGACATCACTTATTTTCTGACGGATGAAATGTGGACGATTGAGTAGTGTTCGTAGTACGTGAACGTAACTCATTATTTTGGCAGGTTCAAGGTGTCTGTAAAGCAAAATGGCCCACGGAATGTGTCTGGGAGTATTAACGACTTCTTTCTAACTATATTATCTAGAACATACGTGAAAATCAGCCATGAGAAAATACGTGAACTTAGTAATGATTTTTTGTACCTTGATCACCTGATACCTGGAAATTGGCCGTTTTTCCAAGCTAGCAAGTAGGCATACGATCATAGTACATACTAACACTACTCAATCGTCCACATTTCATCCGTCAGAAAATGATCAGATCATCAATCAGATCAGATGTCTGGCGGCCCTGGGCTCTTAATCTACAAGATACGCGCGGAAAACATAACCCTTCCTGGCAGTCGGGTAAAAATACATTGAGAGTACGACTGGTTCATACAACCTAATCATGTATTTTCGTATTGTTCTGTGTATAATCTGGCGAGGCCTTGAATTGTATTTCACATACATAGCTCCAAGTCCGTGGAATACAAAAGACTAATACGAAATATTAAAGAGAGAACAATAGCTCACGTAATTTCCATTTATCGTTACTGTTTCACTATGCACAAAGTTGAACTGTTCGTCAAAGGACTTTTTTTGTGGCGCATATTTCAGTGAGTAAACACAGGCCCGAATTCGTACATTTTATTTGAAGGTGCGAGAGATTTGTTATATGCGATCCGACTCGACTTACGATACATTTGTCTTTAAAGCATGATGCATTAAAGTACTTATGACTTATGACTCAAAGCACTCATACATCTAAGGATCGTACCCAAATTGCTTAATTTGTTTCCGAGGTTGTATGTGTGACAAAGATACAAACAGACAAAATTCTAAAAATCGTTGTTATGGGATGCATGACGTTAGTAAATAGGTGCTCTCACTAATAGGTTTTGTCTAATATCTTCCACGTATGAACATAAATCGGATAGTTTTAATACAATAATTGATTATGCTCAGATTAAACTATAATGTGAGGTATGATGATATAGATCTCAGATATACAGATATTTGCGTACAGTTTCTAGAGATATTTTTATTAAATTATTAGCTGTGCCTCGCGATTTCATCCACTTTAATTTGTGGATAAAACTAACTACTAAAATATGTATATGATTTTATATAATTGATGATTTATATTCCTTGATAAATGGACTATTAAACATTAAAATATTTTTTCATTTCGAAGTAGTAGTTCCTGAGATTAGCGCGTTTAACCAACCAAACTCTTCAGCTTTATAATATTAGTATAGATTATAAACGTATGCTGAGAGATCTAATGGGTTCTGCGGAAGATCAGCGCTGGCTTTCTTCAGAGAGCAGGCAACGATCTGTAAAGGGTCCACTTATAAGTATTAGATATCCTTACCTTGTGTTTATAAGTATTGTATAGGTAGTATCTTTTGCAAATAAATGTATTGTCTTTCTTTCTTTTTTCTTTCTTTCTTCAGATACCGTCTTTTTGACGATGTCATATTTAGTTTCCCTGACGTGAAATTGTAGTTTCTTTTTGTTTTACAATATCTCGCTAATACTACTCGCATCGTTCTTTGAAGAACCTTTTTGTACCCGTTCAATATTTAATACCGAAACGAGATCGAGTTTCTTTAATAAACTTTTTATACTATAGTTTATCGTTTGAGATCTGTTATAGATAGTTCTAGATGAGAGATGAGGAAATTGGAGTTAAATCTCTAGCTCAAAAACCTGCTCAAAAACTCAAATGAAAGTCAAAGGTGTAACTTTTAATTAATATTTTGAAAAGAGGATATTACTTTTTTCCTGTAATTCCATAATGTTATTGTTTGACAATTTGGTTGTTACCGACAGTTAATTATAAAGGAGGGATACAGTTTTCGGCCAAGAACCATAATTATGTACTCTGTCCTAGAACATAACGGACCAGACATATTATATGACAAAAAATTTGTTTTATTTGCTAGATAAACATATTTATACTTATTCTCCTCTGCATTGGCCAAATGAACAAAGTAATGCAAAAAAGCTTTCATAGTATTTACCTCATTACAAACGATTTTATATCGATTAAATCGGTTGATATTTGTTATGAATTATTTATTAATTATAAGTACAATATTAATTCCTTTTTTACATTTTTTCAAATTTTCTGTACATTGAATATTTTTTTGAAAATTTCGATTAGGGGGTACTTCAATAACGTGTTCGAACACAAAAATGTTTTTGTTAGAATTATTGTCTGTCTGTCTGTCTGTTTGTCTGTCCGAGCATCACATGAAAACCCTTGAATGGATTTCGATGGAAATTGGTTGTTTCTAATACTCCGGTTTCTATACCTATTTTAGAATACTTTTTAACCCGGAAAATTAAAAGGTTGAAAATTAAAACGCTGAAAAACGCGATGAAAGTTTGTATGGAAATTTTTTACACCAAACAATTTGAACATAAACCAATTTGCTTCAAATTTGCAACAAATTTTCCTTACTTAAATTGATGGAACACGTTTTGAGTTTTTCAAAATTTTGCAAAAAAAGAAAAATACAAATTAATGTGAATATTGCTTATTTTTCAAAACCCGCTCCTAGAGGAATTCTTTGTGATTGTATCGTGGGTTTCAGTATATAAATGATTAAAAATATAAGTACTTCAATATAAATCGTTCACCGTTTTTTCAATTTTCTTCTGAGAGGTACAAAAAAGGTAAAACATAATTTTCGTATGCGAAGCTGCGGGCAACAGCTAGTCATAAATAAAATCAATTGTTATATGAAATTGAATGGGAATAGCATACCGACAACACTAATTGAATGTGTCAAAAATAAACTGGAAGGAGTTACGGAATAAACAGTATCTAATACCTTTAAACGAGCAATTCTTGTATATTATAATATATATTATCATAAATAAAATCAATTGTTATATGAAATTGAATGGGAATAGCATACCGACAACACTAATTGAATGTGTCAAAAATAAACTGGAAGGAGTTACGGAATAAACAGTATCTAATACCTTTAAACGAGCAATTCTTGTATATTATAATATATATTATTATATATAATCCTAGACTTACCACTGACTCACCTATACAATTGATCTCCCAGAAGGAGGCGAGATGGGATTTTGTTGTCTATGGCAAAAGTTCTCCATTCCCTCCCGACACCTCGGGAAAAATCTGACATTTCCCATTTTCAAGATGGCGGCTGCGCGGCGATTGTCAACTTTTTTGTTTATGGCCTTTTGCAAAATTTTTTTGAAAGTTTTCGTAAAGTTTAGGAAGCTGATTATGAAAAAATGGGAAAAAATTGAAAAAACAAGATGGCCGCCGAGTTATTTTGGTTTGAATTTTTTCGATTTTAGAGGTGACTTTGAGGGGTCGCATCGGGGTGGTTTTTAAACTTTTTTGCAATATTTCTTTTGCTTTCGCTTGAAGGTATCCTCAATTTTGATATTTTGGGGATTTTTATTTTTTTTACAAGATGGCGGACGCGGTGGCGGCCATTTTGAAAAATGTACGAAAAATGACATTTTTTGGGTGCATTTTTCTTCCGGTTGGCAACATTTGAGCGGGTCCCTTTGTTCAGGGCGGTTGTGTAACTTGACCCAAAGTGTTGCCAAGTTTCATTTTTTTTATCTTCGTTCATATATTTTTTTGGACTTTCTATTCAAAAACATGAAAAGTAGAAGGAGCAATATTTTTAATCAAAAATTCACACATGCAAACGTATCGTGGTTGTCATAATGACATTTGACCATTTTCGTCGATTTCACCTGGCAACACTGACTGCTGGAATTTTTTTTTCGTTTTACGAAAACCCGAATTGATCTCCCAGAAGGAGTGGTGGGGGGTAGATACTATGTATGGGGGAATTTTTGGTTCACCCCCGGATCTATGGGAAAAATCCGACTTTTCGAAAATCCAAGATGGCGGCCGAGGTGAAATGACCAACTTTTTTTTTTATTATGCAGCTACCCGAGATTGGTGTCGTTTTCGGCTAATGTTGGGAAAAGTGTTACGAAAAATTTGGAAAAATTTGAAAAAACAAGATGGCCGCCGAGATATTTTGATTTAAAATTTTTCAATTTTCGAGGTGACTTTGCGGGGTCGGATTGCGTTGGGTTTTAAACTTTTTTGCGATTTTTTTGCTTTGTTGCCTTGCATCTATCCCCAATTTTGACGTTTGGGGTATATTTTTTTTTCGACAAGATGGCGGACCCTGTGGCGGCCATATTGTAAAACGTATGAAAAATCGCGTTTTTTGAAGGAAAATTTTTTTAGGTTGACAACATTTGATGGGGTCACTTTGTATGGGGCGGTTGTGGAACTTGGTCTGAAGTGTTGCCAGGGTACGTTGATTTTTTTTTCGTTAATACATTTTTGTGAACTTTCTATTCAAAAATATAAAAAGTAGAAGGAGAAACATTTTTAATCAAAAAATTTCACCAAAAAATTTTTAGTGGTCGTCATAATGACATTTGATCATTTTCATCCAAATTAACTGGCAACACTGGGAGCTAGAATTTTTTTTCCCGTTTTTTCACATTTCGAGTAGCCCAGCCGAAAGTATTGGTGAGGGGTTATAATGATGTATGAAAAAGTTGCTTGACTACTTATGTTCACTATGGGAAAAATCTGACCGTTCGAAAATTCAAGATGGCGGCCGCTCGGCGACTGTCAACTTTTTTATTTATGTGAGGACCTACCCAATATTGGTGTCATTTTCGAATAATTTTGGGACGACTAATACGATGAAATTAGAAAAAAATTAAAAAACAAGATGGCGGCCGAGATATTTTTCTTTAAAGTTTTGAAATTTTAGAGGTGACTTTGAGGGGTCGCATCGGGGTGATTTTTCAACTTTTTCTAATATTCTTTTTGTTTTCTCTTGAAAGTGTCCTGAATTTTGATATTTTGGGGATAATTTTTTTTCAACAAGATGGCGAACCCCATGGCGGCCATTTTATAAAATGTACGAAAAATTGCATTTTTTGAAGGAAAAAATTAGTAGGTTGGCAACACTTGAGGGGGTTACTTTGTATGAGGCGGTTGTGTAACTTGACTAATAGTGTTGCCATGTTTGGTTTTTCTTTTCATCGTTCATACAATTTTTTGGACTTTCTATTCAAAAACATAAAAAGTAGAAGGAAAAATATTTTTGATAAAAAAATCAAACAAAAAGATTTCTTGTGGTAGTAATAATGACATTTGACAATTTTCACCTTAATTAAATGGCAACACTGGAGTCCAGAATTTTTTTCACTTTTCGAGTAATTGAGCCTAAACTATAGATCAGGAGTATAAGAAATGTATGGGAGATATTTCTAAATTAAATCACTCGTTTTAGGAAAACAATAAAATTTTAGTGTTGCCATACAAAAAATAATAATTTTCATACAAATTTATTTTTGGATTAAATATTTCGCTACTATAATGTATGGGGCATTTGTAGGTTCTGATATTTTGTGAATTTTGGTGAAAAAAAATTCAGTGTTGTCATACAAAAAATAATAATTTTCATACACATGTTTTCTTTTTTCAAATATTTGAGGCGGTTGTCTTCATTTGATGGCCTTATAATGTTTGGGGCGATTGTAGGGTTCAATAGTTTGTAAATGATGGTAAAAAAATATTTTAGGGTTGCCATACAAAAAATAAAAGTTTTCATACAAAATGTACTTTTTTATGTAATATTTCGGGCTATTTCATCAATCTTATGTCATTACAATATATCAGGAGGTTGTTGGTACTTATAGATTGTACACATCGGAGGAAAAATGTTGCAGTGTTGCCACATAAAAATATTAATTTTCATACAAATGTATTTTGTGTCGAATATTTCAGATTGTTTGTCCATTGAATGTCAATACAATGTAT
Organism: Thymelicus lineola; assembly: GCA_963932265.1. Taxonomy (NCBI): domain Eukaryota; kingdom Metazoa; phylum Arthropoda; class Insecta; order Lepidoptera; family Hesperiidae; genus Thymelicus; species Thymelicus lineola. The sequence continues at coordinate 11,287,372 of OZ010699.1, forward strand.
GAGGCGTTTATTAGTATTAAGGGTTATTATAAGTTATCAACTAGCTGACCCAGCAAACTTTGTACCGCCTATCAATTTCTCCTTCTCCCCCCTTGCCTTCCCTCTCTTGCTACCTCTCCTCCTCCCTTTCCCTCCCCTCTCCCTACCTCTCCCCCTCTTCCTCCCTCTCACTCTCCCTCTCTCTCCTTCTTCCTCTTCCTCACCCTCTCCCTCTCATATTCTGTTAATCATGCCAAAAAAATAGACAAACTAAAAGTAGTAGTTTGAAGCCAAACATTTCGCAAACAGACGCCTGAATCAAAAAATAAATTTCAAAGACCAATATTTTTGAAAAAAAAAACTATTTATTTATTTTGTCTTTTGCGAAAGAGAAAGGCACGCGCGCTGCTTTAGCAGCGCGCGCCCCACGCGAAAACCTAGTTATTATTATATATAATCCTAGACTTACCACCGTGATAACTATATAATTGTTCTCCCAGAAAGAGTCGAAATACAACTTTGTTGTCTATGGCGAAAGTTCTCCATCTCCTCCCGACACCTCGGGAAAAATCTGACATTTCCCATTTTCAAGATGGCGGCTGCGCGGCGATTGTCAACTTTTTTGTTTATGGCCTTTTGCAAAATGTTTTTGAGGGTATTCGTAAAGTTTAGGGAGGGAGTTAGGAAAAAGTGGAAAAAAAATGAAAAAACAAGATGGCCGCCGAGTTATTTTGGTTTGAATTTTTCCCATTTTAGAGGTGACTTTGCGGGGTCGCATCGGGGTGGTTTTTCAACTTTTTGGCGATATTTTTTTTGCGTTGTCTTGAAAGTATCCTCGATTTTGATATTTTGGGGATATAAATTTTTTTGACAAGATGGCGGACGCAGTGGCGGCCATTTTGAAAAATGTACGAAAAACGACATTTTTTGGGTGCGTTTTTCTTCTGGTTGGCAACATTTGAGCGGGTCCCTTTGTTCCGGGCGGTTGTGTAACTTGACCCAAAGTGTTGCCAGGTTTTATTTTTTTTATCTTCGTTCACACATTTTTTTGGACTTTCTATTCAAAAACATGAAAAGTAGAAGGAGCAATATTTTTGGTAACAATGTCACACAGGAAACCGTGTCGCGGTCGTCGCTATGACATTTGACCATTTTCGTCGATTTCACCTGGCAACACTGACTGCTGGAATTTTTTTTTCGTTTTACGAAAACCCGAATTGATCTCCCAGAAGGAGTGGTGGGGGGTGAGTACTATGTATGGGAGAATTTTTGGTTCACCCCCGGATCTATGGGAAAACTCCGACTTTTCGGAAATCCAAGATGGCGGCCGAGGTGAAATGACCAACTTTTTTTTTTATTATGCAGCTACCCGAGATTGGTGTCGTTTTCGGCTAATGTTGGGAAAAGTGTTACGAATAATTTGGAAAAATTTGAAAAAACAAGATGGCCGCCGAGATATTTTGATTTAAAATTTTTCAATTTTCGAGGTGACTTTGCGGGGTCGGATTGCGTTGGGTTTTTTACTTTTTTGCAATTTTTTTTCTTTGTTGCCTTGCATCTATCCCCAATTTTGACGTTTGGGGTATATTTTTTTTTTCGACAAGATGGCGGACCCCGTGGCGGCCATTTTATAAAATGTACGAAAAATTGCATTTTTTGAAGGAAAAAATTTTTAGGTTGGCAACATTTGAGGGGGTCACTTTGTATGGGGCGGTTGTGGGTCTTGGTCTGAAGTATTGCCAGGTTACATTGATTTTTTTTTCATTCATACATTTTTGTGAACTTTCTATTCAAAAATATAAAAAGTAGAAGGAGAAACATTTTTAATCAAAAAATTTCACCAAAAAATTTTTAGTGGTCGTCGTAATGACATTTGACCATTTTCATCTAAGTTAACTGGCAACACTGGGAGCTAGATTTTTTTTCCCGTTTTTTCACATTTCGAGTAGCCCAGCCGAAAGTATTGGTGGGGGGTTATAATGATCTATGGAAAAGTTGCTTGACTATTTATGGTCACTATGGGAAAAATCCGACCGTTCGAAACTTCAAGATGGCGGCCGCTCGGCGATTGTCAACTTTTTTATTTATGTGAGCACCTACCCAATATTGGTGTCATTTTCGAATAATTTTAGGACGACTAATACGATGAAATTAGAAAAAACTAAAAAAACAAGATGGCCGCCGAGATATTTTTCTTTAAAGTTTTGAAATTTTAGAGGTGACTTTGTGGGGTCGCATCGGGGTGGTTTTTCAACTTTTTTATAATATTCTTTTTGTTTTCCCTTGAAAGTGTCCTCAATTTTGATATTTTGGGGATAATTTTTTTTTAAACAAGATGGCGGACTCCTTGGCGGCCATTTTGTAAAATGTACGAAAAATTGCATTTTTTGAAGGAAAAAATTAGTAGGTTGGCAACACTTGAGGGGGTTACTTTGTATGGGGCGGTTGTGTAACTTGACCGAAAGTGTTGCCATGTTTGGTTTTTCGTTTCTTTGTTCATACAATTTTTTGGACTTTCTATTCAAAAACATGAAAAGTAGAAGGAAAAATATTTTTGAACAACATATTTCACCGAAAAATTTTTAGTGGTCGTTGTAATGACATTTGACTATTTTCATCTAAATTAACTGGCAACACTGGAGTCCAGAATTTTTTTTACTTTTCGAGTAGTTGAGCCTAAACTATAAATCAAGGGTAAGAAAAATGTATGGGAGATATTTCTGAATTAAATCATTCGTTTTGTAAAAACAATAAAATTTCAGTGTTGCCATACAAAAAATAATAATTTTCATACAAATTTATTTTTGGATTGAGTATTTCGCTACTATATTGTATGGGGCATTTGTAGATGCTAATATTTTGTGAATTGTGGTGAAAAAAATTTCAGTGTTGCCATACAAAAAATAATAATTTTCATACAAATGTTTTCTTTTTTCAAATATTTGAGGCGGTTGTCTTCATTTGATGGCCTTATAATGTATGGGGCGATTGTAGTTTTCAATAGTTTGTAAATGATGGTGAAAAAATATTTTAGGGTTGCCATACAAAAAATAAAAGTTTTCATACAAATGTACTTTTTTATGTAATATTTCAGGCTATTTCATCAATCTTATGTCATTACAATATATTTGGAGGTTGTTGGTACTTATAGATCGTACACATCGGAGGAAAAATGTTGCAGTGTTGCCATATAAAAATATCAATTCTTTTGTGTCGAATATTTCAGATTGTTTGTCCATTGAATGTCAATACAATGTATGAGGCGTTTATTAGTATTAAGGGTATTTATTAGTTATCAACTAGCTGACCCGGCAAACTTTGTACCGCCTATAAATTTCTCCTTCTCCCTCTCCATCGCTTTCCTTCCCCTCTACCTCCCCCTTGCCCTCCCTTTCCCGCTACCTCTCCTTCTCCCTCTTACGCCTCCTCTCCCTCGTTCTCCCACTCCCTCTCCCTCTCCATCTTCCCCCCTCTCACTCTCCGTCCCTCTCCCACCCACTCTCTCTACGTCTACCTCTCCCTCTCTCCCTCTCCCTTCCTCTCCCTCTCCCTCAACCTCTCCCTCTCATATTCTGTTAATCATACCAAAAAAATAGACAAACCAAAAGTAGTAGTTTGAAGCCAAACATTTCGCAAACATACCCCTGAATCGAAAAATAAATTTCAAAGACCAATATTTTTGAAAAAAAAAAAACTATTTATTTATTTTGTCTTTTGCGAAAGAGAAAGGCACGCGCGCTGCTTTAGCAGCGCGCGCCCCACGCGAAAACCTAGTTATTATAATATATAATCCTAGACTTACCACCTAGTGATCTATATAATTGTTCTCCCAGAAAGAGTCGAGATACGATAATGTTGTCTATGGCGAAAGTTCTCCATCCCCTCCCGACACCTCGGGAAAAATCTGACATTTCCCATTTTCAAGATGGCGGCTGCGCGGCGATTGTCAACTTTTTTGTTTATGGCCTTTTGCCCAATGTTTTTGGAGGTTTTCGTAAAGTTTAGGATGAGAGTTACGAAAAAATGAGAAAAAAATGAAAAAACAAGATGGCCGCCGAGTTATTTTGGTTTGAATTTTTTCCATTTTAGAGGTGACTTTGAGGGGTCGCATCGGGGTGGTTTTTCAACTTTTTGTTGATATTTTTTTTGTGTTGTCTTGAAAGTATCCTCGATTTTGATATTTTGGGAATATTTATTTTTTTGACAAGATGGCGGACGCGGTGGCGGCCATTTTGAAAAATGTACGAAAAATGACATTTTTTGGGTGCATTTTTCTTCCGGTTGGCAACATTTGAGCGGGTCCCTTTGTTCCGGGCGGTTGTGTAACTTGACCCAAAGTGTTGCCAGGTTTTATTTTTTTTATCTTCGTTCACACATTTTTTTGGACTTTCTATTCAAAAACATGAAAAGTAGAAGGAGCAATATTTTTAATCAAAAATTCACACATGCAAACGTGTCGTAGTTGTTATAATGACATTTGACCATTTTCGTCGATTTCACCTGGCAACACTGACTGCTGGAATTTTTTTTTCGTTTTACGAAAACCCGAATTGATCTCCCAGAAGGAGTGGTGGGGGGTGAGTCCTTTGTATGGGAGAATTTTTTGTTCACCCCCGGATCTATGGGAAAAATCCGACTTTTCGAAAATCCAAGATGGCGGCCGAGGTGAAATGACCAACTTTTTTTTTATTATGCAGCTACCCGAGATTGGTGTCGTTTTCGGCTAATGTTGAGAAAAGTGTTACGAAGAATTTGGAAAAATTTGAAAAAACAAGATGGCCGCCGAGATATTTTGATTTAAAATTTTTCAATTTTCGAGGTGACTTTGCGGGGTCGGATTGCGTTGGGTTTTAAACTTTTTTGCAATTTTTTTGCTTTGTTGCCTTGCATCTATCCCCAATTTTGACGTTTGGTGTATATTTTTTTTTTTGGCCAAGATGGCGGACCCCCTGGCGGCCATTTTATAAAATGTACGAAAAATTGCATTTTTTGAAGGAAAAAATTTTTAGGTTGGCAACATTTGAGGGGGTCACTTTGTATGGGGCGGTTGTGGGTCTTAGTCTGAAGTGTTGCCAGGTTACGTTGATTTTTTTTTCTTTCATACATTTTTGTGAACTTTCTATTCAAAAATATAAAAAGTAGAAGGAGAAACATTTTTAATCAAAAAATTTCACCAAAAAATTTTTAGTGGTCGTCGTAATGACATTTGACCATTTTCATCTAAATTAACTGGCAACACTGGGAGCTAGAATTTTTTTTCCCGTTTTTTCACATTTCGAGTAGCCCAGCCGAAAGTATTGGTGGGGGGTTATAATGATGTATGGAAAAAATGCTTGACTATTTATGGTCACTATGGGAAAAATCCGACCGTTCGAAAATTCAAGATGGCGGCCGCTCGGCGATTGTCAACTTTTTTATTTATATGAGCACCTACCCAATATTGGTGTCATTTTCGAATAATTTTGAGACGACTAATACGATGAAATTAGAAAAAATTTAAAAAACAAGATGGCCGCCGAGATATTTTTCTTTAAAATTTTGAAATTTTAGAGGTGACTTTGTGGGGTTGCATCGGGGTGGTTTTTCAACTTTTTTCTAATATTCTTTTTGTTTTCTCTTTAAAGTGTCCTAAATTTTGATATTTTGGGGATATTTTTTTTTCGACAAGATGGCGGACCCCGTGGCGGCCATTTTGTAAAATGTACGAAAAATGGCATTTTTTGAACGAAAAAATTTGTAGGTTGGCAACATTTGAGGGGGTCACTTTGTATGGGGCAGTTGTGCAACTTGACCGAAAGTGTTGCCATGTTTGGTTTTTCTTTTCTTCGTTCATACAATTTTTTGGACTTTCCATTCAAAAATATGAAAAGTAGAAGGAAAAATATTTTTAATCAAAATATTTCACCAAAACATTTTAAGTGGTCGTCGTAATGACATTTGACCATTTTCATCTTTATAAACTGGCAACACTGGAGTCCAGATTTTATTTCACCTTTCGAGTAGTGGAGCCTAAACTATAGATCAGGAGTATAAGAAATGTATGGGAGATATTTCTTAATTAAATCATTCTTTTTGTTAGATCTATAAAATTTTAGTGTTGCTATACAAAAAATAATAATTTTCATACAAATTTATTTTTGGATTGAATATTTCACTACTATAATGTATGAGGCATTTGTAGGTACTGATATTTTGTGAATTTTGGTGAAAAAAATTTCAGTGTTGCCATACAAAAAATAATAATTTTCATACAAATGATTTCTTTTTTCAAATATTTGAGGCGGTTGTCTTCATTTGATGGCCTTATATTGTATGGGGCGATTGTAGGTTCTAATAGTCCGTAAATGATGGTGAAAAAATATTTTAGGGTTGCCATACAAAAAATAAAAGTTTTCATACAAATGTACTTTTTTATGTAATCATTTCATCAATCTTATGTCATTACAATATATCAGGAGGTTGTTGGTACTTATAGATCGTACACATCGGAGGAAAAATGTTGCATAGTTGCCATATAAAAATATAAGTTTCCATACAAATGTATTTTGTGTCGAATATTTCAGATTGTTTGTCCATTGAATGACAATACAATGTATGAGGCGTTTATTACTATTAAGGGTTATTATTAGTTATCAACTAGCTGACCCGGCAAACTTTGTACCGCCTATCAATTTCTCCTTCTCCCTCTCCATCGCTTTCCTTCCCCTCCCCTCTTCCTACCTCTCTCACTCCCTCTTCAACTTCCATTTGCTACCTCTCCATCTCACCCTCCCTCTCCCCCACTTACCCTTTCCCTTGCCCTTTTCCCCTCCCTCCCTCTCTCTCTCTCCGTCATCCCCTCCCTCTCCCTCTTCCTCCCCCTCTCCCTCGTGCTCCCTTTCCGTCTCCCTCTCCATCTTCCTCCCTCTCACTCTCCCTCTCTCTCCCTCTCCTGCCCACTCTCTCTACGTCTACCTCTCGCTTTCCTTTTCCCATTCCCTCTCCCTCTCCCTCTCTCTCACCCCCTCCTTCTCCCACTCCCTCTCCCTATACTCTCAACCTCTCCCTCTCATTCTGTTAATCATGCCAAAAAAATAGACAAACCAAAAGTAGTAGTTTGTAGCCAAACATTTTGCAAACAGACCTCTGAATCGAAAAATAAATTTCCAAGACCGATAACATTTTTGAAAAAACTATTTATTTATTTTGTCTTTTGCGAAAGAGAAAGGCACGCGCGCTGCTTTAGCAGCGCGCGCCCCACGCGAAAACCTAGTCTATATATATAAAATTGAAAAGAGATACACTGATTAAACAAAAAATCTCAGAAACTACCGAACCGATTATGATGAAATTTGGCAGGGAGATAGTTTATGCTAAGGAGACGTCAGCTAAGAACGGATTTTTGGAAATTCATCCCCTAAGTGTAAAAATAGGGGTTAGAAGTCATTTTCATACAAGCCGACTTCGTCAGTTTTAGAGTTATAAATATGAAATTTTTAATGTAAGTTTATAGTAATAAATAAAAGTTAACTTTAACACATTTTTTTGAAAAATCATCCCTTAAAGGGTTAATTTAGGCGTTTTATCATAGTATGCAACTTCGTCATTTTTGAAGTTAAAAACATGAAAATTTACATATTAGCTCAAAATTAGAAACTAAATTTAGAAGTATTACGTTTTTTTTGAAAATCATCCCTTAAAGGGTTAATTAAGGCGCCGCAAGTTAGTATGGGAACTACATCAGTTTTGAAATAAGAAGGGTGAAAATTTGTATTTAAGCTTATAGTTAGACACAAAAAATAACTGTATCACAGTTTTCTCGAAATTCATCCCCTAAAAATTGTGGTTGGTAGTCAACTACATACAAATCAGCTTCGCCAATTTTTGAGGTAGGTATAAATATAAATTTTTTATGTAAGTTTATAGTAATAAACAAAAGCTAAATTTAACATATTTTTTTGGAAAATCATCCCTTGAAGAGTTAATTTAAGCGATATAACATAGCATGCAACTTCGTCATTTTTGAATTTAAAAACATGAAATTTTACATATTAGTTAAAAATTAGAAACTTAATTTTAAGTATTACTTTTTTTTTGGAAAATCATCCCCTAAAAGGTTAATTAAGGCGGCGCAAGTTAGTATGGGAACTTCGTCAGTTTTGAAGTAAGAAGGGTGAAAATTTGTATTTAAGCTTATAGTTAGACACAAAAAATAATTGTATCACGGTTTTCTCGAAATTCATCCCCTAAAAATAGGGGTTGGTAGTCAATTACATACAAATCAACCTTGCCAGTAAATTTTGCCAGTAATTTGCCAGTAAAAATAATTGTAACAGGTTTTTTAGAATTTCATCCCCCAAGAGGTAAATAAAGGGGTTGCAAATTTTTCAGGAAATTCTTCATTATGAAAATTAATATGTAAGCTTATAGTGAGAAAGAAATTTTGTATAGGGGACTTTACGGATGGGAGGGGGAGGGGAGAGGGACAAAAAGCAGGAAAGAGACCGGGAGCGGGAGAGGGAGGGGGACAGGGAGCGGGAGAGGGATAGGGAGTGCGAGAGGGAGAGGAACAGGAACTGGTAGAGGGACCGGGGACGGGAGAGGGAAGGGACAGGGACAGGGAGCGAGAATTGGACCGGGAACGGGAGAGGGCGGGAGAGGGAGCGAGAGAGGGAGAGGGACAGAGAACTGAAGAGGAAGAGGGGCAGGGAGCGGCAGAGGGAGAGGTACTTGAAGCTGGAGAGGGACTGAGAGTGGAAGAGGAAGAGAGATAGAAAGAGGGAGAGGGACTAACATTGAAATTTATAATCAATAAATAACACATCAATAACGTGTTAGAGCACCAAAAATTTGTTTTTAAAATTATTGTCTTTCTGTCTGTCTGTTTGTATGTCCGGGCATCACATCAAAACCCTTAAACTGAAGAATGATTTGTGATTGTATCGTAGGTTTTACTTTATAAATTCCTAAATTCAATATAAATTAACCTGTTATTAAATTTTTTTCTATGAGGGGTACAAAATAAATATGATAAGCATAATTTCCGCGTGCGAAGCTGCGGGCAACTGCTAGTATTATATATAATTGGAATCTCGGAATCGGCTCCAATGATTTTCATGAAATTTAGTATTTCATGGGTTTTGGGGGTTTGGGGGGTGATAAATCGATCTAGCTAGGATTCATTTTTAGAAAATGTCGTTTTATCGGTGTTTTCAGGCAATGATAAACTTCTACAATATACTCTTCCTGACATCTATTGGCAAGTAGCAATACTAAAGTTACTTCAGTAAATGGCGTTGTTAAGCAACACTAAACCGAGCAAAGCTCGGTCATCCGGGTACTTGCAGGATTATACAGCAATGTATGGCAACTTAGTCACTGATTTTAGTATAATGTAAACATCCTAAACACAGCATACATTAGACGAAGCGATATTTTTTTCTCTGTTCAACGTGTAAAAAAGATTTATGTAATATCTTTTCAAAGTTCATTTTATAATCTACTATTCTATAAACTATTTAGTTTGGGGGTGATAAGCCATCATTTCCCACGGACAATAGAGACAAAAGATCAAGATGCAGGATTATACAGCAATGTATGGCAACTTAGTCACTGATTTTAGTATAATGTAAACATCCTAAACACAGCATACATTAGACGAAGCGATATTTTTTTCTCTGTTCAACGTGTAAAAAGATTTATGTAATATCTTTTCAAAGTTCATTTTATAATCTACTATTCTATAAACTATTTAGTTTGGGGGTGATAAGCCATCATTTCCCACGGACAATAGAGACAAAAGATCAAAATTCCTCAACACTGACCAAAACAGTTTCAAATCATTCCAGTGGTATGTATAAAAATCCTATCACGTTTAATTTCATTCATCATAATTAAATCCGCAATCTGAATCCGAGGTGTTAAAGTGTACTTGACGTCAAGTGGTTTAAATAGAACTAGAATTCGAAATATTTTTAGTATAATGAACTGCTATAAAGAAGAAATAGGAGTTGAATTTGATTTGACTTAGGAAAATTTAATACCAAACACTGGCGTACAAATATTGGTATTTATGTTGCTTGATAGACAAAACCATAATTTGTATGGACATTTCTATTTATTACCATTGAAGTATAATGTCATAGAACCAGTGAACTAATATTCGTTCACTGCATAGAACAGACCCGCCGGAAGATTCCATTTTCAAAATTGAGCCCCCGTTGTCCTTTCAAAATCGAACAAATCCATTGAAAATTGAAGCCCTATGGCACCAATTCATTGGAACATACATCGTGTTCGCGGTGTCGGTTCTATACGCTAGTAATAATACTTCAAAGTTTATTACACACTTATTGTTTCCCGTCTAACCATTCCAAGTTATTGATTAGATCATAGTAATATTTGAAGCGCATATAGCGGCTTGCGTCGATCCTAAGTGATCGACTAAGTTAAGCAACAGCAGGCGCGATCGGTAGTTGGATGAGCGATCGATCACGCATAGTAGCAAAAATTCTTGAGCATTTCCGTACTTCAAAGGGCACGTAAAGCCGTCGGTCCCGATTGTCATCATAAGATAACAGTCTTTAAGTCATGTCGGAGGCCCTCGGGCGGTTTGAAACCTTCCGACACTCAAGTTGGCCACTAACCTCTCTACCAATCTGCACTGGAGCAGCGTGGTGGAGTATGTTCTAGGCCTCCTCAAGAGGAGAGAAACGTGCCCAGTAGTGGGTCATTAATGGGTTGAAGCCATTATTTGAGGGATTTTCTTAATTATTTTACAACTTGCACTTTGCTCACGGCTTTGCCTGCGTTTCTGAGATAATAAATACCCTATATTCTAGATCATGGCCTACCTGTATGCTAAATTTTATCTATATTCGTCCAGTAGTTATTGCGTGAAAAAGTAACAAACATATAAACTTTCACATGTATAATATTAGTAAAAACACTAACGCCTCACACTCATAGCCCTACACTAGGATTCCCTGTGTCGTGGGTGCCATGGACAACACACAAAGACAAGGACACTCACACCCAGACCGAGAACAGAAATTCAAACTCATCATTCAAATTTCCGCCTCGCTAGGAATCGAACCCAGGACCCTTGACGCGGCGATCCGGCATGATAACGTATCGTATCGTTAGTAAGAAGGATTAGTAGGATAGTAGGATATTTCACCTAATTTTTAAACGCTTTTATTTAGCTTCACTTCGGAGCATCAAAGCATCAAAGCATCAAAGCATCAAAGCATCAAATCTTGTAACGTTAATTTGAATGACTTCCCTTTAATGAAAATTGATGAAATTTGGCAGACATGTGTATTTCCGATGACAATACACGAAAATCATATTTTAAACTAATTTTCATTGTTTATTTGTTGTTAAATTAAAAAAAACGATTTTCAGACTTTAGACGCATAATTCTCTATGTTCTATTTTACGTAGAGACTTGAAATTTTCACAACTTGTAGCTAATTTTATAAACTAAACATTATTGAAATAAAAGCGTTTAAAAAAAAAATTTTTTTAGGATTCATTTTTCATTCAAACCGCAGCATGATACTTGGTGTGTCTTATCTTCATCTAAGAAAACTATCACGAGATCAAGTTAAGTAGGTCCTGAGCAAAGATTTTAATTTTCTGAAGATTAGTACGCTGTTACTGAAAACTGCAGTTTGTGCAAACTTTATGGTAGAGGATTTGCAACGATGCGACGTGTTGGTGTAGTAATCTTATTGCTTTACACTAAAGATCTTTTTGATATGCGTGCTACGGCGTTCTGGTATTTTCTATAATATTCATAATGCGCATTTTGAGGATATAAACTTCAATCGAAAAAAGCAACAAAAAATACAAATATAATAAAATGGGGATACATTTTATTTGTTTTATTTTTATTTGTTTTTCTCCACAGTTAATTTAATTGGTTTTCTTTTATTATAAACTAGCAACCCACCCCGACTTTGTACGGGCAGAATATAATTATGTCTAATGCCTACATTTTTATGGTTCCGTAGTCAAACTGTCGGTCCGTCCGTCCACGTGGCTGGTTTTATTTCTCATGTATTGTGTAAAAAAAGGTTTAAGTTGTTTTTATTTATTTTAAATTGGCCATCTACAAATGAATTACCTTTTTCTGAAAAAAATTAAAATTACGACGTGCTATACGATAGTTACATTCTATTTCCACGTAGATGTAAACTCAGGGAACACTGAATAGCATTACAGCTCCCGCCATGCTCCTAACTCGGTAATCTCTTGTCGAGAATAACCGGCGGCTTTGTGGCTGAAATACAGAGAGCCTCCAACAATTTCTTAGAAACCGCGTTTATAAGGTATGGCGTTTTCTTGATCGAATTACGCCTTTTGTAAGTAGAAAGAGTACGTAACTATGCATATTTAATTTTATTGAAAAGTAAAATGGGAAAAATCGTCTATTGTGTATGTAGAAAATGTATAGTTTATTTTGCTATGATAAGGATACTCGTGATGTTTATTTATAATGTCGATATTTCGACCCAGATGCAAGGAAATGTCCTCAGTCCGCAAAGAGTTAAGTTTAAAATGTGTAATTAATGGAGCAGGAATGCTTTCATAAGATCAATAAATATATATTTTCGTTATATTCATGGTCTAGTATCAGTAAATGAAGTTTGGGTTATTTCCATCAGTACACAAATGAAAAATATATCTAGGTATTATGTCTATTTAGGCACCCCGCTGCGTTCATGAGAGATCCCGGAGCCTCACCATATAATAATATATGCAACGGATGGCTGACGATGGCTTATACTTTAAATCTTACATAACCCACAACCTAGGTTTCGGGTATCTTTCGAAGCTTTCGAAAAAATAGGTAGGTATTATGTCTATTTAAAGATCCGATTCTAAAAATGTGCATTATGTTTTCGTAAGTAAAGCGAGACTGTTACCAGAATAAGAATAAAAATTTAGATTTAATTTAAATTCATGTTTTTGCGTTATGCTTAAGTATGACTGTCTGATTTTAAGTATCTCATTAAACGACTTCAATGTTTACATTAAAGGATTTGTTTATTATCCGTGAATCATTTACTAAGATTTGCGTAATGGTAATTATGGATTAAGATTTTACGAAGATTTACGAGGATTAGGTTTTAAGTAAATAAATAAATAACACTTCACACTCATAACTCCACACTAGGATTCCCTGTGTTGTGGGTGCGTTGGACGACACAAAGACAAGAACACTCACACTCAGACCGAGACCAGAAACTCAAACTCCTCATCATTCAAATTTCCGTCTCGCTCGGAATCGAACCCAGGACTCTTGGTGCGGCATGGTAACCATTGCGCCACTTGGGTCGTCAAACAAAGACGATAGCTTTACAGGAGCACTCAAGAAATTTTGCCTCTAGCAGTCATCCATCGACCCGTACCCGCTATTGATTAACTTTTTAAATCACTTAAGATCGAAACAAGCCGCCGCCGGGTTATGAGATCATTATTGGTTAGGTACTATCAATCTAATATAACTGGTAGGTCACTTATTTTAGAAATAATTATGCAAGTCCCCGTTTTTTGGACGACAATGCATCATTGACATCTTTGGTGTTGCATGTGCCCATGGGCGACGATTACCACTTACTCTGATGGCTCATAATATATCAAATCTATAATTTTTGTAACGTATTAGTGTATAATAATATTTGTGATAGCGTTGATTTTCATTACATAATTTAATTTGCCCAGTTATGGTACCTCAGTGGTCACCGCCTATTAAATTAATTGTAATAATAATCAATAAAGTTCTTAGCAAAGGCATCGTCGATGCGTTGATGGTAAAAAAGAATTCGGGGAACTTGTTGTATAATTTGACAAGAACATTTAGTTTTATCAACATGAATATATTTTCCTGAGTCAGTAGGTACACAGATCCAATATATTTTTCACGTTAACGTTAGAGATCTTCGCAGGGATTTGGTAAAGGATTACGTATCGACGTTCATGCGTGGGTCGTGAAAAGGAATTTGAATATCACAAATCACATAAATGTAACACCAGTAAACTTGACTAGAACGTTACGATTCAAATCAAATCAAATCACATTTAGAGATCTAGTCTAGATTTACTCTTGTCACGCACATTCGTCAATGATGATGCATTATTAATAAAGATTGTTTTAATAGACCCCACGTTCCAGTCGACGTAATAACACGTACTTTATTATTGTTTGCTGTGTTAAATAAAAATTTTCATTATTGACCTAAACACTTTATTTAAGTTACTTTAAATTATAACTATAACTTAATAATTATACTTCTACTATATAATTCTCGATGGACTGCAGAATATATTTCTGACACTGCAGATGTCAAATGAGTCATTAAGATAATTAATAATAATAATATTAATAAAAATTATTTTGAACATACCCCACGTTCCAGTCGACATAATAAAAGTTTAAAACTGTTTCTATAACGAACTTAACACTTTATTTAAGTTACTTGAGATTATCATATAACCATAATAAATTTTAACTAATAGAAAGTAATACAGTTCTCTATGGACTGCAGAATCTATCTCAGGGACTGCAGTTATTAATTCTGTCAAATGAGTCGTTAAGATAATACGAGTAAAATTGGACTAGACCTTCGTCACCTACGGCATAATTAAAGGCCCTCTTGTAAAAGCATTTCGACCCAAATCTGTAGACTTAGGATGTGTTTGTTTAGGATTGCTAACAAATTATTGCTCAAAATTATTTTTCTTTAATAACAAAAATCAACAGAAATCTGAAAATAGCGCAGTTTTCATACTTTGTTCTTTTTAAATTTTTGCTTTAATTGCTTTAGCCTTAGCCTTTGCTTAGTTCCACCGAACTACCGAGAAGTTTTTATATTCATCTGGATCATTTGCCCAGCTTCGAAGAGATACCTTCAAAATCTTATAGATTATACATGTATAAAAGGCAAAAGTGATTGACTGATGTATCAACGCACAGGCCAAACCCTTAGGGCTAGAAACTTAAAATTTTGCACACGTATTCTTCTTATGACGTAGGCATACACTGCGGAAGGGTTTTTCAAAATTCAACCCCCAAGGGGGTGAAATAGGGAATAAATATAATAAGCATAATTTTCGCGAGCGAAGCTGCGGGCATAACAGCTAGAATTAAATAAAGCAAACAGAAAGCAAAGGAAGCCAAACCAAAAATGTTGTATTCATATCACATCGCTGCAGCATTGCGTCGTACTCGGCATGCAGCTGTGGCGTTGTAGAAAATGTGTATTGTCGGCGCCCGGGGCTATATGGAGCTCAAACCGTTATAAGTACATATAAATACTAGGTTTTGCTACCAGAGATAGCTTAGCACTCAGATTATAGAACAAAAGGGCCTAGCAGTTTATACTATGGTCTCTCAAACTTGGGGTCTTACGGTGAGATCTATAAGTATAAAGCGAACTTATACTTGGACTTTGCATACAACAAAATATTAAAAAGTCAAATAAAGAAATCTATAAAAAAATTGTTGAGAAAAAGTCATACAAAACGGCAAATCTTAGGCGCGGGCCACACAGAAAAGACGTAAGACACGGACCCGTCGCAGTCGCGGCGCCCGTTTAATCTACTTTCATACAAAATGTATGCAGCCGTCGCGACGTAAAACATACAGAAAAGACGGGACGCCCGACACGACGTTTTCTCGTCGGCGCCCTATTGCAAAACATACAGAAAGGACAGGACGCGGGCGTGCGTAGGCGCCAGCGGAGGAGCGGAAAGGTCGCGGAGAGCAGGTTCTAATTATTATAGTGATTAAGTACTCTGTGGCCGGGAAAAGCCCAGTGTGCACCGACCGTCACGCCCGTTCCTTGTCTTTTCTATATGTTTTAACGGCGCCCTGTCTGCGACGGGTCCGAGCCCCGTCTTCGTCTTACGTCTTTTCTGTGTGGCCCGCGCCTTAGGGTTGACTTAGGACAATTATGTTTGGATAATTTTATGTCTGAGCTAATCTTAGTGTGGTGAATCATACTAAGTATCGTGCATATCTTATCACTTGCTTTGATTAAGGAAAACATCTTGAGGAAACCTTCACACCTGAAATCTGCATAATGTTCTCAAGGCCGTGAAGTCTGCCAAATATGCAGGACTTAGATAAAAAGGAGGAGATTCTCAATTGGACTGTTTTTTTATGTTTGTTACCTCAGAACATCTCCTGATTTGGAAAATATGTTTTTATTTGAAAGGTTATTCTTCCAGATTGGCCCCATATTTATCAAAATTTAGATCTAATGATGGGATCCATGAAGTATTCAGGTAAATTCTCAAATATAAAAGATAAAGGTATTTCCTTGAAATCGGTTTTTTGGGTGTATTGGTCAAATTTTAATTATGAATTTACAAGTTGTTCCGAACATTTGATTGAAAAAATTTGCTTCGCAACCGAAACAATTTGTAACTCGTTAATTTTATTTTCCATTCTTACCTGACACAACTTACCCTTTCTTATCAATATCTACATTAAAGTCTGTATAGTTTTTGATTTAAGTTCAAACAACAGAATGAAAACATTTAGAAACAAAAACTCAGTTTGGAAAATAAAATGTGAGCCGTCATGGGGCGGCTGGCAGATGTGAAACATCGAAATTATTTTAAACAAGTAATAGGCATAATAGACCAGTGCCGATAATTTTTGAAAACAAAAAAAATTATAATAGGATGAAACCTATTGCAAAAGAAAGAGAATATAACAAAAAATAAAGGAAAAATAATTTACGGGCGATCTGAGGTCGGGAAGTGGGGGGGAGGGGGGGTTTAAGGGTAAAAAACGGTTTATCTCAATTTCCAGCAAAACTATAAGTCCTATGGAAAAAAGTTAAATGGCAAAATTATAGGTAATAAAAAGGTCTACAATTTTTGCATTTACACTTTTTTACATAACCTCAAAATTTATGTGAAAAATTCAAATAACCAAGTTTTTCGTTTTTTATTTTAACCTTTTACAAAAATATTTCTTTTTCCACGAAATTTTGTGAAAACTTCCCGACCTCAGATCGCCCGTAAATTATTTTTCCTTTATTTTTTGTTATATTCTCTTCCTTTTGCAATAGGTTTCATCCTATTATAATTTTTTTCATTTTTTTACCGTTTTAAGAGGTATCGGCACTGGCCTATAAATGTACAGATTATGACAGGAACTAAATATGGCATGATGAAAAAACACAATATTACGAATTGTCTTCAGAAAATGATGACAGTTTTGTCCTACTGTATGCTACAGGCAATGAAACTAAGTTTATTTATGATTACCCACATTGTGTTATTTTTTTTTCATATTGCCCTACCATAATAATATAGTGCGGTGAAGCGTCGCCACTCACCGTGCCAAAAATCAGGTTTACCCCTCGCCTATAGATGTTTCACATCAAAAAGGTACTCAAAATTGTCAACTACTACCAATGACTTATATTCTGCATTTTTTCCTAACAGATATAAATGACATAATACAACGAAGAACCATTGTTAAACAACCTGTAATATTTGCTAACAGGGCTGGAATGATATATAACGCCATAAACAAAGGAGAAGCTATTATGGACTTCTTGGGTACGCCGTACGACACGAGTTCAAAAGGAAGAAACGTGAATAATGCCATCGTTACAATGTCTGTAAAAATAAATTGAACGAAAATGAGACCCCTTTATTCTCACTCACGTAAATACTTATAGGGATTTGGATTACGATAGATATTATTGAAAACCATCTGACGATCATTTACACCCAAATAGCTAGCTAATCGATTTGATTTATCTACAATACCTGTTTAAAAAAAATCTAACGTTTTTGGGATAATACCTGGAGTATTATCAAGGTTCATTTGTTTACTAAATTTCATTTTTGTTTAGTAGTTTTTGCGTGAAAGAGTAACAAATATCTATGCATACAACCTTAAACCTCCAAACTTTCATATTTTCTTTAATTGAAATTAAATTAAATAATTTTAATTTTAATTCAATTTGTAGTATAATAAGTGTCTTCAAGCCAAGAGTGATTCATAGTGTTTTACTAAGTAAGTCCGTCTTACCACCCAAGACTACATCGCCACAAGCATCAGGTGGGATTGTAGTTAAGCATTAACTTATCTTATATTTAAAAATCCTCTGAAACGGTTTGACCGATTTTTATGAAACTTTTTGTGTATGTATATTATAATAGATATAGATGGCTGGCTGGCTGGGAAAATGGCCAGAATAGCAGAAAAACGGATATAGATTCGCATAATAAATAGTTTAGCAAAGAGTGTGCCTGGGCATGTGGAGATTAAGAACCAGGTGCATAATTATATATTTTTTATTAAGTATCTAGAAACTGTTCCGTTGTACGAAGATAACGATATAGACCTTTTAACTTGTATCAAGATTGTATTATATTTGGGCAAGGCCCAAAAGTAATTAAAATTTCAAAACGAGAAAACATTAATATTAATAGCAAAACTACCGATGTAATCTCCAAAAAAATTCATCATCGAAATCTGGTTCAGCGCCAGAACGGTAGTACAAAATATAATACCTTCATTATTACAAAAATCTGTACACAAATAACTTATTGCTAGTGTAAAATATTTGTGGTCAGGCAACAGTTCGAACAATAGGTATACGTGGAAGCATACCCTGGTAATGGACTGGCAAGTTGAGTACTTTGCGAAAGATGTATCCATAAACTTGACATATGGGCTCCTAACCAGAACCACCTTTGTTCCTTCCGGTGCTTTAAACGTATCTTTTGACATTTATATAATCACCGCTGCGGGCGAAGTATTATGGATGCAGTCATAGAACTGTTCTAGAAGAGACTAACTTTGTGTCATAAAAAATTTATGATGTAACGTATTTATGTTAGTACTTCAATTAATATCATATTTAACGATGCCTTATAATTGAGCAGAATTGGTAGTCCACCACGCTGCTCTTGTGAAGTTTAGTGGCTATTAGTTTTTGATGAGTTTCGTTACTAAATACTATATCACCGCATACCGTCAGGTGAGATTATAGCCATACATTAATTTAAAATACGTAAAAAAGTAAGTTATCCATGGCTATAGTTTTCATGCCATCCGAAAGCTTCTAAACTGGACCAAAAATTTACAAATATGAAGATACAAGTTAAATAAATTAAGTACAAGACGAAAGTGTAAAGTCATCTTCATTAAATGCTCAAGAAATACTGTCCCAGCCAATGCCACAGCGCTCACCCATACAACTTATAAAGTTACTTAAGCTGGTCGATCGCTTTCAAATTGATAGTTTATGTACACAGACTAGTATCTATAGGCTTAAAAGACTTATTATAATAGTTTCATTTATGGCATAGGAAACTTTCAGAGCGGCCTTCACAAAGCGACATTTATATTAGGGAAACGGCAGCCTCAGGAAAATTATTATCATTTCTCTTTTCAATAGAAATGGTCGGAACCACTCAATTGCGGCGCCTTGAGAGCAATTGCTTTTTATTTTAATTTATAGTAGTCTTCGTAAATTTTGGTCGATCTTATTTCACTAGTTACTCGATGGTGCTTCAATTCGAAGACATTTACTTATTTTTTGTAAAGGCGGTAGTCCAAACCTGAAGCTATTATTATTGATGGTTGTAAAGCGTACGTATTAATAATGTCAACTTAAGTACATTTTATTCTTTCAGTAGTTCTTTTTTAGTTTTAAAATATCATAAAAAAAACGTTGTAGGTATTTGTAGAAATTTTTACGATATACTACACTGACTTAACTTTATTTCCCGATCTCATTGATCATTCTCGTTCTCGATCTCATTCATCGTTTGGTCTCTACAGCACCACATAGGAACAAACATACATAAACTGATAAACACCTTACCCATGTGCGTTGCGCAGTCTGAAAAAGATACCACTGCAGCACACACAGACTTTTCTGGTGATACTAATATTTTTTGTGTCTAGTATATTTTTGTCATTTTTGTTTTTTTTTCTTCTTTTTTTTTCTTGTTTTATGTGTACCTTCTGTGTGTTGCTTTTGTAATGTGGTAATAAATAGTTTCTTATTCTTATTCTTATATTTAATAAAGATTCTACCCAGATACATTTTTATAAGTACAGACAGATAACTAAGTTATATTTTTGACTTTCCATATCTAACGAGTCTTTGTAAACGTCACGTACAATGGGGCTTCGTTACAATAAGTAAGTTAAACAGACTTGTTATTTACATTATTAAATTATGAATAAATTTGTTTCTTTTATTATATTTGGCGAGTTTCCTGAGAATCGTTAAATTTGATTTTTATTAAGGATGACAACTGGATTCATAAATATTGCTTTTATAATTGCAATCAAATGTAAAATTTCGTTGACGTACTTTTTTTATGGAAATAGCTGGCAAACGAGCTGACGCTGGACCTGATGGTAAGTGGCTATCGTTGCCCATGGACATTAGTAACACCAAAGACATCACTGATGCGTTGCCGGCCAAGAAAGAGAGAAGAAAAAAAAGAAAGAAAGTACTTGTTAACTTAACGCATAATTGAGCTCACATATAAAAGGTAGTACCCGGATGACCGAGCTTTGCTCGGTTTAGTGTTGCTTAACAACGCCATTTACTGAAGTAGCTTTAGTATTGCTACTTGCCAATACATGTCAGGAAGAGTAGAAGTTTATCATTGCCTGAAAACACCGATAAAACGACATTTTCTAAAAATGAATCCTAGCTAGATCGATTTATCGCCCCCGAAACCCCCTATATACTAAATTTCACGAAAATCGTTGGAGCGGATTCCGAGATTCCAATTATATATATATATACAAGAATTGCTCGTTTAAAGTTATTAGATTTAGACATTTGCAAAATTTGCGTTTTAGCTCTATGTTGTTTACTTTTATTAAAGAAAATCTCAATTAGTCAAAATTTAGGAAAATATAGAAACTGGAAAGTTTAATACGATTTGAGTCCATGCTTGCCTTCTCATGGTGTACCCGGCGATGAAAAACGTGTTCCTTGGACATCCCGTAGTCTTTCCATAATGCGCCAGATGATTATTGAGAAGTTTTATTGGTTTAAAATCCCACATAACCCGTTGGGTATCTTACGAAGATTTCGCCCCGAAACAAAAAAAATCTTTGAATGGCTGAATGCATTTGACTGAATAAGACCCAGCTATATATGAATAAGGATCGAAGATGAGCTGAATCATTTCTATTTCGATAGGAACCTGCATTATTTTAAAGATTGTAAAAAGTATTAACGTGTTTAGGTTGCAGCCAAAGTCCTGTACTCATGTAAATATCCAACTTCTCGGCCTATAAACATCAGTCTCTAATGTTGCAGATACATGTCATGCCAGACGCCAGACGTTGACCGTTTATACCGTTTCTCACCACTTTGCACACATCTCGTCTGTCATACGGCTAGCCTGCTCGTTTTCTAGCCTTTAATTAACAAAATTTAAAAATACTAATTCTATGCTATAATACCTAAATTTCAAGTTAGGTATATCCAGTACAAATTTATTCACATGTAAATTTTGCGCCGGTGTCATGTTTCTCGCTCATGTTTATTTACGTCAACATGCGTGGCATGGTGACGACGATATAACGTCAAATGTATCACTTTACGACGCACAGTGTGTGTTTTAATGTTTCCTATCTTTAAATGCCAGTAGCAAGATCTAATTTTGTAGCAATTTCAGCAAAAAAATCAACACCGCAAACTTATGTAAATAAAGCCTTATATTAAAAACAAGGATTACAGCAATAATAAATGAATTCGTAGACTCTTTTCTACTAAGATTTTCCTAATTTTCATTACCATACTTCATGCAGAAAGCTTTCTTGTAAATCTCTTTACTCATATACTATTGTATATTATTATGTACTATTATTTCTTCTGTGCTTATAGGTTAAAATCACATAGAATTAAATGTAGTTTTTTTTTATTCAGCATCACACACAGACTTTTTTGTAATATAATAAAATTATCTAAGGGTTCCCATTCCCACCTATATGGACAAGTACACTTCAGACGTAAATCAAAACTTTATTGCATAATTCCGACGCCGCCGACGTTCCATTTTGAGTAGAATTACATTCATTCTATTCTAAAGAAAATATTTCCTTGCGGTCCAGAAAAATATATTCTTAAAAAATGAGCAACTCTGACGCTTTTAAAGTTATAAATGTCAAATTCATAGCGAAGATATTAAAATAAAAATATTCGTATAAATGATAAGAAAAGTTCAACAATTAGTGAGAATAATTATCTCTGAATATCTTCTAACTTTTTGGTAGACTAATTTGAGTGTCAATGTGATAGATAGTCTGAACCTTCTAGAGATGATTATATTTTTCTTTCAAAACTTTTGCTTTTAAAATTTCTGCGTCTGTAAAATTTGAAATAGATTTGCAGTGATTTTATGAAAAAAAAAACGATTTTTATAATATCAAGTGCTTTTTATTATCACTACTTATAATAAAAATAAGTCTATCACTGCGACAATTTCGTTCTTTTAACACAAGATCACCAAAACAACCAAAACAAAATGTACTCATTTTTATACAGTTTTCACACGGTGGATTATAGGAAAATCCACTCCATTTATTAGTGTCTTTGTTTTAAAGTTTGAATTTAAAATGGATTTTTTTGTGAAATAGTATGCATTCCTTCAAATATTTTTCGAAGTTGAACGTAGCTGAAAATCAAATATCATTGCAAGATAACGATCTTTTAATGAATACCATCATACTAAGAACATACATAAATATTTTCTGTTCATAATAATATATACATTTACCTAGAAGATTCATGAAATAACAATCTACTTAAGATTTAAAAGCAGAGTACCCATTCTGCTAAAATGTTAAAATACTAAAGCCACCCCGTTGACTACTTAAAATTTATTATTAATAGAAGCCTTGTCCTTTTCAGGGTACTTAATTAGGTTTTTATTATTAAATAACTTCTCTTGTTTACCTACTAAGTTTTCCCTTTATAAAATCTAATTCAACCTGAACTTGGTCTTGAGTAGTTACTTATTGAAGTAAAGAAACTTATGGTGCCAAAAAAATATATAGGCAGGCGTTGTAGAAGACAAAAGATTAAATATTTTAATTTATTTTTAATCTGTATTTACCAGATTTTAAATACCACTAATCAGGTTTAAATTCTGCGTGGAATATTCAAAGCTGGTACGAGTTATAATTTAGGATACTTTCATCCCAATATTTCAACCGTTGTATCTTCGCAAAAGAAGAGATACAATAATTTTAGTTTTAGTTAGAGCCACTAACAAAGATTTGTTTGTTAGATTTATTAGATAGATATCTATACCATAATAATACTCAAAGGGCAAATTTTCTGTACATTGAATATTTTTTTAAAATTTCAATACAAAAATATTTTTTTTAGAATTATTATTTGTCTGTCTGTCTGCCTGTCTGTCTGTATGTTTGTCTGTCAGCTGTTTGACTGTCCAGGCATAACATAAAAACCCTTGAACAGATTTCGATAAAAATTGGTAAAGTTATTACAAGTAATCCGGGTCATATTTTAGAAAACTTTTTATTCCGGAAAATTAAAAGGTTTCCCTGGGAAACGGGATGAAAGTTTGTATGGAATATTTTTAAGACATCAACCGATTTGCTTTAAGTTTGCAACAAATATTCCTTGCTTAAATTGGTTTATTTTTCAGTTTTTCAAAGTTTGCAAGAGAAAGAAAAAAATGTAATGTGAATATTGCTTATTTTTCAAAACCCGCTCCCTTAGGAATCCTTTGTGATTATATAGCGGGTTTTAGTATGTAAATTACTAAATATAAATTCACCGTTTTTTTTAATTTTCTTCTGTAAGATATGCAAATAAGATAAAACTATAATTTCCGTATGCGTAGCTGCGGGCAACAGTTAGTTGGAAATACGTGTGATTGAGGATTCGAACATAGACCCCCAATGTTAAACCACTAAATTAACTAAACTATCTTTTATATTCAAGTAGCTATCTTCAATTACAAGAAGGCAGTAATCCTCTAATGGTAGAAGACAATTATTTACACTCAATGGACTAGCGTTACACGCGAAGTCAATTGGTTTTCGTTAAATTTTGTGAGTGTTCCAGTGGCTTCGCAAGCCATTCCAGAATTTAACGTTCACTATCGCCTTCACGGTAAATTGACTTCGGCTAGTGGAACGAAAACTATTACAATTGGTTTTTGTTTAACTGGATTATTTATCTATATAGATTATCTTTTCTTAAGTATGGTTTTTTTTAACAATATGTGTGGTTTTGGTTACGGTTCAGTTAAACGTACTTTGTTTCAAAATTAAACTTTATTCATATAGGTATGAATAAATAATTTATTCATATAGATATTTCACTTATCGTGGTCCTAATGCCATCTGAATCTAGCTGATATCCATTACTTATATTTTAATGTCCTTAGAAGTTCTAATCAAGTGTCCAGTATTATTACAACCCTTGTATAACAATCAAATATTGTTATTGTTTATCTTCAATTAGTTTAACTTATCAAGCTCAAACTTGTTGAGTAAATGGGTTTTTATCTGCTAGCTCATTTGTAATTTTACTTTGTTTACTATGTTTTTACGACTTTTAGAGTCTGTCAAAGACTATTTGTACAGTTCGAGGAAATCATCAATTTTTGATTTGTACCCGTTTTGTTTTATCAATTTATTTTCTTTATTTTCTTCGGAGGGCACGTAAAACCGTCGGTCCCGGTTATTATTGTAAAATAACAGTAAATAAGCCATGTCGGAGGCTCTCGGGCGGCATAAAAAGTCCACAATACAGTGTAATAAATAAATAACGAAAAAGATTGAAAAATCTTCGTGTCATTAATTTTAATATCTGTGAACAAATTGAATTGTGAATTTTGTGAATAAATAAATAAATAAAAATCAAAACAGTACATACTTTTTTAATAAATATTTTCACATTCCCTGAATAAACTAGAAATACAATTTTCAATTCATAGCCAATGAACTTATCAACGTGAACAGACCCGATCGATAATGTATTATGTAGGAAGATTAGCATGGTCCATTGCTTAATTCTGTTCGTTAGTGAGATATCCAGGTTAAATCCTCGCTGAAATGAGTTCAGGAATGATCATGTCAAAGGCCATGATGATGTTCATAATCGCATTCACCGAACCTCCTACGTCTATAGATACGAGATCATTATCAAAAAATTGGTTGTCTGTAAAGTCGGTTTACGGACAATGGTTTTACGTGATAACGTCTATTTTGTAGAAGAATAATTTATGATATAAATAATGTAATTTAAGAACGTAATGGAAGCCCTACGCACGGAGCCGCGGTGCTACTCGCCAGTTGTGTCAGCTTGAACATGGCTTGACGCGCCACCGCGACCCGCGTATCTAGCTAGATTATAATATTAAATTTCATACTAACTATACGATTTTAAACATATTTAAGTTGAAAATTTGGTTTAAATCGTTTTAAATATCAGGAGCTGCGCGACATCTGTGATTTTCTTGACTACAACTAAAGTCCGAGTCGATGTACTGTGTAAAGTTCTTTCAAGTAGTTCATACCTATAAACAGAGATGACGCTATTGTAGATTTTCTTCCAAGCGGACCGATTACGCTTGAGTGGGAGAGAGACGGCCGGTCTAGCGTGCCTCTCTCTCTAATGCTGCGCGCGCTTCCGTGACGTTACTCGGTTTTCGTGAATGCCTCTCAGGCTCATCGTCTTTATAAACGTTATCACGTTAAAAGATCTGCGTTTGAAACAAGCCTTGACTGTAGCAATTCCGTGTAATAAATAAACGCCTACAAACTCATGTGATAACCTGTGGCGCGGGTGGCATAGACGACACGTCATAGAACATCACATGAACACCTATGACCCGAATACAATTAATATTAATAATTATCTGTCACATAAATATCTGCCCTGGCCGGGAATTGAACCCAGGACTCCTCGCTTCTTACAAGGCCACAATGTCGTCACCAGATTGATGTTTCAAGCTTAGTTGGCAGTGCTCCCGAATTTCCCGAATTTCAACGATTCCGAATTTGATTTTGTTTGTTCTAGGATTGAATCATTTGTGTACAGACAGCAAAAGAGTTAGATATGCAGGGCTATATAAATATTCTGTAATGTTTTAAATATCAAAGAATGTTTGTATTACTAACAATGATAAATCATACCTTACATATAGGTAAATTAGTAATGGCACACACATTTTGTAATTTTAACATTACGGAATATTTTTGTAACATGCTCTGATTCCTTACCTAATTCTTTTGCTGATTGTATGATACTTCTTCCAATATAAAATACCTTGGTGCGAGTGTGCGATCTCATGTTATACTATACAAGCCTCACTAAATTACGCTCATAATTATTGCATCATTAGTTACTGGGACTTTGTAGTTAAATTGATAGCATTTGAATTATTATATTAATGGTTCCTGAAATTATAATATTTACCTGTAAACAAACAATTGAAATTGAATATTCCTGTACAATAATTTAATGGTTCGCAAAAGCTAAATATCGAAAATTTGGTATCTCAATACTAAATTTTTACGCGTAAATTAATTTAAATACTTAAGTAATTTTCTTATGAATAGTTTACGCAAATAGGGTTAAGACCCTCTTTTACCCTTCGCAGAACTAAAAAGATATGATGTTTAGAAAATTATTCAATACGGTACCCAAGATAGTCGTCTGTGGTTCTTTATGGCCGCGGGGTGCGGTTGCCAACTCCTTAACTTGTTAGACAAGGAGGGCACATATCTAATGTCATCTTTTTCCTGCTGACGTAAATCTAAAAGGGTTCAGTGAAAACTGGGCTCGCACAAAAGCAAGTTATGAAAACTTGTAAATTGATTGATGTAATAAACATAAGTTCATAAGGCACGATTATCTATCTATTTATGGTGTTCAGCAACTAATTAGCAGCTAACGACATCAAAATCATTGCTCTAAGTTGCAAGACTGGTGAGTTGTTGCTGTTTGAATCAGAGAGCCTTACGCGAGTGTCCCATACTCCTTGCGTAGCTACGTGCTACGTTGAAAAAAAAACATAAACGTGTACTTACGTACGCGCGTGAGAAGTTACACTTCATTAGCATGAAAAAAAACAATGAAAAAAGTTTCAAAAACCATTTAAAAAAAAAACAAAAAAACAATATTCAAAAAAAGTTTCAAAAAAATTCTAATTATTTTTTCAGAAAAAAATTAAAAAAAAATTCAAAAAACAGAAGACTGGTCAGAGTGGCGTAAGTTAGGAGATGCCTATGGCTAGCAGTGGACCTCCAAGGGCTGATGGATGGATGGATGGAACCGATTAACTTAGTGGAACACGCCGGGAATCCAGTCTTAGAGTAAAATACAGAATTACTTGAAATATGATTTTTTTACTGTGAATAATTCACCTAAAATAGCATTAAGAATATTAACCTCACACGTCAAAAAACCTGACCCTCATCATACAGTTTCTCCTCATCTGACAAGTAATTCAGTTGATAGATGCGTTTTTAATAGAAATTTAATATTTTTTATTTGTTTATTTACCCTTTATTGCATCATACAATGGGCGGACTTAATGCCTAATGGCATTCTCTACCAGTCAACCCTTGGCCGCGTTGTCGAGAATGTGCGGTAGGCTATATTTTACGTGGCCATGTGCTACAAACAGGACTTTAGTAGAAACCGAATGCAAGCGACACGCTCGTTTGTCCTCACCCTTAATTCGTATCGTATTCGTATAAAACGTATTTCTGCAGTACATGATTATATTCTAACATTTGCTTTCTCTAAATAATTTGAAAGAAAACTAGAAGCAGAGCTAATATAATGTAACCTGAGGATAACATTAGTTTTAAATTATGCAAATACGAGTATAAGAGTTACAATATCATCATTAAATCCCTTTATGGTGCTCGTGTCTTTTTGTTAGCTTTGTAAATAAAAGCAACATTAGTTTGCTAAACACAGATATCCCTTCCTCCCTTGTTTAGAGCGGGGAAATGAAGTCAAAGACAAGAACCATTATTAACTAGTCATGTTATGTGCATTCTGTAACTAGTCACGCTATTTTTTGTTGATACAATCATTATTATTATGAATGTTGTACTCGTATATAGATGTATCGCGTGACTTTGAATTTGATCATTCATTCTTTTTACTAACTGTGACATTCAATAATAATAAAAACCAAAGAAAATAAAAACAAACTACTCCAATTCTTTTACGTTTTTTTGACTATGTATTAATTAATGATTTATGTCCTTGTTTCAGGCTGATTGTCTACCGGCTGTTCAGCATCGCGCTCTTCAGCATCTTCGCAGACCAAATCCTCGCTCAGGATACCGACAGGGAACACCAAGGACCTCAAGCCTGCGGAGGACGCCTCAAAGGCCCCGTTGGGGTCATCCAGACCCCAAACTTCCCCAACGCTTTCCCCGTACCGATAAAGTGCAAATGGATTATCGAGCATGACATTACTAACGGGACTATATCGATATACTTCACCCAGCAGTACACCACTAGTGGACTCACTTTTACTGAATACTTTTACTACGATGATTCGTATAAGCTGGGGGAGAGAAGAGCACTCACTGTTACAGAAGAGAATATTACGAAAATCAAATGGTTACAGGTAAGATAAAAAATATATTTTTTAGAGAAATAGACATAGAATAAGATGTAAGAAGCGGACACAAAGATCATTGAAAGGAAGTCATGGAAGTATAGAAAACGTCTAGTTAGTTAAATATTACCATTCATATTTTCTTTGTCAAAGAATGGCGCCTGGTCGTCGCCATATCCATTTTTATTGCTACTTATATTGCTAACAATCGATTGTGATAGAAAGATCAAAATTGGTTCAACTATTCACAACTCTACAAAGGAAAAAAAGTAATGTACATCATATCTTTCTTACTTTCTTATATCGTTAGGAGCGAAGTAATAATCAGCGCTCGCGTAGCTTTGAGAAACATAACAATTATGTTCATGGGAGTACCCAGCTTCTAGTTTAGGGAGCGCGGGATGGGTTAAGTCAGTGTATGATGAAGCTATAATAAAAATATTTTTTTGGGTCTTGTATGTCCACTTTGGAGGACAAACTCCTCAGACGCCATGTTAACACATAAAATATACCTAAGAACTTTTATGGACAAAACTCCGATTTCTAAAATTCCTTCATCAATTGAAAGCTACGTTACTTCAAAATAAAAATAAAAAATAATGTTAATTCGGCATGCAAACGTTTTCAACGCAAAAATAATAATTTGCTGAGTTTAAAAAAGACCCGATATATTTATATTTAGAGAATACAATCATCTTGCCTTATCTTATTTGTTAGGTCAGTGCGTAGCGTGCACTTTTGTATTGTACGTAAATATTTGGCAAGATCATGCACTCTGTTTCTTTACAACTTAAGATAGTTTGTAAAACTTAGACGAGGATAACAATAGGTTTATTTAGTTAATGTTTGTTATTCATATAGGTGTAGATAGGTACTGCGTTATTTGGGTAACCGAGTAACTGAATTTTTATTTTGAAATGGTCATATAAAATCTCTGTAAAAATTTCAAGTGTCTACCCATTACAGTTCAGGGGATAAAGCAATGTGAGAGATATTTGGACGGATGGATAGATGGACAGAGGGACTGGTTTTACGATTGTCATTTGTTTTGTCGTTTTTTATTTGTTTTGCCGGTTGTCATTTGTATGACAGTTGTCATTTGTTTTAAAGATTGCCATTTGTTTTAACGTTTGGCATTTGCTTTGTCGTTTGTCATTTTTTTGACGATTGTTTAATTTGTTTTGACAGTTGTCATTTGTTCTCATATTGAAATTTTCTTATTTTTTGTCTTTTTATCGATATTTTTTTAGTCATTTTGTAATTCAGAGCCGAGACGAATCTAACAAATTAAAGATCATTAAAATCGGTTCAGCCGTTCTTGAGTTATAAGTGGTGTAACTAACACAACTTTATTTTATATAAAGATATATTCAGTATAATAATCTCATTTTACCTAAACATGAAACTTGAAAACATGAAAGATGATTAAGAGATGTTTAAACATGAAAGTAAACTACGTATATTCTCATTGTAAGAGGTACAGTCACCAACAGAGTCGTTACAATGAATAATTACGACACCACCAGGCATTATTAACCTTTCCACTGAGATGACTTCGCTTATTATGCAATTTTTCCAAGCTTATTTATAATTACCTTTTACGAAAATGTACATTTTAAGATTAATACACAAATTTTAAATAAATAAATATAAAACATAACTTATAGATTTTGAATATTAAGTACCTGGTCTCATATTAAAAAAAAGTATATCAAGTGGCACTAGGTCAAATGATCGTTAATACTTATGACATTCTATCAACTGTTGTGCAAAAGGTTTTTAGGGTTCCGAAGTAAAACCGGTACCCTTATAGTTTCGTCATGTCCATCTGTCCGTCTGTCCGTGGCATAGGGCTGCGACCCTTAATGATAGAAAGCTGTAATTTGGCATGGATATATATACAGGGTGTCCCAGCGCGAAGTGACCGCCCGGCGTCTATTGATTATGTGGACAAAACTATCGACAAAAACCATTAAAGTAAAGGTCTTATCGGTTTGGTTTATTTTTTATTAGCTTTTTAATTTTTTTGTAGAAAAACCTGACTTTTTGCACTATTTTCAAAATATTTTTTTTGTTTTTACATTTATTTTCATTCTGTTTTTTGTATTTACTAGCTGTTTTCACAGTTTATCTATTCAAGGTATAAAATCTACCTAAAATTGAATACGACATTTTTTAAAAATAAATTAAGAGAAATTTTTTAGAAAAAAATTACGCTTTTTCATTTCATTTCGCTAAAAAGTTGGAAAAATGCCCTATGAATATTATTATTTTATTATTTATTATTAATAACATGATATTACCTACAAAATCTCATAAAAATGTTTGTAGTTATCTCAGTCATTTACCGAACTACAAACTCTTGAAGTATCCACCCCATTTTCGATAATAAGAAGAGTAGACTTTTAAATCCAGGCTAGTGGATCATTTAAGTGTCTTACTATCAAAAATACCTTTTGTCCTTTGATAGAATAATTTTAAAGGTAAGGAAACAATAAAAACAAATGGAAATTTAAATCATTTATTTAAAAAAAGAGTAATTGATTCATAATGTTTTCGAAACGACCGCCATTGGCATTAATACAGGCTAAGGCTCAAAATGACATCCTTTGAGTGGTTCTTTGCACTTCCAAGAGGTGTTTTAAAGAACTGTTTAGTAAGTCCGTACTGACGGAAGATTTGATAGTGCATCATTAATGATTTATTAGGTATTTTAACAAGTGTGGTGGATGAAATGTTAGACAATGTGCCGTTAATTTATCACAGAAATATGTATTATCGACGCCTGCACACTATCTGGTCCGAGTTTGTGAGTTTTTAAATATAATTTCCAATTTTTAAGGTATGCCAGAAATAATCAATTTTGTATTAAATGTTTGCCTAATTTATGTTAGATATTTGCTTAGTAGGTAGATCTACCTAAATATTTTTGCCTGTCCTAAGCCAGGGTTTAAGAATTTAAGTGAAAGCGAATCATAGGTACTTACAATTCATTCACCTAGATCGCTAGGTCAACGCGCTGCTAAGGCGTCCATACGTTTTGAGATTTTTCGGATTTAGTTTGGTATTATTATCTCTGTGATTTATGGGTGTTTTAATATATTTCTTTGTTTATTCGGGATCTAATCGCGAGCCAAACGTCCCCCGAAAAACTTCCCTCGAATTAAAATGACACCCTGTATAATATCATTGTTATAGGTGTATCTCTCTTAGGCCACGGAAACGAAGGATTAACAAATCATAAATTATTATTACGGATTTCATACATAAAACGGGTTTCATACATAAAACGGGTTTTATGGTTTATCAATATTACCTTCCGAACGGTGAGGGCAAGCTTTCATACTGTTAGTGCACTGAAGCAAAAAAAAATGAAAAGATAATGGATAAACTCAAAAAGTACTGGACGTATTTCAAAAATTCTTTCACCATTATAAAGCTATATTATTTCTGAGTGACAAAAGCTATATTTGGTTATAAGTAAAGTAATAGTCTTTTTTATGTAATATAATTAATATAAAGCATATTGTAGAACAATGTTTGCTGTCAAATATAAAAACCACATTATAATCGATCCTTCCAAATATTTACAATATACATGTATATGTACAAATATTTATCTGTCACTTAAATATCTGCTCCGACCGGGGATCGAACCCGGGACCCGTCGCTTCGAAGGCAGGGTCGCTACCAACTAGGCTACAGGGTCGTCAAGGGTTTTGCGTCTGGGGTTAAAAAGGGATTGAAAGAATGTTTAGAAATTCTTGATTAGACGACTTAACGCTGTGACGTAACCTAGTTGTGGCCAAGAAGCTTTATTTAAATAAATAATTAACACTAACGCCCCAACTCAGAGGCACTAACTGTTACTTAAATCGCTCCTTAGTAAAGAATCACCATACAAATTCTGTATTAAAAATACCTATCGTTGTAAGATGGTCGAAGCTACGAGCAAACAGCAACAACTAATTATTATTAGTATTAGTATTGCCACAGACATATATTATACATGTCTGTGAGTATTGCTTAACAACGCCATCTACTAGCTTTAGTGTTAGTGTAGCTTTAGTGTTGCTACTCACCAATAGATGTCAGGAAGAGTCTATTGTAGCAGTTTTTCATTGCCTAAAAACACAGTTAAAACGATATTTTCTAAACCCTAACCCTATTATCCTAACTAGATCGATTTATCGCCTCTGAAACCCCCTTCATGAAAATCATTGGAACCGTTTCTGAGATTCAGAAAAAATATATAATATGTATATACAATACATACATTTAAGAATTGCTACTTTAAAGGTACCTATTTGATAGATGTAAACACTGAAACGAATCGGCCACATACTGAGAGTTTAATGCATTTAACTTTAAATATTTAATTTTCACACAATGCATTGCTAATGCTCTAAGTCTAGCAATTAGTGGCGAAGTGCTGGGATAATGGGTGAATAATACCTAACAGCAAATGCAAGCTTAGTAAGAGAGAATGCATTCGACAATATGTGACGGTATTATAATTGTTTTACTAAACTATAAAAGCAAAGCAAAGCAACAACCCATAATTGTCCCACTGCTGGGCTCGGGGTCTCCTCTCACAATGTGAGGGGTACAGGCCATAGTCTACCACGCTGGCCAAGTGCGGATTGGTAGACTTCACACACCTTTGAGAACATTATGGAGAACTCTCAGGTGTGCAGGTTTCCTCACGATGTTTTCCTTCACCGAAGCAAGTGATAATTAACTTGTAATACGCACATAATATTTGAAAATTAGAGGTGCGTGCCAGGATTTGAACCCGGGCCCCGCGTTCGGGAGACCAACGTTCTAACCACTAGGCTATCACTGCTCACTAAACACTACTAAACTATACTTAGGAATATTTAAAATAGTTTTAATTGTAGTAACCTAACCTATACTAATATTATATAGGTATAGAGGAAAGATTTGATTGTTTGTTTGCATTGAATAGGCTCCGAAACTACCGAATTGATTTGAAAAATTCTTTCACTGTTGGGAAGCTACACTATCCCCGAGTGACATAGGCTATATTATATTTTTTTTACTATTTTCCCGAAACGAAGTGAGGGCGATTTCCTAGTTAATAATAATTTTGTGTATTGTCCATGGAACCCATGGGCTTAGTGTGTGTTGTAATTATTATTGTTATCATTATAGTTAAAGTTTATGGATAATTTAGGAGTATAAGGCTTATCTGTGCACCATTATTTATGTATTTTTATTTGTCTTTGTAATATCAAACGTATTTGTAAAAAATGGTATCTTTGAACATTGAAGTATAATGTACTAAAGTACCAGAACAGACATCGCGAACAAAATTTTTGTCGCGGGAGGTACTACTTTTCAAATTGAGCACCCACTTTCTCTTCAAAATCAACTGAATCCACTAAAAATTGAAGCCAATTGGCTACAGTGCATTGCGCTAATATTGGACACTCGGTGTCGATTCTGTCCTCTAAAAGTAATAATATAATAGTTCAATGTTTTTGAAAAGGGAAATACTTCTTCTATTCACGCTTATTGTTCGTGTCTCTGTACATACGCGATACGTTGTGTATGGCTGCATCTCGAGCGTGCTTGTAATTAATTATTCTCCCATTGTCTCTATATTTTGTGCCCACACTATCTGTAATACCACTTTCATAGTAATTGTGGTCACAATGGTATTGGAATCCGAATTACGGAATATCGGTGTTGACCCCCGTCATTGAATTACCCAGGGTAATTACATTACATAGGGAGCTTTTATAGGAAAATTGGGATTACATTCAATTTCGTATAGGTAGCTTAAGAGTTGTAATAAAGAATGTCAACTTTACCACAAACTAATTCTTAGCAATATTCAAAATTATCATCCGTTCTAGCTAGGGTCTAGAAATTGTTTAATAGAAAAATCTTCTTACTAAATTCTCCTTGGAGATTCGCTTGTCTTTTCCAATTTTGTTCTTATCGCCTTGCTTTTCTGAAGTAACTGCGTTTGATACTTCTAGAGATTTCTTTTCTATTAAAATGATAATGGAAAACGTTGCCAATACACCAACAATGAGTTATTATAATACACAGCAGGCGTACCTGCGTAACATATCGAATTAGGAACTTATTGTATCGTAAGCGAGTATCTGAAACATTAAACTTTTGAGTAAGTAAATGTACTAAATATTAAGAAGATAACGCTCACGGTGACTGAGTGATAGACGACGCACAAACTAATCGTAGTAGTAGTAGACTTTTCGTACTCTTTTGACAAAATATTATGCAAGATTTGAACTAGCTGCCATTTGCGTACTAGTGTGTGTATAAAGTCTTACAAAACAAAATTAAGAAAAAATAGATTCCCTGTGTCGTGGGTGCTATGGACAATACACAAAGACAACATACAAATGCCCAGAACAGGAATAGAAATTCAAACTTATCATTCAAAACGCCTCGCTGGGAATCGAACCCAGGACAATGTTGTCCTATAACCTCTTCTATCTTCCAATACAGGGAATGTTTATTAAGAATTAAGATAATTAATTAAGAATTCGTAGCGGTTTGGAATACTGTAGTGTCGCCTGGAACCCTTATTATGACATATATATTAAACGCATCGAAAGTGTACAGAGACGTTTTCTATGGCACCTAATCTACTCTTGTAATAAGGCAAATAAAATCACCTCCTATAACGATAGATTAACTTTTTTCAAAATGCAATCATTAAAGGATCGAAGACGCATGCTTGACTTGGTGTTTCTTTCTAGACTTGCAAATGGCTTTCTGGACGTCTCAGAACTTTTAACATCCTTAAACTTTTCCGTCCCGTGTAAGATTCCAAGATGTTCTAGATTTAATATTATTAACGACTTGCCATGTAAGTCTAATTTAGGACAAAATTCTCCCTTAAATAGAATTATTAGGGAATATAACAAAACAGCAAAAACCATAGAATTGGACCTATTTCTGGACACCACACGTAGCATTAAAAATAAACTACTTGCAATGTCATTAAAAACTTGAAATTTGATTGTATGGCTCACAGGTATGGCTATTGAATTTATTGATTTATTATTATTTGAGTGCAGTTTTGTATGATGTTTTAATTTTTTTTAATTTTAAATTTGTATAATTAATCTTATTTATAGAATAATTTAATTTCTGTTTTATTTAATATTTTTAACAATTCGTATTGTAATTAATTTAATTTTTTGTAATAACGATGATGTCATATTCCATGCTGTCGTTGCCTATAATTATTCCAACGCTTACCCTGTACTGTTATGGATTGTAAACTTAAAATGTAATGGTGTATGGAATGTTGGCGACCTTAATAAATAAATAAATAAATAAATAAATAAATAAGTTTTGAGTATTACATAAACGCAAATCGCTTCCGTTATTAGCCGGCGGTAAGAAAGGTGCCAGTCGATCATAAGTCCTTATTATAATTCTGATCACGTTTGCCGAGACCTCACCCGTGTTGGAGGTAAAAAGACCAGGCATCGAGGTAAAAAGCTGTCATGGTAAATGCTAATGGAATGTATAATTTTTGTATTGAAAAGTCTTCAATTTACCTTTGAAGATGCGAAATTTTATGGACCTCAGTCACGAACGAATGTCAAGGAGTCTTCGGGATCGTAAAATTTCAAACAGTTTCTGCTTCGGACAAGTTTACGATGAAACCTACACTCTTTTCGGAAAAGCTTTAAAAAAACAACAAAAATGCATTAGTATTATCGACTCATGTATGTAGAATATTTATTAGGACATCTTCCCGCGGTTATACCCGTGTTTTCTGGGATGATTTTTTAATTTCCGGGACTTTCTATATCTTATTCCAGATCATGGCCATGATTATTTTAGCCGTATTGGTACGGCTTAGAATACTAACTACTAGTAATATTGATTTTAATTGTTAATTTATACCATTATTACTATTATTATTTTCTCCATGGGGTTCGCCTGGATAGCTACCACCCTTGAGCATGAGTCAGCTGCCAAACGACTCGTCGTGTTCTGGCTGGGAGCTTAAGAGCCAGTTCGTTCTTTCTTATTTTCTCTCTTTCTTGGCCGGCAACCTTGGTGATGCCTTTGGAGTTGCTGATGTCCATGGGAGACGATATCAACTTACTATAAGGTAGATCGTCAGCTCGTTTGCCGGCTATTTTCATAAAAAGATGGTCTGTTTGTGTGCTAAACTTGAAAATCCGTCCAGTAGTTTTTGCGTAAAAGAGTAACATACATACAAACAAACTGTCATATTTATAATATGAGTAGGATTTTAAAGACAAGACGTCTTGGATATGGCTCTTATATTATAATATAATGTCGTAAGTAGTCCTAAGTGTTGCGTGTGAAAAAATCTAATAAACTTTTCTTATATTGTAACCTTACATTGTAAACGACAATAAAGTCATGGGTCTTCGTTTAAAAAAAATGCACTACATAAATTAGTTTATTTCTTATAATTTTTTCATGTAAGTATATGTATAAAGTTTTCCTTTTGCTACAAAATTAAAATATTCACTTAAAATTACCTATAAAGTTTCTTTGTAACATTTTTTTTGCCACAAAATTGAACTACTTGTCTTTATGCACGTCCCATAATTTCTTGGAAGCATGCGATCCAGTGCAACTTCCTGCATGTGACGTCAAGTTTTATGAGGAGTATTAAGACGCATCTGGAGTATATCAAACGAGTTTATTGTTCTACCACTAAGTGTGTGGCTTTTAATGCAAGAGTTTAAAGGATAATATTTTACCCGGATATTAGGTTATTTTATGCTGGTAATTTGATTACCAATTTCTTGTATCCGCTTTGTTTTATCAATTTATTTGCTTCGGAGGGCACGTAAAGCCGTCGGTCCCGGTTGTTATAAGATAATAGTCGTTAAGCCATGTCGGAGGCTCTCGAGCGGTTTGAAAACTTCCGACACTCCAGTTGGCCACTAATCCCTTCACCAATCCGCACTAGAGCAGTGTGGTGGAGTATGCTCTAGGCCTCCTCAAGAGGAGCGACCCATGCCCAGTAGTGGGCCATTGAAGCCAGCCAGCCAATTTGATCACCAATATACGTCTCTTTAGACCCGTAGAAGGCCATGCTTGCATTCGATAGGAACGACAACGAATATAAAATATTTTTAATCCGATAATATACGTTTAACGTCCATTATGAATAAAATAATGCATCTACGAATGAATTATTGAATAAATGAATTAAGAACGAATGACGCTACCACAAAGAGTTCCTTGCGTTGTGGTTGGCATGAACTGAACACACCCCGAACATGACAGCTGTCATCACCTTTACAGGGCTGTATCGTATAATCAATTTGTTTTGGTTAACTATTATATTGACGCAAGCAGAGGAAAACGATTTTGTAGTAGAGATAAATACATTCACTACGCTATAACAGTATTTGACAGTAAATATTTGCACGTACAGAGCATTAATGGGCTGCCGTCAAACAAATTTGTTAATTCCGAACTTGGTTCAACTTTGAATCCCGCAAAGCAAATTCATTTATATTACCTACTAACATGTTTCGAATTGAATTTTAATTTTATGAATCTTGGATACTAAAAGTATTGATCAATAGATACTAATTAATAGAGTTAGTTCAGTATTACTTTTAAAGTTTTATTTACTTTATTTACTGGGATTATTTTTTCTTTTTAGTTTTTTTACGCAATTGGGTTTTTGTTTTTTTAATAATTTTTTTTATTAAAAATAATTTCGAAGGCATTAAACGTCTAAGACTGCCAATATCTCCTTCCACCAATTGGTGAATTCGCAGAACAATGCATCAGAGTGAAGCCTAAGGCCTCCTAGTATGAATCCACTAGGCCTATACTACAGAATATTAATTTTCTCTCTCCACTAATGAGTTGAATCCATAAGAAATTCATTGCACGATACTGATTATGAGTCAAGGTAGTTATGAAAAAACGGAGCCCCAATAATTTATCACCTATACCTTACCCTCAGCTCCGGCTTACAAAACGCGCACCTGACCTCCTCTACATATTTATTACACCTAATCCTGAATAAGGTTTTATTTTTTTTTATTAGTTTTTCCAGACCCATTGAATGCGAACGATTCATAATAATATTTACTTTAGCCCGATAAGTCTGATTCATTTGGTAAGTACCGATACCTAACTGGTATTTTATCCCCAAACACTGGAGCAGTGTATTGAAGTATGGGTGACTAAATTTTACAGGTGGAACTAATGGGTTGAAGCCAGCCTACAGTATAATGGTCGTAGCACACTTATCAACTCGTAAACGGAACGTAAACGTATCAACTCTTGCATGTCAGTATTCTTTGTATGAAACTCCCTACTGTAAAGCACACTTATCGGATTCGTAACGTAATCGCCTCGCCTCGAGACAAGCTCACCAACCGCGGTACGGTGCGTGGACGACTTGCCGTACCCGCGCTTACGTCTCACCGTACGCTATCCTTCGACTTTCCGTTTCCTCGTGCGCGCGCCGCGCCGCGGCTACCGCTGCGTCGGTGAACTGCTGTCATTCATTCCGTCAACCAGCGGCCGGCGAGCCGTAAGCGTGGCGTCGCCTAGCCGTAGCCGAGTCGATTTGGAGCTGTTGGTCGGTTATAACGCGCTTACGTTAGGTTGACGGCGAGGCGATCCGGTGCCGATCCCTTTCCGAGTTGATATGTGCGCTACGACCATAATACAGTTTTAAAAGCACCAGAACCCAACAGCCGTTGAAATCTGTAAAAAAATATTTAAACATTGCATCATTGTAATAGGATTGTCATACAAGACATAATAATATTTTAACAAAATAATTATCGAGTGAATAATGTGTTTATTTCTAGAGCCAATACGAGCTCAATACGATTCCAAAGTCCCAAAGTTAGATCCCTACAGGTAAAGTGAGAATGATTTTTTTATTCGACACGTACTTATAGTGTGGGGTATCGTTGAAAAGGTCTTCCAAAAATATTATAGGTTTACTAAAACCATTTTTGGAGTTAGGGGTCTGTTTGCGAAATATTTGGCTTTGAAGTGCTAATTTTGGTTAGAGTTAAATGTCTCAAAAATCGGTTATATGATGAATTTACAAGGAAAAATATCACGGCTATGTTAACATGAGTAGTTAATGAGTAATAGTCGATAAACTTACTACTTCGGAACCCTACATCGCGCGCTTGCCTGGTTTTTTTTTAATGTCCTGAGGAGTTTCTTTACGGCTTTTCTTCTCGTCTAAGATAAAGTACCTTTCCGAAAAGCTGGTAGATTAACAAATGGACATCCATAAGTGTATATGTGATACCTACATGAATAAAAATATATTTTTTATTTTGAAAATTACTTTCGTTAAAAGTCATAAAATATAATATTAATCACTAAATTTAATCTCAATAGTGATAATGTGTACTACATTATAACAAACAGGTAATTATGTTCGCAACGTAAATTACAATGGCCTGGCAACTGATGGGCCAATTTAAATAACCATGAGCTGTAAAGGACCCATTGTAGTGTAAAATTGCATCCCCTATACCGTTTAGTTACTCTAATAATGTATTCAATATTAGAAGCTGCTTATCAACAGTGACAGGCTGTTCTGTAAAGCGAAGTTAAAAATAAAGCTACTATAATAACAAGCGGACTATTTTACAAAAAACTGGGCAAGTGCGTGTAAGTTTATCGACTATTACTCATTAACTACTTATGCTGACATAGCCGTGATAGTTTTCCTTGTAAATTCATCACATAACCTATTTTTTATAATTTTTTCACTTGTCCAACTCCAACCGTTTGGCCAGCAGGGGTGGGCTTGACTGCTACCAAAATTAGCACTTTGAAACCAAATATTTCGCAAATGGACCCCTAAATCCAAAAATGGTCTAATAAAACCCATAATATTTTTAAAATACCTTTTCCACGATACCCGATCCTAATAGGTACACGACGAATATAAAATTTATCCTCACGTTACTTTTAGGGGAGGTACGCTGAATATTTTTTTTCAGTATTTTATTCTACTATTTTGGAGTTTAAATAAATATGTATGTCCATTCCAAATTACAGCTTTCTAGCATTAAGGTTTATAAGGGGTAGGTAATTTGAATTCTTTCTTTAGTTCTTTAAGTTATTTGGCTTTTTAAGTTGAATTTTACTTCGAAACCCTAAAAACGTAAGAAAATGATTTATTAATACAGGTGAATA
Source organism: Thymelicus lineola (assembly GCA_963932265.1). Taxonomy (NCBI): domain Eukaryota; kingdom Metazoa; phylum Arthropoda; class Insecta; order Lepidoptera; family Hesperiidae; genus Thymelicus; species Thymelicus lineola. The sequence continues at coordinate 11,328,169 of OZ010699.1, forward strand.
AAGTCGATGGCATTGTAAAACCATGATTATTATACAAGTGCACGCTAAAGTTATTTTATACAACTTTCATTCCTGAGTATGCTGGAAGAGATTTATTTTAGAGATAAGTAGTGCGTACCTATGCACTAAATTTCTTCCATTACCATTGTATACGTGTACATAAGTTATTAATTCCTAAGTTCTTTTGATGGGAAAGTATATGCTAAGACTTTGACATCGTAAAATATTTAATTAGTATGATATTGTGCAGTTTCTTTGGAGCAGAAAATGTTTTTCCTGTTTAGAATTATCCGTGATCTATATTAGGTATCACCATGTTACGATTGCAGTGTTTTATAGAATAGACGGATCCACTATTACCTTCTTGTCTGGTTAATTATACTAAATACTTTTGGTATTACGGATGTGTACTAAATTGAAATTGACAAATAAACATGAGATAGGTCGTCTACTTGCTTAGCCTTGCCTAAATTACTCTGTAGCACACCGTGACATAAACTTCGTAATTAGGTCACGCTTTCACATGCATAAAGTAGTCCTTTTTGTATGTTAATAAAAAGGGTCTTATATTAGCTTTTTTTTTTTTTTTTTTTTTAATTTATTAATAACAAAAAATTATTACAGTTTTTTGCAGTGAGTATCCATAAAACCTGCATGAGGTTTGTCTTGGATACACAGTACACTAATGAGCTATTCACATCAATAATGGTATCGAAATATGTACACATTATACAAACTAAACATTTGGTACCTACATTCTTATGATACGTTTTTGTAAGCAAGCGGTGAGATTTACAAAATGTGGGTATTTGCAAATAAATACAATGATTAACTTACAACATAAGGAATGCAGCATGTACAGGATGATGCCGTTAACATTGTGTAATATTATTTTTGCTTATGATTTTCGAGTGTTATATTTTATTTTCACACACACACACACACGCGCACAGCTTCATACGTATGTTAGTATGTGTCTATGTAACGGAAACTTTGAACATGATTTTGACCTCTTTCAAAACGTCGGATTAAATTGAAATTTGGCATACTTACCAAAGACCGATGACAATTCAATATAAAAAAATAGAAAGAAAACAAAAACGCAGAACAAAATTTTTGCAATAAAATACATTTTTTTCTTATTTACACTATTCTTAATTCAAAATTAAAGTTTATTTTCTATTTTTCAGTTGGATCTTCTTTATAAGCGTGTTTAAGATTTTCTTTAACTATTATTTATTTTTTTAACACGGAATTTCTCTATTAATGCTCGCACATTGAACAAACAAACGTCATATGCGTTTAACATCCTCGCTGCGCTGGGGCGCTAATTTTACGCAGCCGCGCCGTGCAATAATAGAAAATTTAAGTCACAAATCTTTACAAGGTGGAAATAAGAACTACTTAGGTTACGCAAGGCCATGATTTTAAGTGGGAATTTAGGACAAACGCTACGTATTTTCGTATTATGACTTTTTACATTAACATTTTCTTTGTAATTGAGTATTTAATTCAGGATCTTTTTCCTACTCAAGGCCCCTCTTTTAATCCGTAATATCTTTACCTAAATACCCTAAGAATATTTTCGCCATTTAGCTAAAAGAATTTTTGAAAATATTATACGAAATAAAAATCTTACTAAGTATACTAAATCCTTGTAGAAAAGACTTTTTAATGAACTTCTTTATAAGGTATACAGACTAATTTGCTACTCAAAATAAATGTTTCTTTGAAACGAGATCTTGTTGGGTATTTAGTAACTTGTTTTGCTTTGTTCTGGATGACAAATAAACCGGTAAAGTACAAAGAATACAGGCGGCTAAGCAATCCGCCTTTGCATGAATAAGTAAATAAAACGCGGCATAACTTTTCGCCCGTATCCGTGTTATGTTCTTCCGTATTATTACCCTCATGTAATATGCTCATATGTTTCTAAGAAGTGTCACTTTTTATCTTTGTGTCTTGTTGCTAAGGTATTTTTAAAATTTGGGCCACCGAGAAATATAATCTGCCGCCGAAGAACCGAAAGAAAGAAACTTAACCAAATAAAAATATTCATTCATATATCGAATAGTTATATGAAATGCTTAGAACTGTTCACAGTAACCTAGGAGAGTTAAGTAAGTTAAGCAATTACTCTGGAGTCTAGGATAATCTGCCCTAAACTTTCGCTACCTAGGCTTTTAAGGAAATATTATTCTTAATCGTAATCAGCGCTACATACATTTTAGGTACAAGGATTACACTACCTGATCTTCAAATCGAATCATTTTCAAATCATCCTTTTTAACCTACTTCAAAAAAGGAGAAGGTATTAAATTCGACTGTATTTTTTTATGTTTCTTACCTCAGAACTTTCGACTGGGTGAACCGATTTTGATGATTCTTTTTTTAATCAAAAGCCATCAGTGCTTGTCATGTGGTCCCACTACCACAAATTTGAGCGAGATCTGACAATTAGTTTTTGAGTTATCTCTAATTTTGAAGTCGGTTATATTTTTAGACACAACCATGATACTTATATAGCTGTAAGCCGGCAAGTGAACACAATCTTGACACTCAATAGCCCAAAACAAAGTGAAGAATATTAGACAATTTCTATCGTAAAATAAAAATATAATTTTATTACGTAATGTCAGTCTTTCTTGACAACGACGAATCACCTTATCTTTATGAGTTTTGTTTTATGAAACATTCAACAATCTTCATAATTTTCTTCACTTTTATTGCCATTGATGGACGTACCTTCTTCCTCATTCCTTTCCCTGTCTTAGGTTTTTAGGGTTCCGTACGGAAAACCGAAAAACGAAACCCTTATAGGATCACTCGTGCGTCTGAGCGAGAATACCATTCATAGCCAATTTATTCCGAAACTACAGGACCAAATGAGTTGAAATTTGGTACTCATGTTTTTTTTGTGATTTAAAGACGAAGGTATAAAGTAAACAACTGAATTTTGAAAAAAAAAATACAAAATGAAAATTAAACAAAAACTGTATTGCAAACTATATCGTGTGGTATATCAAATGAAAGGGCTTGTTACAAGGATCTCAAATATATTTTTGTTGTAATTCTACAATGGGTAAGAAAGAATGAAAATTAATGCCAAAAATTGACCATTCCTTATCTCCGAAACTACTGTTGCTAGAATTTAAAAAAAATATTCTAGAAAATACAGAGAATAGTTTTTTGCTTAAGTAATACAGGAAAACTTATAAAAAGTTTATGGATTTAAAAAACTGCAAAAATAAGTAAAATTAAAAAAATACGGTAATTAATCAACGTACGGAACTCTCTCCAAGCGAGTTTAACTCGCACTTGTCAAGTTTATTATTTTTTCTTAAAGTAAGTTAATACTATTAATAACGGTATTAATAAATTATTACTATTATTATTTTTCCATGGGGTTCGCCTGGATAGCTACTATCCTTGAGTATGAGTCAGCCGTCAAACGACTCGTCGTGTTCCGGCTGGGAGCTTGAGAGTCAGTTCTTTCTTTCTTTTCCTTCTCTCTTTCTTGGCCGGTAACGCATCAGTGATGCCTTTGATGTTTCTGATGTTCATGGGTGACGATAGCCACTTACCATCAGGTGAATCGTATGTACGTTTGCCGACTATTACCATAAAAAAATGCTCGACCATAATCCCACCTGATGGTAAGTGGATGTGGTCCAGGATGGTGAACGTTTGTACTAACTTTGTAAAAGCGTATTCACTCTTTTCTTGTCATACAAATAGGGTAACTAAATCACAGGCATTTTCTTGACATGCCCGAAACTTGAAGTCTCTGTCAGGGAAACGGGGAAATTTTACGGGGAAATTCTCACTTTATTATAGCTGTAACCTACTTAAGTGCCAGCACTGACTGGCAAATAAATGTACCTTAAATGTATGACCATAAGGTTGAAATTTCCATGAAGCTTATTATAACGGTTACTTAAATTGCTCCTTAATACAGAATCACAAAAATTCACTTTGCTACGACCACTGCATTTCAACTTTGTACACAATTCCGATATATTTCTTTTCTTCGAGTAAAAACCTCGAAACATATCGGTATAAAATACAGAAATTGTGCCTACTTGTCACAATTTTTTTGTTATATAATTTCAAGCCGTATGTATCTGACAGCTATAACCTTCGTCAAGCAATGTGTTACTTATTATATGTTATAAACACGGAGTTGACGGTAATTAATATACTGTTGAAATATTATATTTGACGACCCGTGTGGTGCAATGGTTATCCCGGATCGCCGCGCCAAGAGCCCTGGGTTCGATTCAAAGTGAGGCGAAAAGGAAATATGAATGATGAGTTCGAATTTCTGTTCTCGGTCTGGGCGTGTGTGTTCTTGACTTTGTGTGTTGTCCGTGGCACCCACGATACAGGGAATTCTAATGTGATACACAGCTTCTAAATAACATAATCACGACAAAAAAAGCGCCAGGTTGTAAGTTAGATCGTGAGCAATACGATACTGAAAACCGAATCCAATTTGCTCCAGTACTTTTTGCATGATTTCCGGTTAAATATTACAGACAAAACGATGATTTTTGCTTTTGTTGTTTCTACAAAGATCCCTCATATTATTGTTTTTTTTTAATATTTTCTTTGACAAGCATCAACCTCTTACAATTTAATTACATTTAAGTAATGATTATAACACATTTATTGTATTAAATTAAAATATTATTATTTTGTGCCTACTAAAATAATAGAAATTTTGCTAAGCGCAGATTTTTACTAAACTTTAACATACCATAACTTGAAAACTATTATGTAATTCGTATGAAAATGAATCAAGGAACTTCTTTATAGATAATATCAGTAAATAATTTACTCCTTTACTATTTTGTTGTAGCTTGTATAGTTTTTCTGAAAATTAAGAAAATCTGGAAAATGGGACACTTTTCAAAGGGGGAGAGGGGGATGCGGATGGGGGCAGGAGGGGGAGAGTTTGTTTTATTTAATTTATTTACTTATAGGTACAAAATAGCAGCAGTTTCACAAAATTATACAATAAATATTGCCGTTTCGCCCATACATTGAAATCTAGAAAGAATTGACTACTTTGATATACGAAAATATTTTAAAACTAAATTTTTCCTCATGTAAAATTCTAAAACCAAGTATAAATCACAGTTACCGATTAATCTTTAATTTTTTTTATCTTAAATGACGAATGTTTTGAAATAAATGTATGCAATATTGTTCCCGTGGGAAGCCGGGAGGGGATGCTAGTAATTTAAAAATACGTATTCGTATTACCATAAATACTGTATTCTAGTAATAACATAAACAATATGATGGCATATTTCAGGGGATAAAATCAAATAGTTAATCTCGTATTGTACAAATATAGACATATGCATAATAATACCTCATGTCTAAATATTTGGACTGGTGTTCGCTGGATAAGTACACAAACGTACACCAGATTAATAAATAGTTTACTACACAGAGATAACTAATGCTGTTTGATATCAATTTTCGACAACCAATGTGCGTGTTATTTGTAGTTAGTTTCAACTTGTTAACCGACTTCAAAAAAAGGATGAGGTTCTCAATTCGACGGTATTTTTTTTATATGTTTGTTACCTCAGAACTTTGGACTGGGTGAACTGATTTGGATGATTCTTTTTTTAATCAAAAGCTGGTGCTTGTCGTGTGGTCCCATAAATTTGAACGAGATCTGACAATGTTATCAATGTCAAAAGTACAATGTACTTCATTTGAAGTCGGTGATTTTTTTGTTAAAATGTTAGATCTCAAATTACAAACTATGGCCACCTTGTTATTACTGTTTAAAATGTTACTGGCTAGTTACATTTTGTCAGCCTCTCCGCCTCTCTTCATCTCCTTTCTTCTCCTCTCTTTTCCTCTCCCCACCTCATCCCTTATTGCATCACTTTCTTTTTTTCTTTTACTTCAATATAAACCCTTTGTTACAATTATAATAAATTAAGTATTGTAGAAGAGAGTTTTCATCATTTCGACGGCGACGATTGGGTTGCAATGGCAGATATTTCCCACCAAAACTAAATTATTTAACTAACGCCTCCTGTAACGGGCCTGGGAGCAAAAATAGTGTTAGCTATAAACCGTATTACCCTTTTCATTGTAACTTTCATATCATCTTCACAGGTTACAAAGGTGTTAACATTGTAATTATAATATCAAGTGGTGTTACGACATCTAAGAGTTTAGTAAAATGCTCTGACTGATTATATGTATCGATTTTTTAAGAATAATCCTAAAAGGTCAATGTTATAAATTCGAACTTAAATGTCAACTAGAAGACGGTTAAATAACATTCAATAAATATTACCTAATATTTCAAATGTAATTTTTACGGTTGACGACCCGTATTGCGCAATGGTTACCATGCCGGATCGCCGCACCAAGGGTCCTGGGTTCGATTCCCAGCGAGGCGGAAATTTGAATGATGAGTTTGAATTTCTGTTCTCGGTCTGGATGTGAATGTCCTTATCTTGTTTGTTTTCCATGGCACCCACGACACAGGGAATCCTAGTGTAGGGCTATGAGTGTGAAGCGTTACTACACAATAGGTGCTTTGTCCGAATCTGTAATAAATCTAGACGGTAAAGCTAACGTAGAATTTATATTTGGTGTTACAGACACCAATTTGAATAAAAGCCTGTGCAGTCTGATGTACGGCCTCACATCTCTTTGCTGTTCAAGAGACAACTCAATAACACCGACGAGGCTAAATATTTTAGACTAAGCTCGACGTTCTAAATTTTAGTCAATTTTTCAAAGTCAAAGTCAAAATATTTTATTCATATAGGTATCACTGATACACTTATGCACGTCATTTTTTCAACATTCGTCATTTTGTCAATTGGGCATATATCAATGACTTATGTTCAGTGTTGCAGTAGTAAAACTAAATATTCAAGTGTAAATGAGAGAATAATATAGGAACTTTAATTTTATCAAGTTGGCCATACTTAGGCTTTTGTTACATAACGTTTTGCATGTCTATCTTAATGCCTGTCTTAATGCCTGTTACAAAGTATACTAATACTAACTTCACAATTGAGGTTTATTTTAAAATCCCTTTAAAAAATATACCATATATTATTATAAAAATATCCTACTCTCCTAAGGAATAGAAAGAAAGTATAGTCGTCCATCGTCATCAAATATTTTTGGTAGCAACGAAGTAAAATGCCACCAAATAGTGCGGTAAGTGTCGAAAAGTGAGGCTGTAAAATTTTACGTGTCCACAAATTGTCCGTTTCGCCACAAATGTTCGCTCCAGCTAAATGCTGCCATTGAATCTGAAAGCGTTTTGGATTTATACACCCTGGTTAACTGGTGTAACGCATTGACCAATGGTGAATCTATTTTTTTGTGAAAATAACAATGTTCTTTTTACAAAAAAATGGCCTTTTTTACGCCATTTGTATGAAACGATTGGAATCTATAGAGGACCTCTCATATACAGCACCATATATTTTGAACATGTAATTTTGTACCGTCTGGAAATCTTGTCAAAAAATTGTTTTCTCCTATAACAAGATCTAAACGTCAGCACTGGAGCAGCGTAGTGGAGTATGCTCAAGGCCTCCTCTAGAGGAGAGACCCGTGCCCAGTAGTGGGCCATCAATGGGTTGAAGCCCTAAACATCAGCTACTTCAGTAGCGATGGAGCCAAGGGCATTTGAAAGTTGAAAATTAGGTCTCAGATATGATCTGTAATAATTTTTTTAAGTATAAAGTTATTTTATATTGTTTGTATCATGAAATGCAATCAGCATTGTGAAAACCTGTTTTATGGCGCCATTTTTATAATATGGCCACGAGAGCGACAAAGATACAATGTGGCAAATCTGAAAATGAGAGTTCTGAAAGAGCTTATCTAAACCTTTAAAGTTGCACATTTTTAAAACTTCACAAAAACATTATTGCTTTGGTAGTTTTACTCAGAAAACACCTTTTATATACACTATACATGTATCAATCAGTAATAGATTTATCTCATCAAAAACATAAATGTGAAATGAGAGCCAAGTTCAAAAAAAGTATTATGATCTAAATGGGTGACAAGTTCTGTGTAGAAAATCCTAAAATTTTAGTCACAAGAATATGTAATTCAAGCTCTATATTTGACTTGGTTAATTTTTACATACACAGGCTATAATTTTATTTGTAAAATCAACTTATCTTCATTAAGTCATACGCAAATTAGTACTTCCTGTTTGACGGTACTGTACAATGTACAATACGAGTACTTTATCTGTTAAGTTGATAATACCTGTTACTTTTCTAAATTTGATTTGTTGGTAGCTAACTAATGAAAACTAGCCAAATCAAATGGAGAGATTGAATTGTCATATTCTTGTGACTTTTTGGATTGAAAGGTTTAATTGGTCTCGAGTTGTGAAGGGGTAGCTCGAAATTATTCGTGTAATATTATTGGCATGGCGCTGCGTTGCCAGATCCCTTTTTTAATTTTGTCTGGATACGCAACCGCATGTCTAGACAGTATTAATGAATATCCCCAAAATGATGTCTATTAAACCCCAGTTTAAAATTTGAAATGTGGCTTTGTTTGGTTCAATTGTGACACGTGTCGACGCTGTGAAACATAAAAGGTCCATCACACACAGATTAAGGAATTTCATTTTGTTCGCAAAGTCACGAAATACAGAAACAACAGAAGTATAAACAAGTGCGATCAAGCAACGCACACAAAGACATTGAACAAACACGAAAAAGAGTGAATAAGGGAAGTATTGAGTGGTTTATTCCTGAATGGTATCTATGTGTGCGGAGTTTGAGCGCGTTTCTATAGAGTTATCCTTCTGTTTGTATTTATTTTGTGCTTTTGTTTTACGCCAAACCGTCGTTGCACGAATATCAGGGAGCCATAAATTTTGAATTGTCTTAAGCAAACAGCTCTATATACAGGGGGTTTTATTGTTTTGTGAAACCTCGTGAATAAAGAGAAGGTATGTACAGCCGTTTTGACAATTATTTCATAATTTTTGAATACAGAGTAGATGACAGACAGGTAGCGCCCGCGGCTATAATAATAATAATAATTTTTATTTCAAGTAACTATGACTCATATTTGTTAGTATGTATTACAAAACTTATAATCTATGTCAGTGCCTATCCTAAATACTTAAAATTTGCTTAAAAATGTCCGCATTTTCCAAGATAATAATTACCTTATGTTTTATTCCAGAACATATGTGCTAAATTTTATGAAAATCTATTGGGTAGTTTTGTGTGAAAAGATCCATATATTTAACTTGTATTATATGTATTAGTAGAATATATTTCAGACATGGATTTCTGCAGTAGGTAGGAAGTATTGTTTATTTTATTGTAATAACAATTCCAATGGAATAACAGACGAGAGCATTGCGACAGAATGGTCACTGGGTTCTGATAAGTCCCAACGATAATAATGTATGTAATTATTTATTTCTGTATACAGTATATTTATGTATACAATACAGTATATTTATGTATACGTGTCTACTATACATATATATGACATGTATATGTACAATAGCCATTTTTGTGGAATTATTACTCACCTGGTTACGTACTACCTTCGTTTTACAACTCTAACTTTTATAAAATTTCGATTATCATGTCGGGAAGTATTAAAAACATCACTAGCATATATTGCACTGGTTTCGACTCGAATTCAATGATGTATTTCAACCCACAAGAACCTACGATAAACTGATCTCGTTTACTCATTGTTTAAATGATAAGCGGTTCTACAAAAACGAAGCCATCAGTTCTCTCGCAGTATCTAAATACTTTGTTATATAAAGCACTACCTCTTCCGTCTGTCACTCGCCGTGAATAACATAAAAACTGGTACATGCCGGCACATCTCGGATTAGCGCGCTCTTATAATTTATGACGTGATACGCCATCCCTTTTGTCTCTTCACAAATGTCCTGAACATTTGGCGAAAATGAAGATTTTATTGTTTTAGGCTAAAACCCTTTTGCGTTGAAGACAGGTTGACAGAAGTCAAGTGTAAAAACTTGTGAACTTACCTCAGTGATTTAGGAAGTTGGGAGTGGTTAGTGTCCAAAGTCAATTAAATATTAATGGTAATTTGTTTGTGGCTCTGCATCCCACTGCTGGTTGAGGTTCTTTTCTCTATGTGACAGAGATAAACTGATTGATCTTGGGTCCTTGTTGTTTCGTTTCTAATTGTATGTATTTGTCCGCACTGTCCATCATACTTAATTTTTGCTTTCTGTGTTTTGTTTACCATCAACTGGTCTATCAGGTTTTCGGAATTACTTGAGGGATTTTTTTTTTGGTCACTAGTTTCTTTACATTTGCTGTTTACGATTGCATATACAGAAGTACACGTCTAGAAAATTCCCACAAAATATTTTCAGTTTGTAATCTGTACACATACATCAAAAAGTTTCGTCGAGACAGGTGAGTTGATGGAATACACCATTGTTTTTACCCTGACAGAACAACGGATTTATTCGGGTTTGTTTGTTTGTTGACTTTGTTCTGATCTTTGTTCTGATCTTTATGTAATATATTGTACAATATAATATGTTTTATTCGTGGATTTAACTGAGTAACTAAGTAACTGTTACACTCTTGTTCACATTTTTACACCCCAACGCAAAAAGAAGGATGTTATATGTTTGACGTATCTTTGTGTGCGTTCTTGTGTATCTCTGTGGCATCGTCGTAACTGTTTAACAAATGGACAGATTTTGAGGACTTTTTTAAACTGACGTGATGAGATAGTATGTAACGTAAAAATAAAACTGTTTTTATTTATTTTTATTTTTAACCCAAATAACCCAAAGGCACAATGTGTTGATACGGATGACATCGATGACCAAGTTATGAATAGGTGCAGCAGGGTACGAACGAAAAGTAGTAATTTAACTAATTAATCAATTTAATTTCAATATTAGAAATTACATTTTTAAAATACTTATAACTAGGGTGATTACGGTCGATGTTTGTACCGAAATGATCTGAAAGCTTAGGTGTTTAGGTTCCCAGGCTCGCTTCCGCGAATCGTTCATCGATATCTTGCCTATACAAGTGGTAGATGCGGCGATGTCTGCTTTATTAATTACTTTTCGATTGTATCTTGTATGTACGTATATATTTTATGTACTATGTATATTAATCATGTTAGGCATACGTAACAACCATGACCTTCAACTAATCCGATTTCCCACTTGTCGGATACCTGTAGTTTTTTTGATATCAACAAAAAAAATACCGTACCTAAAGTGTTATTTTGCCTGCAATAAACGAAAGCTTCAAAACTAGTTTGTGTTCGGGGTATGGCCAATTATAACTAAGCTAGGATAGATGATGGTTTCATGAGATTATACTGCACTGGAACAGGTGATTGACCTTAAAATTGTTTCGAACTGAGCGAGTTCGTGGAATTTCTGAGCATCGCTATATAACTGACATTGTGACCGAAATACGTCAACAACATTTTAAGATCAGTTTTAGAAACAGGGTAGTTGTTAACCAGGGTTAGTAATCCTATTATCATACGTGAGCATCGTACAGACTAGAGATTACACCCAACAACCTCCAACCTCGGACCGTTTTCCAGGGCCATGTCCTTTGTTCAGCTGGGTCTTCGAGCTGGTAACATTAGCTTGATTTGATAAGGGTAATATAGTCCAGTTACATATAACAACTTAATCGTCTACAAAATGGCTAAATACGTGTAATTTCATAATTCATAAAGGGGCTGTAGAAACAGTCGACCCTAGTATAACCCAAGTTAAGCTTCCCTTGCCTTGTAATCTTTATTTAATATGGACCGTTATGTCTGTATCATATTCATAGGTGATTTATTATTCACGTATTGTTGGATAACGTCTTTTACATAAATATCGCTCGGATAAGGGGTATGCATTCAGGATAAGCTAACTTGAAGTGGGTTCAGAGATTGTGGTTTAAATACGGACAGGCCATAATTATGCCAATGATTGGCTCAGATCTTCTCTTGAGATTAGTCAAGATGTAGGTAGGTTACTACATAATTTTTACACAGACATCATGTAAGAAATTCCTTTGATTTTTGCATAAATTCATTACAGCAGGGTTTTGTTTAATACAAAAATTATATAAATAGATAACAGTTTTATGATTTGTCAAAAAATATGATTCTGATTAAGTAATTTGCAAACTAAATAAGCCACCCGAGGGCGTATTCACGTAGAAAGCTGGCTACCTCGAATGAGCCTGGAAAGGCTCGCTCCTCTGTTTGATTGAAGCTGTATAGGCCGATAGGGCCAAACAACAATTGTCCATTCGAAATAATCCGTGTGTTGCCGGGTCCACTTAGTAGAATAGCACCACTCCTACCTCTTCCTGGGATGTCGTAAAAGGCGACTAATGGGATATTTCAGGAGATGGGCAGCAGCGTCTTCCTGAGTACTATTAACATCTACTGCGGTTACCAACACGCACTGGCCAAGCGTGGTGACTATTGGCTCAACTCCCTATGACAGCCAAAACTAAGCCTCGGCCCCCAGTCCCCGGCAGCTCCGCTATTACGTATGTACTAACAGTACACACAGTTACAGTACGTACTAACAGTGCGTCTCATTAAAACGAGGTCATAGACTAACAAAATGCTGAATCAATTTGCATTTTTGTAGTTCGCTGTTCAAATATGGACCGTTTGCATAGTATCTAATTTAACTTTTTTACGTATCGCTTACTTCGATACATCTTGTTAACTCTGCGATCCTACATATTTCATACAATAATTTGTAACAATTAGTAGGTGCTGATCTGACTGGAAGTCACAACTTTGTCTTTTCTTTCACTGCTATGGTATAGATATGTAGTTTTTTAATCTTTTTTAGTTTTCTGTTTTTGTTATTTTGTACGCCGATACCCGTTTGATTGTACATGTATGTTCAATTCTTTTGATGGGTTGCCTGGAAGAAATCGCTACGTATCGATAAGGCCGCCTGTTGCTTTGTACATTTTTTCTTAGTTTAATGCCTTTATGTGTTTTTGTGGTGTACGAACGATAAAGAGCTTATCTATCTACCTTTCTTTGATGCCTTTGATATTACCAATTGCCATGGGCGAAGGTGACCACTTACGGTGATATCTCGATGGCACCTTTGTCGGGATTTACATAAAATCCAATTAAAAGTGTATTTTCTTTGCAAACCCGATCTGGTACTGTGTCTCTCAGGAGAAAGCGTAGTAAAGCGTAAAACATTATAAAATTACAATAAGATTGTACCCGTAGAACTATTGCATAATTAAGTTGATTAAATAATAATAATGTTGTATTTTTTTGTTTCAGGTAAGTGAACATCTATTTTCAGTAAAGTAAGAAGAAAGGTTTATTTAATTGTTTAAAATTATTTAGCGAACCTTTTCACCATATCACCTTACCTACAACTGACAACTATACCTATGGGAAAATATCATGGAATGTTTGTGAGATTCTATAGTCAAGAATGATCATTTTTACCCACGATGGACGGACCGGAACGGAGGTGGTATACATATGTGATTGGGCTTAGAGGTTGTTTGTTTGTGTGTATGTCTGTTACCGTTTTTTTATGAAAACTACTGGGCGGATTTCATTGCGGTTTTTTGCATTCAAAAGGTATTACTATAGAGCAGGTAGAGCAGGTAAGACGATAGCCGCATACCATCAGGTGGATCGTCAGCTCGTTTGCCGGCTCTTTAATTTGATACCCATATTGCGTTATTCCATTTATTTTTATTTTTTGATACTTCAAATAATGGCATCCCAGAGCCACCATTTCCTTTTTTTAATTTCACTTATCGAAGAACACTTGAGTTATCAAGACGGATCTAACGATATCTTAATTATGTAAATCCGTTAAGTGGTTTGTAAGATACGAGGTAATAAAGAATATTTAATACATGGATACATTCAAATATACAAACATACATACGTACATACAAGATACGTGCAGTAATATACACGTACAGTAAAATAATCCTTCCTGGCAGTTGGGTAAAAAACCTTTATCCGGTAACCCTAAGTTTAAATTTTGTTGGTGTAATGAACAAAAATGACAATGAAATGGCGGGAATTTTAATGTTGATAGCCCAATCGAGACGCTAAAACTTTGGCAAAATATCTGCTTGGCTATAAACAAGTTACACAACTTGGAATTTGGGTCCCATAATAGCAGTCCGAAATTACTTACAGTATTGTTATACTGTTAGCGAGGAACGACCGTTTGGCTTCAACCCATGCGGCCACGGATCCTCGGGTCTCAAGTCTCTCCTCTTGAGGAGGCCTGGAGCATACATCCCCACGTTGCTTCAATGTGGATTTGTAAAAGGGTTAGTGGCCAACGCTTATAAACGTCTGGATTTTTTTAAGGTAAATAGCCGGCAAACAAGCTGACGATCCACCTGATGGTAAGTGGCTATCGTTGCCCATGGATATCAGCAACACCAAAGGCATCATCGATGCGTTGCCGGCCAATAAATAGAGAAGAGAAAGAAAGATAGAACTGGCTCTCAAGCCCAAAGCCGGAGCACGACGAGTCCTTTGGCGGCTGACTCATGCTCAAGGGTGGTAGCTATCCAGGCGAACCCCATGGAGAAATAATAATAGTAATAATGGTATTAATTAACAATTAAAAACAATATTACCAATATAATCCCTCGAGGTACCCTACCACCAGCGGGATGGATTTAGTCGCCTCTTACGACACCCATCCGGCGTGGGATTGGGGTTAGTATTCTAGGCCGCTCCAATACGGCTAAAAGCTTTCAAAAAGTTGTGATACTCATATGTATTAAGAGAGTTCTTCCGGCTTTCAGGTAAATACTCTTCTACAGGATTATAATATTTTCCGTAAAACCGCTTAAATTTACCACTACGACCATTACTTTACTGTTTGGCTATAGAGTAGAATTACTTTAAAAACTAAGCCTGTAGGTCCTCTGTCTTTACAGATTTTTTTATGAACACAATTTCATTACCAGGGCAATGTTTGCTTACGAAACAATGTTATCAGGTACGGATTTTTCTATTTTACAGCTTTCGATTTGCTGTAGAAAAGTATTAAATATTTTTGTTTTTGTCTGAGTTAGGGAGCTTTTGCATATTTGACGTCAAATTAAAGTTATACATATTTTATATTTCCACTAGGTGTGCGACTTCGTTCGCGTAGGAGTTTTTCCCGCGTAAAATTGAAAAAAAAAATACTTTGACGGATGGACAGACGCAGGATATATCCTACTAGTGGATACCCGGAGTGGTAAACTACGCAAGAAATTTTAGCATGGAAATTGTCGAATCTTGAAAATGTGCCTAATGCATTGTTTTAGTAGTCTTAAAGTTAAATCATCTTCGCACAATTGCCTTTCAAATGAAACCATTTTGGGGCATATCAGTTGGATGATTTCAAAGTGTATAAAGGATATCATTTTTTGTGTTTTATATAATATAATAGATAATATACATAAAATATACAAAAGTCCTCGCTCAACCGTAATTTGCTTAATTGGTAACGGAGGTTAAAATTACAAATTATTTTTAAACTTGCTTATACAATTGCGGTTAGTCTGTGGCTAGCTGTGGCATCTTAAGGTCTATGTAATTATCTAATAACTAATTAACATCTATCTAATTACGTATCTGTTTGATCTATCATCCTTCAAGTTCTGATACGCTAAGAAGTTTAGGTCCATCAATATGTTGTGTTCATTACATAACGCAAAATTAGTTTTATAATGTTAAAGGCGACTGATTTCGGATCACTGATTTATTAAAGTTACGCAATAAGGAGAAGGTTGTTGGCTATAATACGCATAGAAACGGACAGGCTATTACATAAATAAATATTTATTTATTTATTTATTTATTTTATTCTTTATTGAACCTTACACAAGTAAAGGAACAAAAGGCGGACTTAATGCTAAAAGCATTCTCTGTCAGTCAACCTTAGGGCAGTGGGAGAACAAAATGATAGCTTTTTTGACTGCATGTCTTTAACTTTCAACTAAATTGTTGTAAATGTATCGTAGGAAGGCCAATTTGTCCTATTGTGGCCAGTCTATACATAATTTTAATTCGCCACATTTGTCACTACATGTCATTGAAGTGCGTACCTAGTTACGTTTGAGTGGCGTGCATAGATGGCTACGATTTGTAAACCAAATGCACGTATTATTAAGTTTAATTATGCAATGTGAAAGATGCCTTTATATCCCAATGGAATTGATTAGGTAAATAATTCATAACGTACAAGTTTTATATGAATTTCGGACACAAACTTCATTCCTATAAATAAAAAATAATCGATTTAAAAGTAAGTACTTCATGTTCAATACACATTCCTTAAAAAGTCATAAACACACTCCTTGAGGTTTATTAAAACTAAATATTCGAAAGAAACATGAGTTTTCCGATGAACTTTATATTTGCACGGGCAGTGTCAACTCGCCTGTCGTCTCTGGAGACGGGGATGATAGAGAGCTTTTGCTCATATCCATTATTAAAATATACCCCTTGAATACCTTATAGGAATACTAGCTTTAACATAAGTAATAACGTTTCTGTAACATTAGTGGATGCATATCACTATTTTTTTCAAATGGATCGTTGCTGTTGGCCCTTTACGAGGACATAGGGGCGAGATAAGGCTCAACCGAGAAGACTTTCTTCTTTCTTCGAGAAATATGGAATGCGAAATACCTAAGTGTTTGGGCGCAGAAGGGGAAATTTAATCATGGTTCAATAATGAAGCCAGACGTTAAAAAATTAATTATTCATGTGAGAACGGAAACAGTTACTTCATAAACGTAAATTCATTCTTCTCATTATTCAACTTACTTCATTATTAAATTCTCCTGTATGCTCACAGGTAGTTCTTAAATAAATATTAATTGATTGGATTAATATTGATCTTATTTATACAGATTATCTAAATACCTTTTATTAATGGCCCACTGAGCACTGAGCACGGGTCTCCTCTAGAGGAGAATTTTTTAAGAAATTTTCGCTGAAGAAATATTTGCCAATAGCGATCACCCATCGTAGGATAATCATGGATAAGGATTGATACATATAAATATTATTATTATTGATTAGTCATTAATGATAATAATATTATTTGTTGTGAGGATGATAATGCACGTCCAAATATTTACTCGATAATACTCCAATGACGATAAGTCACCGATCAAACGGTAAGTATTTGATCAATAAAGATTAAGCTGTATCTTCGAGGGCGGTTCCGGGACCCTTGTCACTGTCGCCAAGAGTATCGTGAGTCGTGACGAACGATAGGATTACGTAATAACCTGATTTCTGCCGCTTCTTTATTACACGAGACGACAACGACATCTCTGTGTACACGGAAACCTCTAGTGGGTGCAAGTAGCGTGCTGCTTAAAGGTGAAATGTTACGTAATGCTTAAAAATACTTTCATATCTGAAGTCTGGCATTACCACTTAAATAATTGTGTCGTCACTGTTTCGCTGTCGTGTCGTTCACTGAAAAACCATATTTGGGGTAAACGTCAATATTTGAAGTCCTTGCTATGATTAATGATGCCGTGTGGCAGTAAGTGGTCGCTTAAGGAAATAATCGGCATTGGTAAAAATAGATTTTTTAAGATTCGGTCTCTTGAAAGATCTCAAAAGTTGTTGTTCTGAATGAAGTCTATTTAATATACATAGTACACACATAGTACCTCAATGTGTCAACAGATATGGAAATAGAATGTTAAAATGTATTATTCCAAATTACTTAAATGAGTTACCTGATACCTTAAAAACTATGTACACTAACAATGAAAGATGTAATAAGAAACTAAAAACCTATTACCTAATTACACAATGATTGCCTATGTATCTAATATAAGTTATATATTTAAAATAAGTTAAATTGTAAAGTAAAATGGTACATTGTATTTGAACGACTCGTCGGGCATACATAAACCCTGTGAGGTTTGCAAGGTCCGACTCTTGCAGGAAATAAATATGTAAATGTGTGTAAAGTAAATAAATAAATAAAAAAAAACTGCACATAACCAGCGTAGTTAACTTTGCCAGTATGGTTCATATTATGAGAAGATCAGCCCAACAGCGGAACAGATATGAAAATGTGATAATTTCGTACATAGTTAATTATCTACATTTTTTATTGTTTTGGTAAACATATTCATTTATACAAACAATAACTTCAAACAACAGAGAAAAAATGTTTCTCCTTACACAACGACACAATACAAGCAGTTACTTCAGTAATATTACTTATAGTGCCCTTAGGGCAGTTGAGACACCCTTATCACAAAGCTGTCACTCGCCAGATTGGTGACGAATGATCGGATTACACGTGATAACTAACACCTGATGTTGGATGCCAATATTTGCCATGGCCATGATTTATGGTATGCTTTTGAGAAGGGTTGAGTCTCGAGGACGAGTTGTGACATCTAATGATAGGACTCGCGATCCATTATTAGGTTAGGAATAGGGTCGTGTACCTACCTGATTTTGTTTGACGGTTCGCACGTTTGGTGATCTGCCAATCAGTACCAAAATATAAATGGTCTCTAAACATAATTATTTAAAAATAAAGTATTAAATAATCAAAAAAATTAGTCTGCTCGTTTGCAGCAGGCACATAAACAAAATGTACAGATATCCATCAGTTAATATTATATTTAAAGATTAATAATTAATTGACCTTGTCAAGCTCGTCATATTCAATTAACAACATGTAACATTAATTAAGTATATCCAGGCAATATGAAATAGAAATAATGCTTCTTTCTTATTGTCTCCCTCGGATCCCAAGGGAGGAACTCCTAAAGCTCCTAAGAATGTTATGTTATTGCTTAATATGTAACCATGTTCATCATGTACGTAATCTTAATTAATTTCCTGACACCTCGCACTGAATGAGAAAATAACAATATGGTATTTCATTAGAAATTTAATAAAATATTGGGAATTTTGTTATTATGAACGGTGGACGATTGTCGACGCGAGAATTTTGTTATTAAAATGTTTTAGGTAGGTTTTTATAGAGACCGTTAGAATATTTTAGTAAACACATAGGATAATTCGCGTATGGTGCAGGGTTCACTTCGTAGAATAGCACCACTCCTATCTCTTCCTGGGATGTCTTATAAGGCGAATAATAGGATATTCCAGGAAATGGGCAGCAGCGTCTCCCTGCGGACTAATAACATCTACTGCTGTCACCAACACGCACCAGCCAATCGTGATGGGCGATCACTTGTCCCAAGGTGGTGTCGGGTTTCTCGTCCACAAGTCCCTCGTCAACAACATTGTGCAAGTTGGGAGCGTGTCGTCTAGGGTAGCGTACCTTACACTCAGCATATCCAAACGGTATTTGTTGAAGATTGTGCAGGTATATGCACCGACTTCGACACATCCCGACGATGAGGTTGAGGTTATGTATGAGGATATCAGTAAAGCCATACATACCTCTAAAACTCATTTCACACTTGTGATGGGGATCTTTAACGCGAGATTGGGCACGCAAAATGGCGCCGAGAGGAAAATTTCATTTATTTACAATTTTGTAGTCGCTAAGTACCTATTATCGAAAGTTTTATACATGAGATTAGAAAACTTTTAATTGGTGTTGAAAGTATTATACGTTCTGTGATGTTTATTTTTGATGTTATCTGTTTATGAAACTCGTGATATAAATATATCTCCATCCATCCATCAGCCTTTGGAGGTCCACTGCTGGGCATAAGCATCCCCTAACTTGCGCTACTCTGACTGGTTTTGAACCTTCTGAATCCAGCGGATGCCCGATGCCGCTTCAGGTCGTCAGTCCACCTGGTCGGGAGCCATCCTATACTCCGTTTTCCAAGACGTGGGTGCTATTTGAGGACCTTTCTTCCCCAACGGTCATCGGGCCTTTGAACTATATGGACAGCCCATTGCCACTTCAGCCGACTTATTCGTTTGGCTATGTAGTTATACGGATTTCATCATTTCTGACGCGATCGCATAAATAAATACCGAGCATAGCCGTCTCCATTAGCTCGATGTGTGACTTTGAACTTGTGGATGAGGCCGACAGTAAAGCACCATGTCTCGGAGCCATACATATGTCATCACTGGCAACACACACTGCTCGAACGCCTTCGACTTCAGGCACTGAGGTAGTGTTTTGGACGTCAAGATATGATGGAGTTTTCCAAGTCCATCCGAGTTGGATTCTACAAGTGACTTCTTTCTCGAAGTTGGATCATTTTTCCCAGGTAAATGTATTCGTCTACGACTTCGAGAGCAGCGCAGTCAACAACAACCGGTACGGGTGTGACATGGATATTCGACATGATTTTCGTCTTTTCCATGTTCATCTTAAGACCCACCCATTGTGAGGCACTGTTCAAGTCCCCGAGCCTTGACCAAGTTCTTCCATGAATCCCGCCAGGATGACTATATCATCGGCATATCGCAGGTGTGTGATCTATTTGCCATTGATGTTAATGCCGCGTCGTTTCCACTCTCATCAGCTTGAACATGTCTTCCAATACAGTGGTGAACAGTTTTAGGGATATAACTTCCCCTTGCCTGACAACTCTCTGCAGTTTGATGGGGTTCGTAGCTGTGTCGTGTACTCTGACGGACACGGTGGCTGATGAGTACAATCACTCTAATACCTCAATATAGCGGTAGTCAATCCAGCACCACTGAAAAGAATTAAGTACCGCTCAGGTCTCGATAGAATCAGAGACTTTCTCATAGTACACATAGGCACATAACGGCAGATTATACTCCTCGGTCTTCTGTATAATCTGCCGCAGTGTGTGTATATGGTCTATGGTGCTGTAGCCTTTTCGGAATCCTGCTTGTTCGGGAGGCTAGATGTCGTCAAGCCTGCGTACAATGCGATTTGTGAACACCCTCGAAAACAGCTTAAACGTAGCTCAGAAGTGCTATTGCACCAGGCCTATTGGCCTGTAGTTCTTCAAAAGGGCTTTATCACCCTTCTTGGAGAACAAAGTCACTACACTTCTGCTGCACGCTTCCGTGGTAGTTCCAGTATGGATGACGATATCAAACAGTTTTTGGAGCGCCACTAATAATATCTACATAATACAAATTCCGAAGTCTTAATAATTATCATGAGTAATATAAAAATATTCAATAAAGACTTTAGGCACTCTTCATCATAATAAATACTTTACTAATTAATTATTGTAGTTGTGGTACGGTTTTGTAGAAATTATTTGCATTTGCTAACAACAAGTCGATACTAACATCACTTTGTAAATATAAACATTCGTAAAAGAATCATTCAATAAAACACCAATTTTTTTTTACTAAAAATATTGCAAACATGACACGCCATGTCATCGATTCACTCAATAAAGGGTAAGAGCCCCACTTTGTGACCTATGCCTCTGAACCGACATAGTTTTAAACTGGGTCGCATATAACAGCGTAGTTATGAAGCGTTCACTCTCGACATTAATTACGAAAACTTAAAATTATAGCCATTACTTCGATATCCATCTTAATGACGTCACATAAAATTATTATAATATTTTTTACGGGTATCTATGTAGTAACCTACCTCGCTTTGTTAACATGAACCTTGTGTCTTTAAATAGTAACTGTAACCAAAACTATTCTAATGAATTATTTTATAGTGTGCTATAAATTTTATTCTACACATAAAAGAATCACGGTGGATATTAGACAAATACAGACCCTGACCGAATTATAATATTAGGGACAGTACTCATGTTCTGTTTTAAATGAACTTTTAAAACAAATAGTTGGTTAAATATCCCCGATGTATGTTCTAAATATATGAAAATGTTGTTTAAATTATAGAAATAATAACACAAAGTTTTTTTAAACAAGTTTTTTTGGTGCCGTCGACTTTATTCACCTGAGTTAATTCACCCAGGTGTCTTAAGTCTACTTTTAGTGTACTTTATTTGTTTCAAATAATTAACTTTTTAATTATTATAGGTGAAATGTTTCTTTGCGGTCGCTTTTTCGATGTTAGTATATTAGTTTATAGGTGTATTCCCATACATTTTCTATTGAACTTATGTCTGGTGAATTTGCTGGTTTTATAGGTGACAAATGGCAAAAGACCCCTACCGCAATGTATGAGTTGCGACGGAAGTGACGGAACTAAACTAAGTGATAGAGCCTGGGCTCTTAAGTTAGTAAGAGAGAGTGAGTAAGCTCTGAGTGGTAGTCCCTGGGGACCTCCGACAAAAGGGTTCACTTTGTTTTCAGGCAAATTTTTCGTATACGTGACCAGTGTATATGTGTGCGTTGCTAGAGCGGTGTGGGTGTGGTTCTTCTACTGTCTCTATATCGCTCACCCAGTAATACAACGGCACATCTACGTTTGTCATATTTTACAGAAACGAGGATCAAAAATTTTATGAAAATGTTTAAAATTCATTTATAGGTTCTTTTTACGTTTTTACAGATTGTATGGGTTTAGTTACTAGTATAGACATTAATACATATTTATCACTATGTAGATTAGGCACTTTTAAATACATATACCATATTACATATAAACTCATATTACATATACTATATAAACTCAATTTCGCATTTTTTGCAGATGTGCCATTATATAACTAGGTGAGCGATATTTTGTGCCCGGTGTTAAAAATGTTAAGTAACACTTGAGAGCTACTTGTATACACCATGAGCAGATTAATAACAATTGCACCAACATTGGCTCAAATCATCGCTGTAATTTGAATGTCAAATCTACTTCACGAAGTGCCGTTGGGCCACAAATTTACTGTTTGTATATTCATGAAAATGAAAGTCGAACCGCTCCTTATTTGTGTATAGTAACGAGTATCTCTTTGGTACAACTTTACTAAACAATCAATTTGTTACAACAAATTATTTGTAATTTAGAGTAGTATGTCGACCCGCATGGAGCAATGGTTGCCATGTAAGATCGCCATGCCAAGGGTCCTGGGTTCGATTCCCAGTGAGACGGAATATTGTGTTGTTTTTAAATTTACGTGAATAGTTTCAGAATGCAAAGCTAGATAAATTTATTATATTAAGTGATATGCCTATTGTTTTATGTACAATACAATGAATCTACCTCATTCCGTTAAACCTTTGGGAACAATTTAAATAGTACAGAAAAAGGTGGCGGTAAAGTAAACTGAGAATGAGTCAGTAAAAACAAAATAAAGCTGGAAAATCTTATGAAGAATTATATATTTTTCGGCAATTATTATATTTTTCGTAAACAGTCTTTCGTAAAAAAATGGTATCCCCAGGGAAAATCACAAATTAGAATTGCAAAATATCTCAACGTTTATTTTATATTTTGCTTTATTTTCCTCTTTGCTTATGATGCTTGAAATAGACGTGTTACGACGGTTGGCCGGACATGACAATATTAGGGATGGCCCTTTTCCATTCCTTAGTTTCAAATGACTATTTCTGTTTCATAATGTATGCTCATATTACTCTATGGGTCGCATTTCCCCAAAAAACGGCCAAGTGAGTTTTACATAAAAATAAAACGAGAAAATATGTTGAACATATCCTTGTACTATTGTTAGAAGTCTCGCTTCTGTTATTTAATACATATTACGAGTATGGTGCTAGATAAATATGACACGTAAAGCCATCGGTCCCGGTTGTTATCATAAGATGCGATAAGACGTTATGCCATGTCGGAGGCCCTCGGGCGGTTTGGAAACTTCCGACACTCAGGTTGGCCACTAACCCCTCCACCAATACGCACTGTAGCAGCGTGGTGGAGTATGCTCTAGGCCTCCTTAAGAGGAGATACCCGTGTCCAGTAGAGGACCATTAATGGGTTGAATCCAGGTAAATATGACACCAATGAGGTAGTAGATATTTGGTAAGTTAACTATTGGCTATTAAGCCAAACAGCCAGTAAGTAATGACTATTAGCAGCATTTAATGTCGACTGAAAGTGCGTGATTTATTTATTTATTTACAATTTATTATACCTTTAAAGCTGAGAGGTACAAAAATTGGACTTAATGCTTAATGATTTTATTTGTTTATCTTTTTTATTCGTTAATTAAGGACGATTGTAAACATACGCGAATATATTTGTTGCTGGTAGTAACAATATTTTATTTTAAATATACTTTTAATTTTTTTTAATATTTTACCAAACATTTAAAGGAAACTTGTTTGTTTTTATTTACGTTTTACGTATTTAAGTTTGTGATTACATCACATCACTAATTTTATATTTCATTAAAAAAATATTACGACTCGTAATTAATACAGTCGTATTGATAAGTCTATCATTATTTCATTAAATAATTATTAATCGTTACTCTCGAAGAAAATCTATTTAGCCGATGTGAACGTAATTAATTATTTCTTTCGCCTCTAATTTTAATCAAGATGTTTGATTGATATGAATGGTAGTAGTCTGCTAACATCTCCAAATAAACCAAATATGAGCATAAAGTTGCTTTAATATATTTTCGCTCCAAAGTTTCGACACGTCATGTTGGTAAACGACGCCATTTTGCTTGCAAGCTGTTTGATATATTTTGTTATTTCTTGTGACAAAGCGGTGGGCTATCTCTGGATCTTACAAATTGTTCTATCACCTAGTCAAATATCTCGGAAATATGTTATAAAGACACTATTTAGTCTCAAATGAAATGCACTGACTAAAATTATGAATGCAAGTATGATCTATTACCAAATAGGTCAACCCATTACCGCTTTCCGATAAATATTTCGGTATTTCAGTAGAAAAATTAATACTAAAAGTTGGACCACCAACTTTTGTCAACTGAATTATTAAATTTGTTTAATTATGAAAGTCTGGGTCTGAGTGAATTGAATAATTTGCGTTTTAATTTTAATTAATTAATTTTAATTAACTTGGATTTAATTTTCAACACACAGATCGGAAAATATTGATCACCTATTGCCGACTATGGACACTGCTATTCATCATACACAAGTACAACTAACCAAGTTAAATGTAGAGCTTGAATTACATATCCTTGTGACTAAAATTTTAGGCTTTTCTACACTGAACTTGAAACCCATTTAGATTTCAATTCTTTTTTTTTAAATTGGCTCTCATTTCACATTCACGTTTTTGATGAGATAAATCAATTTCTAAATCATGTGCCTAAATCCATAGAATTCAATACGAAATTGTTATGCATTCCCTATTTTTTATTTGAAGTTGGTTTTCTTTATGGCGATTTAATTTATTGGTATGTCACTGTTACTACATGTTAGTGGAAGCAAATTCGAGATTTAGCTAAACCAGCCAGACTCCAGACAATAATTTACGATACCAACAGGCGATTACTCATGTATTAAATGTTCTTACCAAGAATTTCTTGTTAAGAAGATAATATTTTCACCATAAATCTTGTCGCCGGGGAAAATAAGAAAACGGAAATGTTTCGGTTAAAATTTTCAGCACAATTCGCAGAAATAAGTCATAGGATACATTAATTCAATGTAGGATAACGCAAAGAAATGAAAACCGACAAACCTTTTGAGATACGGGCGCCTTGCCAGAGCAGGAGAGAGGATAAAGCTGGTTTCTGCTTACTTTTATTGTTGGCCAATTTTTCTTTACACTTGCCAATCCGATTGAGACTTATAGAGCCAAACATAATAATATTTTATCTAAAATCTATAACGCTTTTCTTCTCCTGCTGTCGAAAAATTTGCGTTGCTAATAGCTAACGCATCCATGCTTGAATAAGTCTTGGTGCTGACAGAAAATGGGTTACATTTAGGTCTATTTTTATTGAGAAATGCTTGGCGTTCATCCATGAATGGCCTACTACAGAGCACGGCTCTCTCCTCTTGACGAGGCGTGGAGCATACTCCTTAACTTTGTCGATCACGAAGGATCGAGCGATGCCGGGCTATGAGCGACGATAATTTTTTTTACTCGTACTTGTTCAGTAACAAAAGCCCAAAACTTATAAAATCGAAGAAGCTCCGAGCATATTGAGTTTATCAGTATGTTCAATGCTCACGACGAACGTTAAGAATTAACTTTCGTAAGTTCAAACTAAGTTAAAACTGATTATCTATAATTTACAAACTGATTTTTTACTGTATTGTTTTTATTGTTTTTATGGATGTCACGTCTGCTTTTAATTATGTAATCTTCTTCCTAATTCTTGAAGAAAAATATCAATTTTGGAACCGTTACCGAAACGAAACAAATGACGGCCCGGCGAAATACGTGAAAATATCGGAGAGAACATTTAAAGTAGCGGAAAGCATCTAACCGCTCTGATGTGCAAAAGTCTACACGGGAACTTCATGACTTACTGGGCTGAATTGCACACCAATGGACAATAATCAGCTTAGAGACAGTCCTAGTTAGACTCCAGATCGACGAAAAACATTTAAATGTTCTTTAACGTATTTTTACTCTATGTTTGTTTTGTTGTATGTGTGTGTAGCACACATCAATTTATTGATCTGTGATGTGTAGATTGTTTATGTATGCGCAACATAAATAAGTTAATCTTATTTAAAATAATAGATTTTTCAAATGAAATTTTTAAGTCCAGAGAAATCGAAGTCTTTCGGCAGTCGTCTAACATAATAAAAAAGGTACGGGTTTCAAAAACAATGTGTGCAATTCACACGTGGTAGAAGTGAAACCTTCAAAAATCTTGGTTTCAAGGTAATGAGACTGTAAAATTTCGGGAAGATGATAATTGTAGGTTTTAGTAATGATTATAGTGATGCAAAGAAAACAGTGGTAACTAACGCCATCTCTTAACATAATATTAAGAGTAAAATGAGCAGCTAGCGCCGTCTATCCAGCTATAAAACGAATCTTCTATCTTGTCCCTCGCGCCATCTATGAATACAACTTAGCACTTTTTAAAGTAACACAAAGAGAACCACGAACATAACAAACACTGTATAATAGTTCCTGTCTCATTTTCTCCCACGTTAAATCTTATAAATTTATGTGTCTGTCTCTTTTCACTGTCGCTTTTTCGTTTCATCGACTTTCAAATCACAACGATGCTAAAGAAGTTTTCACTTCAAAAATTAAAATGGCGGCCATTCCAAAAGGAAGAGGGCTAGACCCCCACATCTGGGTATTTTTGTCAATAAAATTAGGTATATGTATCTCATGCCCTTAAAGTACTAGTTAGTTGCTGGACACCCTGATACATTTTTCTCTAACGTATAGCCGTTTTTGCTTTGCCGTTGCCTTGGTTTGATCACACAAGACTTTCTTGAACAAAATATCTTATATTTTCCAAATGATGTGCACATCCTTCTGAATTGCTTCCGTACAATTTCAAATGATCAAACGTTCTTCTTTTTTGAATGTGTATTTCCGGCTATTGTTTGGTTCAAATCGTGCAGGTAACAGAGCCAGGGTTGAATAGGAATGGCCGATTTGCGAACGCCGGCTGAAAATGGAAATAAATGATTGTCCGCAAGTGAAGAATGTTTCGCTATAGGTTCACTTCAAGGTTTAAATTGTTTCAAACACAAACAATATTTTTCTGGAAACAGAGGTTGCATAAATATTGATTCTTGAACATTTATTCTTAACTAGCTGTCCCTCGCAGTTTCGGAATTTGTGGAAAAAAAGAACTACAAAACATATGATGCTGTATAGGCTATAGCCTTCCTCGATAAATGGACTATCAAACACGAAAATAATTTTTCATTTCGAAGCAGTAGTTCCTGAGATTAGCGCGTTCAACCAAACACACTCTTCAGTAATAATATTAGTATAGATAAACTATAAAATATGTGTAACCCCATTTTTATTTTTACCGATCAATGCACATGTTCGTCTAGGTGTTACGGATGACTACAGGGTATGGTGATCATCAGATGACTCGTCGTTTCGGTTTTTTTTATTTAACTATACGACATACCCACTTTTTACATAGATATTAACCTGAATCAAATAATTTGTTGACAAGACCACAATTAAATGTTTAAAACTAACATGCTACGAAACAAGGATTCACGAAAAAT
The DNA here is from genome assembly GCA_963932265.1 of Thymelicus lineola. NCBI lineage: Eukaryota > Metazoa > Arthropoda > Insecta > Lepidoptera > Hesperiidae > Thymelicus > Thymelicus lineola. The sequence continues at coordinate 11,356,198 of OZ010699.1, forward strand.
GAGTAAACTTTATGAGCCGTCATAGAGGCCAAGTTTAGTATGGTGTGGATAATACAGTGTAAGTACCCGTCATGTTACCCTCGTCACTCAAAGCCGTACTCCCAACCGCCTTATTTATAGTTCCATAATTAAGTTGGACACCTGACTAACTACTGGAGGATGCGTAGGCGAAATGAAAGATAAACTTGAAGCCCCTGTTGTAGGTACAAATAGAAATAGAGCTTTATTTAGAGCGTGACATTTAGGTAGAGCGCTAACCCTAACGTAAATTCTAATGAAATTTAATTTCTAATGAAATTTAATTCATACCGCCCTGTTTGACGGATAAAAGCTGGATTAATTTCTGTCTTTGCTTGTTATTATATTGTTGTTTTTTTGTGTAATTACTGAAGAGTCTCGAGACATTTGATTCCTTTTGTCTACATTACTTAATTTGTTTCTGTTTATGATTATATTATCTTAATAAAAGGCCAGCAATATATAATAGCAAGGTATAACTTAACATTGATAATAACACAACAAATTATTCTGTGATATTGGACATTGGATGGAAATTTTTTATCTTACCCTGATTACTACCTACGATACATATAAACTTGAGGTGTTTTAATGCATTTTGAGCGATTTTTGACTTCAAAACCTAAACAGATTACAACAGAACACGTATCTCATACACTGAGAAAGCCTAGATAGTTCAAACGTCTCCAGTCACTTGCTGGTTGGTCATAATGTCATGGCTTAGCAACCTTATCTATCGATAACCAGTGCCGACGGCTTAGCGAGCTTTACGAAGCACTGAAGCGCTCAAAATGTTTGGCAATAATGGTCATCCCTCAAACTATCTATCTATGTATCTTATTAAGACCGACACAAGCCACTAGACTATGAGCGCTTCATACAGGGATAACATTCTTTCTCGTTTTGCTGCTAGGATTATCTGAGAATCAAAAGACAAATTAATACCTACTATTGTTGCTACGCTTACCATGTATCGAGTGAAATTTGCAGGGAGAATTTATCAGTTGTATATTGAATTTCGTATTGTTTGACATTTGATGCTCGGAATTCTAACTTTATCGTGTGATCCATGTCATATATTTGTCACAGACATCTATGGGTACAGGTTATCTACTTATGCTTGATAGCATACGGGTTTGATTTTGACCCGTGATATTTTTTCTTGTAAATTCGTCGTTTAACCTATTTTTGAGAATTCTTCTGAGAGTCCAACTCCAACCGTTTAGCCAGCAAGGGGGGACACTTGACTGTAACAAAAATTTTCACTTTAAAGCCAAATATTTCGCAAACGAATCCGTAATTCCAAAAATAGTCTTTGAAGAACCATATTATTTTTGGAAGACCTTTTCAACGATACCCCACACTATAGGGTACGCGACTAATAAAAAATTCATCCTCACGTTACCTGCAGGAGAGGTAACCCTAAAAAATTTTTTTTCAATGTTTTACTGTACGATTCTGGAGTTTTTATAAATATGTATATCGATGCCAAATTACAGCTTGTTAGCACTTAGTTTCTCGGCGCTTTGCTTCGGACAGACGGACGGACAGACGGATAGACGGACGGACATGACGAAATTATAAGGGTTGCGATTTTACTTCGGAACCATAAAAAACACCTTAGATTTACACAAGCTGTCGCTAAACGCATCAATAGTTCTTTTAATAAAATGTATAAATACAGTTATGCTAATCAGTTCGTAAACCGCTATCAAAATACCAGTAGATTCTGATCATCTACTTTGCTGACTGTAGGTTCGTTAACCGCATAAAGCATTTCCGTTTTTAGTTCATTTAGCGTGAGTTCATTCTATTGTCATTTTCACTCGAGCTGAAACAATTTCGGTCGTCAGTAGCAGATGAGTGAGACTTCCATTTTAGGGTTCCATTTTGACTACGGAACCCTTATAGTCAGTAGCAGTAATTTTGGATGTCACTATTAACTATAAAACGATATACCCCCGGTATTAGCTTTAAAAATGTTGTGCTTTCCAATGTTATATTTAGTAAAGAAACTCTATATCAAGTCATAAACCGATGTTCATTCTGTCTCATTTGGCAATGAACTCTTTTTGTCATTGTCTATTGGAACCTGAAACCGATTCATGTGTCAGCTAAGCTCACCGTGACTTTCAATTTTAAAATTCAGATTAAAATTATTTTTCAAGTCTTTTCCAAGTTGGTATCAGTTTCCCAGACACTCAAACAGACGCATATCCCTGCATCTACTCGTATTACATATTATAAATATCTACCCGATTGGAATTCGAACCCTCAACAAATGGGCTAGACACTAGAGGTTCGATGCTTGTTTTTAATCTAAAAAAGTGTGTGCGTGTAATCTTTACGCGCGGTTGAAGTATAACTTCTTTGACGTTGGTGACACGTATTACCAAAAAAAACTTAATTTAAAATAAATTCATAATATTACAGTTGACTTACATTTATTAACAATATACTTGACAAAAACGAATATAAAGCTATAATTGCCGTTAATAATACCGGTCTAAAGGTATAATTATTCGTTATTCATCACCCCGAGATACATATTTAATCTATAGACTTGTCACAGATACAATGTAATCTTAATAGAACTAGAAAGAAAGAAAAGAAATAAAAAAAAGAAGCTTAGATAGTTCAATCGTCTCCAGTGCTGGTTGGTCATAATGGTCATGGCTTAACAACGTTATCTATCGATAACCAATGCCACCCCGTGATACATATTTAATCTATAGACTTGTCACAGATACAGTGTAATCTTAATAGAACTATGTATCTGTACTTCAATTATGTTTATTGTTTTGTTTTCGTTTAACGATTCAGTGATGCTTGTAATTTGACACCGCCTTATTGAAGTGGAATCTCAAGTGTTTGTGAAGTGTATGTTAGTGTAGTGTTGTGTGTGTGTAAGTAAACGTAAACAGTGTGTAAAACGTATATTAAGTTCCACGGAGATCGCACAAACAAAATCAAGATCGAAACTAACGCTTGGTTTTGCGACATACCAAAAGTTTATCAAAGTGTATGAAAAATAAAATGGAAGGTTAAGCCAGCTCAAGTCAATATAGGCATATTATAAAATGCATAATATGACATATGCTCACATTCTAGTAAGTTTCTGTTTTTAAATAGCGGAAACTATGTCAACAGACTATACACTATAGAGCGTTATTTCCGTCCGAAAAATAATTTAAGTTGCTCTTAAGTTGCGCCTAAAGTTTTACTTCAAAAACCTTCGTACCCTTAAAAAGTTTTTGCAATGTCAAATGACGACCCTGCAGCCTAGTTGGAAGCGGCCTAACCTGGTCTACGAAACCAAGGGGTTCGATTCCCGGCCGGGGCAGATATTTATGTGACAGATAAATATTTGTACTCGGGTCATGGGTGTTATTGTGATGTATCACATGTGTCTTCCATGCCACCCGCGACACAGGTAAAAACCTACTGCCTATGAGTAAAAAACACTTGAAATAATTTTTCTGAGTTAAAAGTTTTCAATACTTTTTATATTGCTTTGAGCCTTTAATTCCTAGGTATTTACCGTTCCAGCTTTTTCAATGTTTCTTTAACTTAAATTCGAGAAGCTCAAGTAAAAACAAAAGTTTGTCTCAAGCTTTTAAAACTTTAATTAGTACTCAGTTTAAGTTTAAATTTAGTAAGCGGGAACCAGTGAGTCAACTTGGTTGAGCAGAGATACATACAATGAGAAAGTTAGTAGTTTCCCTGGTATATTTCATAAATGGTTTATAGAAGGCACGTAGAGCGTTGTGTAACAGTGTTCCCGTGTTATCCAATTCCCAACAATTATGATGGATGCCGTTTTGACTACGGAATCCTACAAAAAAAAGTCTAGTTGAAACTGGATGGAACTGAAAATATAAGACAGAGACATTGAATTACAAAGCTATTATATTAAAGCGGTCTTATCATTTAATAAATTTTCATTCCAACTACGTTACTTGCGTAACAATGGTCTAGGATAAATAGAATACCGACAAGATTTTTTGTAGAAGAAATAACGAAAGAAACCGTATTTAGGGCATAAAAATTGTAACTACTACAACAATAATTAAATGCGCATGTGTCCAGCATGAACCTCAAAATAATTTAGGCCTATTGTTAGACCAACAACAGTCTGAAATAGTAATAGGAACTAATAAAAATTATATTGCTCTTAAAGTGTATGTATGTAGGTAATTATAATGGCCTTACCCAGGATACTCGATGACTATGCAGCCGCATCCCACTGACGCTGCATTTTCCTGTAATTGCACACCATTCCAACAATAGCCTTTCTTCAATTAATCAAATGAGTCATAATATATCAGTTCCTTACCAGTAAACAAAATATGTTGTAAGTTGTAACTCAAATTAATTTCTGTAGTTCAATAAATTCTTTTTAAAAACATTATATTCGTTCGCCCGAATTTAAATAGGTACGAGATGTTTTAATCTTAATATTACAAATACGAAAGTTTGTCAAGATGGGGTTGCATCACGCGCTAACTGTTACACGGATAAAGATGAAACTTGTCACAAAGACAGACCATGTCCAGACCAATGAACTACTCGTAATATACTAACTGGTACAGTCTTAAAAAATAGTAAATTAAATTTCATTCCGGCCATACATTGCCGTGGAATGAATAATAGGACGTTTATATGTTTCTAAAATCTCTCTTTCGTGGGAGGGATTATAATAATAATAATAACGCTTCACACTCATAGAACCACACTAGGATTCCCTGTATCATGGGTGCCATGGACAACACACAAAGACAAGGACACTCATACCCAGACCGAGAACTTCAAACTCATCATTCAAATTTTCGCCTCGTTGGGAATCGAACCCTTGGCGCGGCGATCCGGCATGGTAACCATTGCGCCACCCGGGTCGTCATAATATGACATATAATATTATTATACATTGTAATCCCTCCCACAAATATGCTGACAGCTATTCATACTTACATGATAATATGGTAAACTGTTAGCTGCAAATCATTTCAGCTGTTGCTACCATACATTATAAATCCGCACGATCGGCGAAGGTTGCGAGCTGAAAACTTAAGCCGTAAAACAGTTTTACGTCTCAACGGGGAACAGTTACTGAGATTTGTTCACTGCCGTTTCACTTAACTCCACGTTTATTGCGACAATTGGTGAAACGGAAGAGAGAAGAGTTGATGAGAGAAAGAGAGAGAAAGATGACGAGCAGGCTTATGTACTTTTTATTACCCGACTGCGTGACGCAAGGGATGGTAATCAGTCTATGTATGTATGTATCTATGTGGCGTTGTAAAGACCAAATTTGTAGACCGATTTTGATGATTCTTATGTCAGTCGATTCGTCTTAGCCTTGCTAGTGACTCCAAAGACATGACAATAATCAAAATTCATCACAGCGAAAATCAAACGTCATATTGTCAAAATAAAAAAATAATATAATTATATATCTACGAACTGAGCCACGTGGGGTATCGTTGAATAAGTATTCTAAAAAGATTTTTAGTTTCCTTTCATCATTTTTCATTTTAAGTACATACCAGTTTAGGATATATAACGATTTAAAGTTGTTAAAACAACCATTCTCGCTTTATTAACTCCCATATTGAAATAACATACAAATTTTACCGTCTTATAATACTAATAAAGAAATCTTAAACCAATATTGATTATAGACCATTAATAATATTAAGTCTCCGCAACGAACAGAAAAAAACAACGCACACTTCCTTTGTGTTTATCCTTACATTCATTTTCATTTAAAATTTTCTTGATTTCCAAGAATTATAAAAGAAAAAGATTTTAAGAAGAAGGAATGGCAAGGAAAAAAGGAATAGAACAAGCATTGGTTTATGGAACAAGGAAGTAATAATCAAAGGAAATGAGTGTTCTTTATTCGAATTCAAATTGATTTAACAATATGAAATTTTATTCTTATCTTTTATTGCTTTGACAGTATAATTATTCGTTCTTTATTTGAAATTTACATAAAGCAAAGCAACAACCCATAATTGTCCCACTGCTGGGCTCGGGGTCTCTTCTCACAATGTGAGGGGTACAGGCCATAGTCTACCACGCTGGCCAAGTGCGGATTGGTAGACTTCACACACCTTTGAGAACATTATGGAGAACTCTCAGGTGTGCAGGTTTCCTCACGATGTTTTCCTTCACCGAAGCAAGTGATAATTAAATTGTAATACGCACATAATATTTGAAAATTAGAGGTGCGTGCCAGGATTTGAACCCGGGCCCCCGCGTTCGGGAGACCAACGTTCTAACCACTAGGCTATCACTGCTCTTTTTTACATAAATACATATAATTGAGCAATTTACATAAATACATATAATTGAGCAATTGTGTCAATCTTAAAACAATCATTAATTGTTGAAAAAACTTTGGTTCACAATTTTTTTTGTCTAATTGTTCTACATAAAAATTTTATGTTTTAGGTTCGATGAATGAATAAAATTACTTAATTAGTGGCCATTTGAAGGCATAAGTCACTGCTCGTAATGGAATAGAGTTTTTATATAGAAACCGCGGCTTGCGTCGATCCCAAGTGATCGACAAAGTTAAGCAACAGCGGGCGCGGAAGGTAGTTGAATGGGTGACCGCTAGTGGCAAAAAATTCTTGGGCGTTTCCGTGCTTCAGAGGGCACGTCGGTCCCGGTTGTTATCATGAGATGACAGTCATGCCATCAACCAGCCATGTCGGAGGCCCTCGGACGGTTTGAAAACTTCCGACACTCGGGTTGGCCACTAACCCCTCCACCAATCCGCAGTGGAGCAGCGTGGTGGAGTATGCTCTAGGCCTCCTCAAGAGGAGAGACCCGTGCCCAGTAGTGGGCCATTAATAGGTTGAAGCCATATAGAAATCGATCGAATAAAACGAACAGTAAAATAATAATTGTATGTCGCTACAAGCTTATTAGTTCACTTCATTGTGAAAGCGCCTCTAGTGACAGCAGTTGTCGATCACTTAGGATCGACGGAAGCCGCTGGGCTATGAGCGCTTCTGAGATTAGCAGAAAGAAACGCACAGACAACGTCTGTCTCAAATATTTTTAAGTACAGACATCGATCAGTTAGTTTTAGTACCTACTCGTATTACCAAACCAAAGTAACTTAAATCAGACTTAAAAGACACAAGCCGTTGGGCTATCGCTATTCTGTCAAAGTCTAAGTCTGAACAAATGCTCTTGTTGATTTATTTCTTTCAAACAATCGTCAACTCAATAGCTCTCGCGCTAACTTAGGAGAAGTCTGGCAATAGATTGGCAAAGTTTGTTGCACCGGTTTTCCCTTGAATAAATTTATCATTTATTCGGTACGCGCCTCAACAGTTCTCGACCTATGAAAGTGAAACTTAGTGAGGGGCTCAGGCCATTATGTGGCACCGTTTTACTGCCGGGTCTGTACCGAAGATTTATTATAGAGGCCTGTACAAAAGTTTGCGGAGTGCGTTGCATGGGCCTTACATACAAATGATTTAATTTAGGGAAAGATATTTTTTTTGTGTTCAGTACTTTTTGCTAGTCAGTGGGTTTATTAATTTGTTATATAGTAACCACGATCCTGTCATACTAATTATAATAGTAATTAAGTGAAGGCAACATTTCCATTTATTTTTATTATGTACTGTATGCTATCTATATTTAGTATGTACTAATACATATAATAATTGATTATAATTATTATATGTATTATTCCCCTTAAGGATTTTAAGGGGATGGATTTTTAAAATTTTCTTTATGTTTCTATTGTAAGAAAATTTAAAATATTTGGTAATTTGTTTAACAGTTTTCTTTAGTTCCTTTACAGATACATACTATTAATTCTAAATAATTTGTTCATAAATCGCAGTGGTCATAAAGCTCTAGTAGTCATGAAATGATCTCATAAAAAATTATCTCTTCTCTCCAAACATGTCAGTGTAAAACATTTAAAATAGTTTAAATACCGGGACATACAGGCTGAATACAAATTAAAGTAAAAATAATGTCAAAGGAGTACAACCGTTTTCCCACAGACAATAAAACTTAAACTTTGGTACGTTAGGTAATAAAAACAAATACTTCCCCGGAAACACGTAATGGAGTGGGCAGCACTTCATGAAAATGAAAGTCACTTCCTCCAAATTACTCTACGGCTCGCCCTTCCAGGAAACATAAACACTGAAACATTTCGGACGATAATTTTATTAAGACGACTATTTCGTGTACCGAAGTCAAATATCAAATTAAGAGTATTGTAGTTCTGCACTGTGGAATGGCGTATGTAGGCCTTTTTAGTTATGAGGTTCAGTTACTTGTACCCTGTAAGCCCTTAATTGGGTTGCAGCCATAACAGAATATAAGCTTTCTTGTATTGAGTAGCAACCATTGATATAGAAATTAAAGAGGATCTGATAATGTCATATAGATACTTAGTTATGGAATAGTTTAAAAGACGAAATAATAAACATAATGGCGTACTTGTCTAACGTATGAAATAAAAACAATCCAACTCTATAGTTCTAGCCATTAGCCATTTTTGGGTGTCTCTTTACTACAGTGTAAACTGTGACTTATTACTAAGGTACTAAGATACTAACTACTAAAACCCACTTTGACAAAGGAATGTCAAAGTCACGTCAAAGTGGACATTAATAGGAACAAAAACATGAGAGGTGTCAAGGGACACCCGGATGGAACGAATTTCCTTTCGATTTAAGAATTGAATTCAAAAGCAGTGATAGCCTAGCGGTTAGAACATTGGTTTCCCGAACCAAGGGGCCCGAGTTCAAATCCTGGCACGCACCTCTAATTTTCAAATATTATGTGCGTATTAGAAGATAATTATCACTTGCTTCGGTGAAGGAAAACATCGTGAGGAAACCTGCACACCGGAGAGTTCTCCATAAAGTTCTCGAAGGTGTGTGAAGTCTACCAATCCGCACTTGGCCAGCATGGTAGACTATGGCCTATACCCCTCACATTGTGAGAGGAGACCCCGAGCCCAGCAGTGGGACAATTATGGGTTGTTGCTTTGCTTATTGCTTTTTTAAGAATTGTATTGTTGTACAGCGCCTGTTCAGACTTAAGATATTAGGTTTGGTTAGTTGCGGATAGATGGCGTTAGTAAATTAATTCTGAATCACGCTATCAACTTATACTTGTAACATACGTAAGTTCAAGGAAACTATTATTTTTTTTGAATTCGCCCTGGATACTTAGTTTCATTTACCTTATATAGTTACGCAGTTTGTACAGCGCCATCTCTGTAAAACTTTCTGAATCACTTCAAAAAAAGTGTCGTCATTCGTAAAATCAAAAAGTGTCGTAATTTTCCGTCTAGCCCCCTTTCACAACGCGCGATAAGGAACTTCGTTCCAAAACCGCCATGTTTCGGTTGCGCAGGTATGCACGTTTTTTTCGTAGTTAGAGCCTCTCCATATACTTTTCTTGTAGTGAGTAGCAACATGTTTTTTAAACAAATCATCGTTATTAATAACCGCGTCCGTTACTTACTCGAGTTTTCTCTCATGAGAAGGGTTAATCCTTTTTCCATAATGCTGTCCAAATGCGGGTTGGCTGATTTTTAAAAGTTTTGAAAACAACTTTGATATAACAATTATTTTAAGGGCTTATATATAATAGTTAAATATTAAAGGACTTCAAATTTTATGATTTAATAATTCTCTAACTATCGCTCAAACGCTCAAACAAAAAGTCTTTACTAGAAAAGCAAAATTGAGTAGTTTTTTAGTACAGACAACTAAATTCGTCGTTTTCTTTTGAAAATACCTATCCTTTTAGTTTCAATTTGCCTACACTAAGCGAGTTTAACCCACTTAAAAGTATCTAGTGAATAGGTCAAACCGCTGCACTGGAAAAGTGCGACAAAAACCACAATACTTATGTGTGAGAGGGATATAGGATAGTAAGGAGATTAATGAAAGAGTCATATTACAAAATTATTAATTTTTTTTCGTGAGAGTAGTCGACAAACGCGCTTTTGAGCAAATGGTAATCGTCGACCATGAACTTGAATGACATTAGTACCCATCAAGTAGTAGTATTCATCAAGAAATTTTACTTATCGATTCAAATATCCAAATGTTTATACGTTTCAGATGTCCACAGATAGTAATTACCACTATCTTGCTCGTTATTATTTCCTGACACTACTAATGTAATCGCAGGTTATCATTGAAGGATATTTTCAAACATTTATAATAAAATGTTAAACTTAAATTAAATATTTACTTAAATTTAAGTTTATCGTTATTGTACTGTGTGTGCCGGCCGGACTAAGGCAAGTTATATTATAACTTTAGCTACAATTCTCTGAATGAGAACGCTGGTATTTGTGCGGCAACAATATTCTTAACTTTTAAGTGCAGTTGAATTAATAATTTTAAGTGCATTTTTATGTTCAGACCATTTTTTGTACCTCTTTTAATAAATAGTAGATTTTCCTAGCCATTTCGTTTTGTTTAGTGCTTTTTGCGTGATAGTTAAAGAAGAAGTGAAGAATTAAAACAACATGCGTCCATGGCATGTTTCGTAATTTAAATGGTTATAAAAAGTGGTAGAATAAAAATATATATATAATATAGATCTTTAGGGTTCGGTTATCAAAATGAAACCCTACGGGCTTCACGGCTCGATCGCGTAATCCACCAATCCGTCAATGTCAATTCTATTATATTTGACATTAAAAATCCACGGACAAAATAATATGACTCATAGCCCGGCGGCGGCGCGGCGCCTTGTGTCGATCCTAGTGATCGACAAAGTTAAGCAACAGCGGGCGCGGTCGGTAGTTGGATGGCTGACCGCTAGTGGCAAAAAATTTTTGTGCGTTTCCGTGCTTCAGAGGGCAAACAAAAAAAAACCAGTTATAACAGTGGTTAAATCATGTCGGAGGCCTTCAGGCGGCATGAAAACTTCCGACACATGATTGTTGTTAAGATATGTGCCCGGCAAGTAATCGCAGATTCACGGCCCAGGCTTAAGGATGTTAGATTTACAATTGGAAAGGTACTCACACTTGCAGGATAACAGGGAAACACCACACGATACACTGCGTTAAGATTTTCTTCCTTGGATTAGGGTTTTCTTGACTTTCCCCGCGCGGGTTAAGTTTCTAGCCGGCCGGCGCAACGGTTGAGTTCGAACTGCTTGGCGGCATTTGACGTTTGGTATATGTCACTCACTGTCTTTGAGTTCTGACAGCTCTGACAGGCGTCGAAATGATGGCGAGTGGTGTGTGGAAGGGAGCAGGGGGAAGGAATTAATCCTAAAGCCTGTTCATATCCCCCCACTTGAAATCGACTGGGGATTTCACAAGATACAAAAAAATTAAGATACTTCTGACTATGCGGATTCATAAGTCATTCAATGAAAAGATTAGATTAAAGGGTTATGCTGTATTAGTTAAATGGTGATTACTTAAGATAAAAAAAATAAAGTAAAAAATAATGCATAAGATGATTGAAAAATTATGTATAGGATAAATAAGATGTTGTGTATATTAAGATAGTATGTAAGGTGAAGTTAGTTAGTTGGTGATTGGAAGAGGACAAATTTTGACAGCAGGTCTCACAAGTAAACCATTAGACGTTTTGACTGTCACAACGCGAACGATGTTATCATCCCCTGGATGAAGCTGCACAACGCGGCCTAATTTCCATTTATTTGCGGGTAAATTAGGTTCATATATGGTTACAAGATCGTTCAATTGTGGTTGACGGTCGCCGTGCTTAAACCATTTCATTCGCTGCTGTAACGTATGCAAATAATCCCTCTGCCAAGTTCGCCAAAAGCTTTGAGATAAGCGTTGTAAAAGCTGCCAACGAGTACGTACGGTCTCATTTTCAGCATACACCGGTTCAGGTAAAGATGTTAAGGGCCGACCAATGAGGAAGTGACCAGGCGTCAAAGCGTCGACCTCACTGGGATCAGATGACAGTTCAACTAAGGGTCTAGAATTCAACATAGCTTCTACCTTAGTAAGGATTGTATAGAATTCTTCATAGGTAAGGGTTTGTGATCCGATAATGCGTTTAAGATGGTACTTTGTCGCTTTTATTCCACTTTCGAAAATACCACCGAAATGAGCCCCTGACGGAGGATTTATTTTCCACGTGATACCCCGAGAAGCGAGCTTACTTGATATAATATCGCTATCTTCATCTAATATTGTAGCTAGTTCCGATAAGTAACGCTTAGCCCCTACGAAATTAGTTCCCCCATCTGTCACTACAGTCTCACACCGACCTCTGCGAGATACGAAGCGGTCAAAGGCTGCGATGAACGCTTCAGATGTGAGTTCAGTGACCAGCTCTAGGTGAACTGCCTTAACTGCGTGACAAACTATGAGGCAAATGTAAGCTTTATACGACTTAGCGTTGCGGCGTCCGCTCTCTTTTATAAAAAACGGGCCTCCAAAATCGATGCCTACGGTTTGAAAGCATTGCCCCATGTGTAACCGGGACGGCGGAAGATTACCTTGAATAGGTTGAAATGGAGTAGGTTTGACTTTAAAACATGTAACGCATTTAGATAACCGCGATCTGATAAGATTTCTAATACCTAGTATCCAGAATTTACGCATAATTAAAGATTGAAGGAGACGAGGTCCACAATGAAGGTAAGTTAGGTGATAATAGTCAATAAGTAGATGACAAAACCTAGATGTTTTAGGTAGAAGGTATGGATGTTTGACACGACCAGGTAAGGAAGCGTGCTTGAGGCGTCCCCCCACTCGCAGAATTCCGCGAGAGTCCAAATAAGGAGAAAGTTTTTGTAAATGTTTAGGTAAAGGTTTATTGCATTTAAGTGAAGAGATAACATCTTTGAAACTATGATGTTGAACGTGTTTCGCTAAATGATCTAAAGATTGGTCTAATTCTGTTGCTGTTAAGAAAGTTGAAAGGTTACGTTCAGAACGTTTAACTTTAGCGTTGTTGATGAAACGGTGGATCCAGGCTACACCTCTTACCACGCGGGTAAGAGAGGAGTGGCGTTCCATGATGGTGTTAATAATGTTGGCTTCTGGGGAAGCACTAGCGTGACACAATTGGAATGCAGGCTTAAGTTCTGGAACGTTTTCTTGCTTCTCAGATGCTGAGGTCGGCCAGGTAGAGGGTTCGCTAGTCAACCACGAGGGTCCTGACCACCAGATTTGACATGAAGACAAAGATAAGCATGATAATCCACGGCTACAGATGTCCGCTGGGTTATCGTGGGTGGATACGTGTCGCCATTCAGTTGCCACAGGCGTATCGTTGATTAAAACTACCCTATGCGCGACAAAGGTTTTAAGTTTGTGCGGCTCTGTATTCAACCACGACAATACCGTCGAACTATCCGTGAATAGGATAGTTTTACTGATAATAAGTTTTTTACTAAGCAAGGCATAGACACGATTTATTACTTTGGACAATAACACAGCACTGCAAAGTTCTAAACGGTTCACTGTTAGAACCTTTAAAGGTGCTACCTTGGACTTAGCAATCAATAGGTAAGTCTGGACATCATGACTGGTAACGATGCGAAGATAAACACAGCATCCGTATGCTTTTGTGGATCCATCACAAAATCCAATGAGTTGAAATTCTTTTGATTGAGGAGGCACACTCCTACGAGGTATTTGTATAAGTTTTAAATTATGAAGATCCGTGATAAATTGTTGCCATTCGTGATGTATGTCTCTGGGCACTGGTTCGTCCCAGGAAAGATTTAGGCGCCATAAATCTTGAAGAAGTAATTTGGCTTTTAAAATAAATGGTGTGACCCAACCAAGAGGATCGAAAATTCGAGCGATGCTGGATAAGATGGACCGCTTAGTGAATTCACCGTCCTCAACTGGTGAATATGAGTAATTAAAATTATCACCCACTGGGTCGAACTGAACTCCTAAGATTTTTAACGTACATTTATCACTTGATTCTGAAAAGGGTTTTGGAGTTTGACAATGTTCTACAGGAATAGTTTTCAAAAAAGACTGAGAGTTACTACTCCACTTGCGGAGTTCAAGTTGAGCACAACCTAACAAGTTTATCAATTGATTTTTTAGTTCTATAGCTTCTTGCACAGAGGGCGCGCCAGTAGTAATGTCATCGACGAAAGTTTCGTGAAGAAGCGCTTCAGCGGCGCGCGGATAGTCTGCGCCGTGGTCGGCAGCTAATTGGTGGAGCGTACGGATCGCGAGATAAGGCGAGCTGCTAACACCGTAGGTGACAGTGGCGAGTTCGTACTCTTTAACAGCGTCACTAGGTGACTCGCGCCACAGTATATGCTGGAAGCTACGATCCTCTGGTCTAACCAAAATTCCTCTGTACATTTTTGAGATGTCACAAGTGAAAACTATGGCATGTAATCTAAAGCCAATTATGATGTCTATGATGTCAACTTGAAGCTTAGGACCAGTAAAGACAATATCATTTAAAGATAGACCGTTAGTCGTTTTACAACTAGCATCGAATACTACTCTTAATTTAGTGGTCGTGCTATCAGGGCGAACGACACAACTATGAGGGATAAGATACCGCTTGAGAGTAGGTACGATGGGCGTAGGTACGGGATACATGTGATTTAAACTCTCGTACTCTCGCATAAAATTAACATAATCTGATTTAAGTTCGTTATTTCGATTAAGTCTTTTTTCTAAATTAGTTAAACGTGATAGCGTATGATTATAAGATTCACCTAAATGACGGTCGCAATCCTTTAAGAGGATAGGAACGACATATCGCCCGTTAGGTTCCCGATAAGTTAAATCTGTATACATTCGCTCACAGATATCATCCTCGGGTGCGGTAATAGATACGCGAGGTGGCTCTTCCACTTCCCAGAATTTTTTGATTTGATCGTCAAGCTTGCACGTGGTAGCCACTAGAGAACACGCGGTATTTAGAGGTAATGAGTTAAAATTAACTACCCCGGTAAGAATCCACCCGAAAACGCTATGAAGTGCGGTTGGTAACCCAGGCCCTAAATCGATACGTTGTCCGTCATAGATTTTATGGAATAATTCCGCTCCAATTAATAAATCGATTTTTGCTGGCATATCGTAGTCGCGATCGGCTAACACTAGATGGTTGCATCGCTCTCGAACGACTGACGGTATTTTTACGGTAGGTATTTGAGAGGTAATGTTTTCTAATACTATTGGCTTAATGTCAAAACGTGGAGACTCCCCATGAACAGGTCGAATAGTGCATGTCGTCACACCCTTGATTTGCGTCACGGTGTTCTGTCCTAACCCAGCTATGTTAAGATTGCACCGACGGAGTTTTAAACCGAGAGTTCGCGCACAAGCAGAAGTTATAAAACAATCCTGCGCGCCACTATCGACGAGAGCGCGCACGGTACATTGAGTGCCAGCGGCGGAGTTGAACGCGATCACCTGACATGTACCTAACAATACTAAGTCGCGGCTGCTAACAACGTGAGCAGTGAGATTCGCGTCGTTGGCTGTACCGCTGCTAGCCGGCGCTGAGTCGGAATGCAATAAGGTATGGTGACGAGACCCGCAAAAGGAACATGACATTTTAGATAAACATTTTTCTATGACGTGGTTGCTACGTAAACAATTTGTGCACATTTTATTGTTTTTTATAAAGGCAAGTCTACTACTTGAATTCAAAGATTGAAAGGTTGGACATCTATAAATTGAATGTGCTTGATTGCAATGTGCACAAGTGAGCACGGGAGGGTTAGATTTAGTAAGATAAGAAGAGTGTTTTAACGCTTTACTGACCTGCTTATTATTAGCGGGTGTAGGTTTTTTCCCGTCAAAGTTACGGGTGTTAGGAATATTATTCAGATTTGAGGATAGTTGGCTAGTTTCTAAAATTTTCACATAATCTTGAAGAAACTTTAACAGTTCGCTAAATGTAGGTATTTGTGAACTATTTTGTGATTCGAACCGTTTACGCGTGTCCGGATCTAGTACAAGTGAAGTTAAATAAAATAGAATGAAATCACCCAAGTTATCGATTTTCAATGCCTGAAGTGCATGATATGATTCAAAAACAACATTTGTTAAAGCTTGTAAGTCTTGAAAATTACCCGATTTTAAATTAGGATGGCTAAGGAATTTATCCAAATATGTTAAAGCTAAAATCCGTTTGTTTTGATAACGCTCGACCAATGTATTAAAAACAACCTCATAATTGTCTGCGGTCATAGGAATTCCTTTCACTATAGACAAAGCCGAGCCTTGTAAACAAGACGTTAAATAATGAAATTTTTCTATTTCAGAAATCGAGTTATTTTCATGAATTAATGTTTTATAAATATCATAAAACGTTTGCCAGTTTTCAATTTTACTATCGAATTTAGGTAACTCAAGCTTAGGTAACCGTACGTTGCATTCAAACGCCCCGGCTGATAATGACGTCACACGCTTAGACGGCCCAGCGACGTCCCCATTGTTCTGACTCGACTCGCTCGACAAAACGGCCGATGCACTAATTACGGCGTAATATAAATCGTCAAACGAACTAAGTAACTTGTGGTTCACTTGGGTGTCGGGTTTTAACTTTAATTCCAACGCTTGTATTTCACTACACAACGAAACGAATTCTTCACGAATTGAATGTATTCGAGTATATCTCGCCTTAAATGACGATACCTTTGAACGATCTTGAATCATAGATGTTGATAAGTCGTAAAGGATTTGCATATCACGAAAAACATATTCGCGTTGAGAACGATGATTTAAGTTTGGCTTCCTCCATTTTGTATCGCTTCGTTTGTACTACCTTCTTGTAAGATTAAAAAATTAATGTGTTTCAATCGTTAGTCTTAAGAAAAGAAGTTCGATAATGTCGTTAGTAATGTTAATATAACACAATAAATATCGTGAAAGTTGTAATTAACAGGGATAAACTTGTGAAAAATATGTTAAATATAATACTGCTAAATTAAGATGACTTATGATTTCGTATAGGTTACACTTCAAGTATGACCTCCCTTATTTGGGCGGGTTATACTAGTAAAAAGCTAATATTTCGCAAATCTCAGAGTTTTCTTACGAAATTGAACCTGAGCATGACCGAAACAACTGTAATCTATAGGTATTCGCGCTCGATACGGACCAAATTTTATGTTAAGATATGTGCCCGGCAAGTAATCGCAGATTCACGGCCCAGGCTTAAGGATGTTAGATTTACAATTGGAAAGGTACTCACACTTGCAGGATAACAGGGAAACACCACACGATACACTGCGTTAAGATTTTCTTCCTTGGATTAGGGTTTTCTTGACTTTCCCCGCGCGGGTTAAGTTTCTAGCCGGCCGGCGCAACGGTTGAGTTCGAACTGCTTGGCGGCATTTGACGTTTGGTATATGTCACTCACTGTCTTTGAGTTCTGACAGCTCTGACAGGCGTCGAAATGATGGCGAGTGGTGTGTGGAAGGGAGCAGGGGGAAGGAATTAATCCTAAAGCCTGTTCAATTGTGTTGGCCAATAATCCCTCCACCAATCTGCACTGGAGCAGCGTGGTGGAGTTTGCTCTAAGCCTCCTCAAGAGGAGAGACTCATGCTCAGTAGTGAGCCATTAATGTCTTGTGAATGGCTGAAGGCAAAACACGGACAAATATCAATTTGATTCAAATTGTAATGTCGCGAGTATGAAAGACAGTTATGAAAATTTGTAATTAGGGATCCGTATTATTATGAAATAGGGTAATTTTTGACGATTCGTGCATGTGTGAATATCGCCAAATTGTAGGTATGCTATTGCACAAATGATAACGGTCTGTAGTCTGTATAGTGACTTAGAGATCGAAGTTTCCAACTAGTTATAGTTTTGTCCATCTCTCCGGACAACAGCAGCTCAGAGCCCCTTCTACTCTAGTCTTTAGAATACTAGAAAGCTGTACTTTGCCATGGGTATAATTCAGTACAATTATTACAGCAACAAACTCCTAAAATTTTATTTTTAGAATACGTAGTACATAAATGGGAATTCGAATTTAGGAATCCATTTGCGAAATATTAAGGTTCCCTCAACTGACATGACGTCAATGACCGACGTACGCGAAGGAAGACTTTTATTCAGGCCTGTTTTATTTATAGATACGAATTATTTTTAATTGACTCACAGAACCTATGGATGGATGGATGAAAGTATAGGTAGCAGTTCACCTCATTCCATAGAGACTAAGGACAACAGCCGGATCTGTCAACTAGACAGTATAAACTATTATAACCATTTGTATTATCTTTTCAGTGATGCAATTACGGAATGTATATTAAATTGGTATTCATATAAGATAAAATGAATACCAAGCTTAGTGTATCTGTCTCGCTCGAATATGTCTGCAAAAGAGCACGTTCAATGTTCATCCTTATTTAAAGATAGGGATCTCAATAAACGAATGCCATTCGACCTCGCTGAAGGGCGCATGCCAATACTCGGCAGAAATCCATAATCCTATCAATCAGTAGGTTAGCTTACGAGATATGCTGCGACTCGGAGGCGACAAATGGGGAAATAAATCACGAATTCCTGTTCAGGATAAATATTATGATCTCAATTCCTTGGCAATTGTACTGGAGAGATGATATTGTATCGACAGCATCATCATAAACCAAGACTGCATTTCTGACTTCTCTCATTACATTATGAGTTCCTAACACAGTACAGGGTGAATTTTGACTAGACTAGATTTTTAGTTTTACTTTTCATCAAAATCGGGTCCGAGAGTCGTTTGAGCACTTTTAGCTTTTCCTCATAGTGAGCTATCAGGAAAATGAAAGAATCAGTGTTTTGATCAATTCCCTAAGGGATTTGATCAAATCCCGTAATATGATAGAATGACGAGTCATAGGTACCAGGGTACCCTTTTCCAATTAGCTGTATCCTTAGGGAATTGGTCAAATCACGGCTTCCTTCACTTCCCTGCTAAATATATGAGCCATAGTTTGTCTCTGGCTAAGTGTGGATTACCAGTTAACACACCTGTGCCTAGCTTGTAAAGTTTCAACAATTTCCTACATCGAAGCAACTGATAATAATTAATTACGTGAGCTTCAAAACTTAGAGGTGCTAGTAAGATTAGAATCCGGCTCGTGTGGGAGATCTACGTTTAGGGTATAAGTTCTGAATTATTCTGATCTTCTATAGTCGGGAATTGATTGCCGGGATTCTAATCTTTGTTCTAATAGCAAATTGAGAAGGTGTTTGATTCAACTCAAAATCAAATATTTATGAGCCTATTACAGCCTTTTAAAGCTGGAGATCAAACTAAATATCGTCTCAGATACAAGTGTTAAGCCACCTCCTATTTTTAGCATTCCTCAATTTAATTAACGAAAAATCATAAGAATTTATAATATAACTCATTTAATAGGTATATAATTAAAAATAGTCAACAATTTAACCATATAAATATATTAATTAATATTTTAAGTTATCTAACTCAACAGAGCAAGCAATGAATAATTAAATTATCTGAACCAAAACAGGCTCGATTAAGGTACTAAAAAATGTGTTTATGTATCAAACTGCATTTTTGATATACAGTTATTGTATGATTTTAAACTTATACTCGATCATTTTGAATGCAACGCGTACTCACGACTCATTTATTTATTTATTTATTTAATGATGGGCGGACTTAATGCCTTGAGGCATTCTCTACCAGTCAACCCAGGGTGAGAAATTGCGGTAGGTGGCAAGACTGAACTATCATTGGGGGATCATGTCTAACTTCTATCGCAGCTTCGCCCGCATGGATTTCGGTCAATTTACATAAAACCATAATGAATTTGTCATGATTTCCAAAATTAATTTATTATTTAAGAACAAGTATCTGATTTGACTTCCGGCGACAATAATTGTCATTAAAGATGGCGGAAAACAAATATCAACGCAAACGGACGTTGGGTAGTGTTCTAAAAGAATTAAAAGTTTACATGGTGTTAAGTTCTTTAGCCTAGTCACTTGGATTCGAGCATTAGAACCGAGAGGTTGTCTCTCTGCTAGAATCATTATTGTGCAATAGAAGTGCGAAGTATTGTGAGTAAGAAATATAAGTGTGAGTGATTATCAAGGTGTTTCGTTTTAAATTATACACCTAAACCTTCCTTAGGGATCAAGCTGCTATTGGTGAAAACTGTACAAAAAGTTCATACAGACAGACAAACGTGGCCGGGGGCTTCATTTTATAATAACATATGTATAAATATTTCGACCCAGTTACACGGATCGTGGTTACGGTGACTGCGGTGGCGGGAAGAAACTCTTGACAGTTATCTGTTCAGCAAAGTTGTTACTCGCTCCGTTGTTATATTAAAATGGAATAGCCAAGCATCCGTCTTATGTCGGCTTTACTGTGAGCACCGATTTATAATGGCGATCTCACAACTTAGTGGAACGGAGCCGAACCGCAGGCTTATGCTACTACTTGGAAATCGCTTTTAGTGTAAGAAAAGAATGCAGGTTTTTATTTATAGTAGAACAGAACTGCATTGTCACTCTATTACCTCACATACTCACTCCCAATTGATTTTTAAAGCAGATTATAATTTAAATATTAAATCCCCAAAGCCATAATATTATTTTGAAGCTATACTTATTAAAGGACGTTTGAAAAAAAATATGAGAGTAAACTTTTTACGATGTTACAGAGGAAAAGCGTGGAGCTGTGAAATAGAATAACATGCATGCGTTGATGTTTTCGTCCGATAATAATGAAGGCATTTTCATGGCATGTGTGTGTTTCTGAATATTCCGATTACCGATTCGCCTTTTTGTATTATCTGTCAAGCTCTCAGGAATTCACAGGTCTGAGTTATTTTAGTGTATATTGCGTGGATATTCGCGAATATTTGTTAGTAGAATTGTCTCCTGGCAGTTATCCAAAGGCCCGCAGTTAAAGAACTTTGCTTATTCCGGCGCTGTGTCAAGGACTACAATTCGCATTGACCTCAAGCCGGAGTCTTTGTAATATTTTTTCAAAGCCGTTGATCGATCTTGTAGCCAGTGGAATTATCGGGTTACAAGTTACATCATGTGAAAACAGATTTCGGTTGAGAAATCGAATAGTTTATATTTAGTAATATCACCATTTTATAAGGCAATGTTATTTAGTCATTTAACTCTTTATTGTACACCAATAAAATAATACAACAACAAGTAAACAAGTAAAGCAGACATATGAGGTACAAAAGGCGGTCTTATCGCTACACAGCGATCTCTTCCAGACAACCTAAAGATGTGGAGAGCTGATTAGAGTAAGATTAATTGAGGTAAGGTGCACGAATAATATGGAGGAAATTAAAAATATTACTTAAAATAATAATATCATAAATATGGATGACAAGAATAAGAAGAAGAGAGGAGTAAGGAGAGAAACTGATTAGTTAGAGAGATAATGGGCTTTTAACTGGTTTTTAAAAGAATTTAAAGAGAATTTTTACTTCAAATATTGAAGTAAGTTTAGTAATTTTAGTGTTTTTGTTAATGTTTAGGTACTGATTTTTTGTGAATATTTGAAAAACGATGCGACAAACCTGATGTGGTTAGTGATTACAGTGTTATTATCAGGAGCATCAAGGAATAATGCGTTGTTGAGCACCATGACATTGTTGTGAGAAGCTCCTTCAATTTTCAAACGAGATTAAAAGCTTCATGAAAATAGTACCTACTGTACTTGAACGATAGACAAAAATTGGCGTTAGCATTCCTAACGAATTTTGATTCAATAAAATTTAACTCAAAGGGAATTCATTCCGTGGAAAGGCGTCGGAAAAAGAAATTTATTATTCCCACACTTATAAAAAGGCACGACTTTAAAATCCAGTTTCGTTAAACTGCAGTGGGTGGAAACGAATGCTGAAAACATTGGCTAATTTGGCACAGAGCCAGAATTTTGCAAGTTTTAACGCCGTGTAAGGAAAAGATGTAGAACCGCCTGTAATTACAGATTGGTTTTAACTATCGCGAGCTCACTTGAGGACAGTTTTTACGTAATTAAGGAAGGTTGGAGCATACTCCACCTTCCCCTTTCATATTGAATTAAAGAAGATGTTAGTGGCAAAGTGAATTAAATGGTTCAGACGCTCAATTCTATAAGCGCATTCAGTCACGCATTCGGTTGGTCACATTCTCAATTCGTCATGATCGCAACTCACTTCCTCCGTCCGTCCGCTTGCAACATAGTACAGAGACCTGATTTTTTTACGGTACAGGTAAAGTAGTTAGGGATGATTTTTCGTCTGCCCTATATTAATGTGGGGTAATTTTATAAAGGTCTCTCAAGAAACTTATGGGTTTGCAAAGAAATTTTTAGTTTGCGAAATATTCGGCGTTAAAGTGCTAATTTGCTTAGAGTTAGGTGTTACCCCACCTGCAGCCGAATAGGGCGTTGGGTATGTAAAAAATTCACGGCAGTAGTACTACGATGAATTGAAAATGAAAACTATCGGCCGTGTTAGTTTTAATAGTTAGTAAGTAATAGTCAATAAAACTTCCGACACTCGGGTTGGCCACTAACCCCTCCATCAATCCGCACTGGAGCAGCGTGGTGGAGTTTGCTCTAGGCCTCCTCAAGAGGAGAAACCCATGCCCAGCAGTGGGCCATTAATGGGTTGAAGCCAATCAATGAACTTACAACTACTTACATTGCACGTGGCCTGACACGCACTTAGCCGATTTTTAAAATGCTTCTTTTCACAACATCTAAAACCATTTCCGAATGGCGTGCGAGTAGGCAGAAGTTCTTTCCATTTTTGTTATTTATTGTTTGGGTATTACGTTCGCAGACTTTTTTCAGATTGTAAAACGCAGTCGGAATCATAAATAGTTTGGATGTTGACAGAAACTTACATAGATTACTAGATAGATAGAAACTTACTTTGTTTTATATAGACAGATTCAAATAATGGATATCTTAATAAAAAACGTAGGTAGTTAATGATTTATATAGTTGAAAAGTAGTAATAATATGTATTGTAACTAAGGACCTCCTATAAAAAAATGATTGCTAACTACTGCTAAATAAGTGGTTATGGAGACAAGAATGAAAAATAAAAATGAACTGTTCACCACAATTTAAATCATAAAATTAATAAGTGCAAAATCTGTAAAAAAACATGAATTCTCAAGACAATCAGACATTTTGTTTTATATAAGGTAGTGAGCAAATTAATAGCAATTATTACTAGAGACACACATTGAGTATCAAGTAATGAAACAGATATTGAGTTTCTTATTTCCTCGGAAACTTAGTAATATGTGACGTAAAAGGTCGCGATCCAATTTGCAGTAAGTGGATCAGAATTAGGGTGGAAACACGATCAGCTAAATATAAAAACGGACCCAGGTAGTCTCTAGATTGTGTAATGTTCTAAGCTTCTGAGGACCAGGTGACCATGATCAGAGCGTACACCATCAGTTTGATTATCTTGTAGTTTCTTGTGGAAATAGCCGACAAACGAGCAGACGAAAAAAATACAACGGTGAAAACCGCATCTAAATTGGCTATTTCTTAAACTAAACGGGGACAAACACATTATGTATGCGTGTTTATAGAATGATTGTCTGTTTTATGCCCGTTTCAGTCCAAAAATAGAAGTATATTGAGTAGAGCTGCTTTCTAATATTCGCAGGACCGTCCATTGAACCGAGATTCATTTACAAAAAGCACCTGAATCATTATCGTAGTCATAAACGAAGAGAGTAAAGTTCTAAATGAGCAGACAGTATTAAGATACCTTGAATTCAAAGATTTTACAAGCGCAAAACTTTAAAGAGTGCAGTAGATATAACTATAACTCTTCTCCTGTCGAAGACTTTCAGACAAAGTTATCAAAGTAAAAGAAGATAAGTCCAACTGTTAGTTTTATTTCATTCAAAAAGCTTGCAGTGCATTCTAATTTCTAACGTTTTAACGTTTAATATTTACATTACATACACCAGTGACGACTTATCAGATGTCCGCGATCGAGTATGAAAAGAAATATTATTAGAAAAGATGTTTCGTATAATTTAAATGTATTGTAAAGATCAGATTCGTTTTAGGAACTGTCACTTAAAATAAATATTCATCCCAACCAGTCATCCAACCAAACAGTCATCACAGCATTCGATGATGAGAGAGATGAATATGCATCGGAACGCATACCTCATATGACAAATGACGTCTTGGCTGAAATGTGTGAGAACGTGTAAACTATCTCCGTTTTCATCAATCTTAATGGAATTGAATTGTCCAACCAATCACCAGACGGATGTTTGTGTGAACAAGCCGTTAAACGAAAATGCGTCGGCATTTCGTGCGAATTTTTCGGCCACGCATTTCTGTCATTTCACGTGTCAACCTTTGACCAGGTCCGGGTTGTGGACGCTATATAGGCCACCACAGATTAACCCGACGTCACCCGAATGTCGACAACTGACGAATTTACGATGTCATAACTCAGTGGCGACACGGTGATTCAGGCTTCGTTTTACTATTTGCTGCTTATTAGCTGTCAAATGCAAGGAGCATTTTCGAACAATACGTAGATTACCGAGGAAAAAAGAATGCTGGTCTCAAACAAACATGGAATTCTGAAGACGAGTTC